>CM054135.1:4086188-4103688 GCA_028751875.1 Rapana venosa
TAAGAAGTTGAAAGTGTAGTAAGATCACTAAAAAGAGGGAAGTCAGCAGCTTTCGATCAGAACTGGTCCAGGCAGGAGGAGAAGCCATGATAGAGGTGTTACTCTCCATTTACAATAAGATCTGGCAGATAGGGGAGTGACCAATACCTTGGACACAATCCCTGAGTATCACTCTTGTCAACAAAGGCGATTTTCAACTATGCCCAAACTACTGTACTATCAGCTTAATCAGCCATCCAAGCAAAGTCATGGTAAGAATCTTCCTGAACAGACTAAAGCCTTAAACTGATAAGATCATCAAAGAAGAGCAGGCAGGTTTCAGTGCACGACAGAGCACTACCAAACATATTTTCAACCTTAGAATACTCTGTGAGAAATAGTTATAACACCACAAGATCTTTGCCACGTCTTTGTAGACTTTAAGAAGGCATCTGATAGAGTCTGACATGCAGCTCTAAGGGCAACCGCGAGGCTGAATAACATCAATGTCAACATGTTAAGAACCATAGTATGCCTCTATAACAATGTAATCAGCCAGTCTACTAAGAGGTTAACATAACAGAGTAGTTCTGAACCACAGTTGGAGTATGCCAAGAATGTTTGTTCTCTTCCACCCTCTTCACCATCTTCTTAGAGAGAATGGTCGACGCACTTAAAATTCACGAGGGAACAGCCAGCATTGGAAGCAGGACAATTACAAATGTACAGTTTGTCAATCACATTGACATAGCTGGAGAAGAGGAAGGGCTAGTCAATCTAGTAAACAACCCTGATGAAGTCTATTTGGTTTATACCATGCAAATTAGTGCAGAGAAAACCCAGCTGATGACAAATAGTGCCAATAACATCCCCACTGACATAATTATAGATGGCAAGAAAATCAAGAGTATCAGATGAAGGATCAGAACCTGAAATTTTGTCCAAGATAGTCCAGACCACAGCTGCAATGACCAAACTCTAAGTCCTCTGGAATGACAAGAGCATTGCCATCAGCTTCAAGAGCAGACTGATGTATTCCCTGATCATGTCAATATTTTTGATTGCACGTGAAATGTGGACCATAACAGCAGACATTGCAAGTAGGATACAGGCAATGAAGGTGAGGTGCTTTCGCAAACTCCTTGGTATCTCATACAGAGATTCCATCACTAATGAGGAAGTGAAAACCAGCATTTAAAATGCCATTGGACCATATGAAAGACTCCTGACTTCAGTAAAAAGAAAAAGCAAACTAAAGTGGTAGGGACACCACGTGAATATCTGGACTGGCCAAGACTGTCCTACAGGGAACAGTACAAGGAATGAGACAAAGAGGCAGACAGAGAAAACAATTTGAAGGCAACATCTTAGAGAGGACTGACCTTGAGTAGAACGATTTGTTATGGAAAGCAGAAGATGGTGGATAGTGGAGGAAACTGGTTGCAAAATGTTCTGTGGACCCCCACGGTCCTGGGGACTACAGGATAGGTGAAGGTGGTGGTGAAACATCCGTGCCAAGTCAACCATCTATTCATCTCAGCTGTAGTGATCAACAGCAGTTATTTAATAAGTTACCATTGGCAGATAGACTTTTGCACGCTGGATAAAAGAAGTTCTTACACTGTCTGGTATTAACACTGCAAAATATACTGGGCATTCCACTAGAGCTGAAAGCTGCAGTGCTGCAGAAAAGCTTGGGCTTTGCTAACTTTTTAAGGCTGCTGGTTGGAGCAATGAACAAAGATTCGGAAATTTTTCCTAGAGAGATAGTCTCTCTTCAAGTGTCCGTCTGGTCCTGCAGACATCGACGATCATGGCTCTCCATTCTTCCCTGTTCTCGGTCCCTCTCATGAGCTCATTGTTGGTGCCCTCTTTATTCATTGCAAATTTGTTTAAGCTGTCTGTGAATTTTGTGCGTTGTCTTCCTCTGCTCTTGTTTCCACAGATTTTGCCACTCCATAACAGTTTCTCTAGTCCGTCAGCCCTGATTATATGGCTGAAAAATTTGAGCTGTCTTTCTCTGATGGTGTTGAGAAGGGTTCTCTTGTATCCAGCCAGTTCCATTACTTCTGCATTTGTTTTTCTTTTTGTCCATGAGACTTTCATGATTCTCCGGATGAACCACATCTCCAATGCTTCTAGCCGCTGTTCTGTGTCCTTGGCTAGGGTCCAGCACTCACATCCGTACAGAAGAATGGACCATACGTAGGCTCTCACAACATGAATCTTTGTCTTGAGGCTTATCTTGCTGTTGGTAAAAATGCATTTAATGTTGTTAAAAGCTGCCTTAGATTGACCAAGTCTCTTCTTGATTTCTGTGTTACACTTGCCGTCCAGGGTGATAGTGCAACCAAGGTATTTAAAGGTGTTTACTTGTCTGATTCTCTCTCCCTTACAGGCTATGTTGCATTGTGGTATAACAGCTTTTTTCGAGATCACCATGCATTCTGTCTTCTTTGCATTGAGCTGTAATCCTTTCTTTTCGCTTTCGTCTGTTACTTTTGTTAAAATCTTTTGCAGTTTTTCTTCAGAGTCGGCGATAAGGACTGTGTCATCTGCATATCTCAGGTTGTTGATATTGTGGCCACCTACTTTAATTCCCTCATGATTCTCAATATTTCGTAGAATTATTTCACTATATACATTAAATAAATTGGGTGAGAACACACAGCCCTGCCTCACACCACTGCAGATTGGTCTATATTGACTGATGTCATTGTCAACTCTAATGGCTGTCTCTGTTCCCAATATAATCTGAGGACTCGAAGATCTTTCCCGTCGATGTATAGCCCTGCCAGAATATCAAACAAGTCGGAGGGAGTGTCGTACTTTGTCCAAGGCTTTTGAGTAGTCAATGAAGCAGAGGTACAGGTCTTTCTGGACCTCGATAGATCTTTCCATGAGAATTTTCAATGCGAAGATTGCATTTCTGGTGCCTTTGTCTGCCATGAATCCAAATTGCGTTTCTGATATTTCTGGGAGTATTTTATTTATCATTCTCTTCATTCGTAATCGTAAAAGAACTTTGGTGAGAGATAGTAACCCTAGTTTTAGTCAGAAAGTGCTAGGTTGTTTTGTAAAGAAATTATCTGCAAATAAATATGATGTGAAAGCATGAGGAAACGCTGCATTATGCATGCTTTGCAAAATTGAATGAACCTCATTGTATATAATTATTGTAAATGGAGTTGTAGCTATTGTTGTGGTATTACAATGATGGGCCACTATCCTTACTCTAGTCTTAAAGCTCAGTGTAACATGTTCAGTTGGAACAATAGGTGAGTGATAATTAGACAAACTAGACTTAGGTAAGAAAGTAACTGCTTGGTTAAAATGACTATGAGCCTATTCAGAGAAAGGAGGAAGTACATTCCCTCCCTCATGTTGCTGGTAGCGAAAGTCAATCTATCTTACCCTCCCTGTCAATTGTAAGTCTTGTGGCTACATAGCTCTGAAGATTGCTTGCAATCTTGTGCACTAATATTTAATGCAACTTCCTCCTTTTTCTCTATAAGTTTGTATTGATTTTGTTCAAACTGCATTTTCCTTAGGTAAGTCTAGTTTACTTATCTAATTGTAAGCCAGATCTAGTAGCACTAACACAAGATTCAAATGATTTTTTGTTCTCCTCTCAAAAAGGATTCAGTATCAGGTGCTCAATGGGAAAAATTGTATACACTATTATTGACTGTTATTCCAGTATATCTTCATTTTTACAAACCATTATTACTAATATTTCTGTGGGAATGTCAGGAACATTTCAGTATAAACGGCATCCCTACCTTCTTGGAATTGTGTGCAAGGAATTCCTTCCCTAATTTTATTTCTGCCTTGTTCCTTTTTTTTCCTGTGACTCCCTTCTTGCCTATTGTTTGTCTTCTTGATCCATTCCACTGCCCTTTTTTTCCAAAAAGACATAAAAGGTAACCACTCCTTGCAAAAGAGGGATACTTCAGGTGCGACTTATCATGTGCTTAATGGCAGTGCAACGTATTTCCTCTCATATGACAGACAGCAGCTAGTGTCTAAGGGTTAAAAAAATAGAGAAAAAGAAGATATTTCTATACAGAGAATACATATGCATGGAGAATGTAGATCACCTTGCCTGCATCCTCATTATCCATCAAAACAGCCAAATATTTGACCGTTAACAATTACACAAGCTTTGATATTTGTATCTACGTTATATTGCATATTTACAAATGTCAGTTAAAGAACAATGTTCTTAAAACTTTAAACATTCTGACCAACTCAAGTCTTTTTAAAAGTCAGTATTTAACAACACTCTTAGTATTTATGCTTTTCTAGAATTTTTGCGTTTCGCATCTAAAGCCCTGAAAATGTATATACTCATAGTAAGATTCTGCGTATGTAATTGTTTTTACCCACAATTGAGGTACCCGCATTTTGCTTCACTGATGGTGTCTTTACACAGCACCTGTGTGCACGAGTTTGCTATTTTTGGTCACAAAATAGCATACTTTTTGGTGCTGAAGATGTTCTGAATGTGTGTGCACATGCAGCCTTGGTTTATAGTCTTATCCAAAGAGCTTCTGAGGGAGTAGAGTCAGTACTATTGTTAACTCCATAGTAAAATTCCACAAAACAGGTTCCTCCATGGTGGCTCAGTCCCAGGCCGTCAGATCACAAATGCAAGGCTGTAACCACTAGTCAATTCCCCCTTTTGTTCTAGATAAGCTATTTATCACGAATAAGTCTTACATCATCCAGAACATTCTATACATATTCTAGAGAAGTTTGGAAAAATATCAGGTCTTATCATGAATAGTGACAAAAGTCAAGTTATATGGCTTGGTAATAAAAAAGAATCAAGTAGTGTGTTCTGTCCCCACCTAAAAATGATGTGGAATCCCTCCAAATTCAAGATTCTAGGAATCTGGTTTACCCCAAATCTAAAGGACTGTGAAAATATGAACTATAATGATAAATTTTCTGAAATTAAAACGCTATTTAAAGTTTGGTTACAAAGAGTTATTACTCCACTTGGCAGAATTGCCATTTTAAAGTCTCTTATCTTGTCAAAACTTATTCACCTGTGGATGTTATTACCAGATCCACCTGACCATTTCATAAAAAGTCTACAAAAGCTATGTTTCCAGTTTGTTTGGAACAATAAACAAGATAGAATAGGTAGAAAGACGGCTATTAAACCCGTTACTCAAGGAGGGATGAGCATACCTGATATAAGAAAATATATTTATGCGCTGAAACTTATATGGATAAGAAAAATTAGAAATGTAAATCACAAATGGATAAGTATTGCAAAAAAACATATCCACTTATCATGAACTTAGAAAGCTATGGATCAGATATAACAGCCACATTTTCAAACATCAATCCTTTTTGGACACATACTTTAAAGCTTATAGATTTTTCTCTCGTTGCATTAGTCCCTCAAATGCACAAGAAATGCTCTCTGAACCAGTTTTTTACAATGAAAATATAACAGTAGGTAATAAAGTAATCAAACACACGTATTTAATACAGAAAGGTATATATTCTATTAAACACTTTCTCAATGAAAAAGGTGAATTTATTAATTACAAAGATTTCAGTTCAAGCTGTGGCAGGCCTATTGACTTTCTTACGTTTCATGGATGGATTTCCTCAATGAAACAGTACATAAGGAAAGCTGGCATACAAATAAGTGACAACATAAGTAATATTCAAGAGACACCCACAGTACTGCGGATCATTGATAGTGTAAATAAGGGGACAAAAAAGTATTATGAATATCTGGTATCAGACAAACAACTTCCAAACTGTTGCACAAAGTGGACAGAAAAACTACATGAACATTTCCATTGGAAAGATATCTTTGTAAAAATACATAAAATTAAAGATGTAAAACTAAAATGGCTGCAAATGAGAATAATTCACCGCATCATTGCTACAAACGTGGGTGTTGAAATGCTATGGGTTTAGTGAACACAACACTTTGTACTTTGTGTAATGAGACCAGAGACTCGATAGAACACTTTTTATGGGATTGTAAATATATTAGAACTTTTTGGACAAGTTTAGAACATGTTATTAAAGAACGATGCACAAATGTCTTTAACATAACATTTTCTCGTAATTTAGTCATTTTTGGGGTAGACCAACACATTAAAACAGATATGACCTTTGATTTGATAATGTTGCTTGCAAAGTTACACATCTACAGATGCAAAATGACAGACAAGTACCAACACTTTCTGTTTTTCAGGCACAGCTACACAATAGATTTAAAACCGAGCAGTATAATGCAAGAATTGCAATAACCTTATGAAATTCGAAATAGAATGGAATAACTACAAATCATTGTTTTTTGTCACATAAAGGATGAATAAAACATCAGAAGACACACAGCTTTGGACAAAAAAACCCAACAAACATCCCATCAAGCCCTCCTGTAATGGGGAGGGAGGAATGGCAATTGAAAAAACTGTGTAATATTCTTCAGATGGCATGGCATAATGAATTGTGTACTGTATAAAATGCCGTTGTGTATATATGTATGTATATATGTATGTATGTATGTTTGTATGTGTGTATGTATGTAATTATGCAGGAATGCTGTATATACGTTATTTCTTTGTTATGTCTAGTTAACGTTTATTGATATTGATAATGCTTGTCATGCATATATGTATTTGTAACAACAAAAGGAATTTAAAAAAATATTAAAAAAAAAAAAAAAAGTCTTACATCATCCCCAACATACCTGTTCTTGAACTTTGTTTCATCCTCCTTTACACGTTTAAACAATAGAATTGTTGAATGAATAGGTATACATGATAATCCAATTGATTAAAAGCTGTCCTGTGTGCAGGCTGTCATTTGGGCTATCTTGATGACCCAATCCCTGACGTGGCACGGGTTGACCCACCCATACTATGGAAGGCCCTATGTCACCAATACTTGTCTCATGACTAATGAAGGCCTCGCCTGTTTCACTGTCTACAACGGCCTAATCCTTGCCATTTGTTTTATTCTGACCTTCCGCACGCCTAACCATACAGACATAGAAGATAAATTGATCTTCGTTTCTGTTTGGCTTATCCTGATCATCTGGCTCTGCTTTATCCCGGCCTATTCCCTGGCATTAGACGAGTTTCATCGAATAATATTTTTGGTGCTGTTCTTGTTCTTCAACTGCTCTGCAGTACTTTATGTTATCTTCATGCCCAAGGTAAAAGCTGTGTGGTATGGACACAGTAAAGTTGGTGTTGCCACAAAACCCAAAGATTGACCTTCAAACAGAGTGTCTGGAAATGACCAGTCATGGATTAGCACTTGTGTCACAAGAGATACCTCAAATACTGTTATCAGCTCTAACTGAAAACCATGTGATGTTATTAAATGTCGGGTCTTTGTCTCATTAAACCGAAACTTGTGATCATATTCTCCACTTTTGGCAATGGCTGGAAACATCAGGGTCTTGTATTGTAGAATGAGTCATTGTCTGTTCAGAGAGGAGTCTATCTATCTATCTATCTATCTATCTGTCCCGTAGTCTGACGACCGTGGGGGCACCCTCAAAGACTCAGCAACCAGTTCCCTCCATTCTTCTCTCTGTTCTGCCTTTCTCAGGGTTTTGTTGAGTTCTAGGCCTGTCCATTCACTGATGTTATCCTCCCAGCTCTTCCTTGGTCTGCCTCTTCTTCTTCCTCCTTGGACAGTGCCTTGCAAAACTGTCTTTGTAATTCCTTGGGATCTTGTGACATGCCCATACCACTTAAGTTTACGCTTTTTCACGATCGTTAGAAGGTTCTCATAGGGTCCAATGGTTTGCTGGATTCTGTTATGCACGCTTTCGTTGCTTATGTGGTCTTTGTAGGAGATGCCAAGGAGTCTCCGAAAGCATCTCATCTCCACTGCCTGTACTCTTCTCTCCAAATCTGCAGTCAGGGTCCATGATTCACAGGCATACAGAAATATGGATATGACAAGGGAGCGCATTAGTCTGATCTTGGAGATAAGTGAGATATTCTTGTCTCTCCAGATGGTGTTTAGTTTTGACAAACAGCAGTCAGATCGCTGAAAAAGGGGAAGTCAGGGGCTGACAACATTCCAGCTGAGTTGGTCCAAGCTGGAGGGGAAGCCATGATCAGCGCCCTACTAAGAATCTGCAACAAGATCTGGCAGACAGGAAAATGGCCAACACCATGGACGCAGTCACTCATCATCACCCTCCCCAAGAAAGGAAATCTACAACAATGCCATAATTACCGCACAATCAGCCTCATATGTCACCCAAGCAAGGTCATGCTGCAGATAATATTGAATAGACTGAAGCCACAAGCAGAGACCATCATTGCTGAGGAACAAGCAGGTTTCAGAGCAGGGCGCAGCACAACAGAACAGATATTCAACCTCAGAATACTATGTGAGCGGTACCTTCAACATCAACAAGACCTTTACCACGTATTTATCGATTTTAAGAAGGCATTTGACAGGGTGTGGCATGCAGCTTTGTGGGCAACCATGAATTTGTACAGCATCAATGCAAACCTGATCAGAGTCATCAGGAGTCTATCATAGGCCACAAAAAAGAGGTTATTGCACACACACACACACACACACACACACACACACACACACACACACACACACACACACACACACACACACACACACACACATAAACACACAGACACACTCACACACACACACACACACACACACAACACACACACACAACACACACACACACACACACACACACACACACACACAATTCTGGAGAAATTCACCCGAGGTTGGCTGTACAAGCACTTTTGGAGAAGAATACCTAAGGTTGATATTGTAAATACTTCTGCGAATGAATATCCAAGCATATTGTGTATTTACTTCTGGAGAAGAGTATCTTAAGCTAACTTACAAACACACCGAGGGAAACGGGGAAAAAACACTTAATATTTGACAATCTGAACATTTGAGTGCAGCAATTCCCGCAAAGCTCCATATTAAGTTATTGTAGAATATAAATGAATTGAAATTGGATTAAGTAGTATATGGAAAAATCAGTTTGATCTCCATGTTTCACATGGATGGTTTAGTGCCAAAGTTACACATAGTTTGCAAGATCAATAATTATTTGCAGCAGTAGTTTTGCCATGTAGATAACCACATCTTTCTTGATTATAGACTATTTGAAAAGTGTTTCTGCTTTGAAGATTACCTGTTGATTCTTTCGCGTACCTTGTTATTAGCTTTTATTCATTTTCGAACGTTAAATCACAGACTACCCATCCAAATAGGCAGAACAAGCAATGCTCGCAGAGCAGGGAGAGTCTGTAATAAATGTGGTGAAAACGAGCTAGGAGATAAATATCATTATTTTCTCAAATGCAACTTTTTTGTGCGTTAAGGAACAAATTTATCCCCCAAATCGTTAAAATCAAAATATCAAGTTCCATGAATTGTAAAGTTCTACTAGGAAATCCTTACTTGTCAAAGTTATACAGTTTCTCAAAGATATAATGAAAAAGTATTGATTTGATACATATTTATAGGTAACACCAGCGCATTCTGTTACATGCAATTGATAACTTCAGTTCCTTTGTTGGGATAGAGTGAGACAACTATGTCATTGTGTACAACGCGCCGCAAGTGATATGGGGACTGGTATGCTGTGGCAGCAGGTAGTGACAACTCTCACTGTACAAATACAGCTGCCTCCTGAGATATGTTGTATTTTCATTTCAATGTTGTTTGTGTGGTGAACTATTTCATTTTTTATGATTACATAAGTGCACGCGTGT
The DNA here is from genome assembly GCA_028751875.1 of Rapana venosa. Lineage (NCBI taxonomy): Eukaryota > Metazoa > Mollusca > Gastropoda > Neogastropoda > Muricidae > Rapana > Rapana venosa. Next base: position 4,095,938 of record CM054135.1, read on the forward strand.
TTGTGTGTGTGTGTGTGTGTGTGTGTGTGTGTGTGTGTGTGTTTTAGAGCGCAGGGGCACGTGCACCCTTCTGCGCGCGTGTATGTTCGCGTGCGTGCGCCTGAGTGTTTGCATGTAATATGCTGAGAAAGAGAGAGAGAGAGAGAGAGAGAGAGAGAGAGAGAGAGTATGTGCAATCGATTGTTGATGTATCTAAATATCTTTTTAATTTAATTTTCCTTTCCTGTACTGTGAATGCTCTTTCTTTTTTTATATCCATAATCTGTGCTGTTCATTGTATAATGAATTTGTGTTGTGAGTATTTTTCCATGCTCACATCAGCAAGTTGTAGTTTCGTTACATTTCATGTACCCCTTGGGTTTTTTTCTTGAAATAAAATCTTGAGAGAGAGAGAGAGAGAAGAGAGGAGAGAGAGAGAGAGAGAGAGAGAGAGAGAGAGAGAGAGAATGCGTCAGAAAGAGAGAGAGGTGCGCGCGCACTCACACACACACACACACACACGCGCGCGCGCGCGCACACACACACCGTCCATAGTAGTGTGCATATTGTGTGAAAAGTACATACAGAAAGCACTAAAATAATTATGATAAGAAAAATCATAGATATAAGTTAAAGTTGTATGTCTATAGCTTACACAATATCAGAGAACAATAACACAAAAGAACTGACATGAAAGTGACCATGAAAAGAATCCTTAATCGAATGTTAAATTTTTTATGGTCAGCACACACACACACACACACACACCACACACACACACACACACACACACATCCTCTCTCTCTCTCTCTCTCTCTCTCTAGCTCTCTCATTAAGAGAGAGAGAGAGAGAGAGAGAGAGAGAGAGAGAGAGAGAGAGAGAGAGAGATGTTGGTTTGAATGCGGGTGTGTCCTTATCACCAAGGAGTGAATGGACAGTAAACAAAAACAAACACAAATCTCTCTCTCTCTCTCTCTCTCTCTCTCTCTCTCTCCTCTCTCTCTCTCTCTCTTCTCTCTCTTCTCTCTCTCTCTCTCTTGCTGTTGCAGAGCCCTGTTGCAGCGTGTGTGTGTTTCTAAATTGGGACACACCTGCGAATTGTGCGAGCCTCTGTATTCTTGGGTGGTGGTTTAGATTCGTGTACTGAATGTTGTACCTGTGTGGTAAAATGTCTGTTGCAGGCATTCTCCTTATCCTGATCACCTGCTCATTTATTCTGAGAAGTTATACAAGGGTTAGGCACATGTATCTGACATAGATGGTATATATGTATATTGCTAAAATGACTTTAGTCGCCCCACTACTACTTTGCTGAAGTAGTGATGTGTCAGCACTCTCTCTTGGTGAACCTAACATTTTATCAAAAAAAATGTATGCCTTGATGTGGAAAAGGCATGTGAACTTTAGATTTATATTTTATTTTATATTTTGCGGGGTTTCATAGTGAGTGTGTAATATATAGCTTTCAACAAGGAAACGGTGTAAGCTAAGCCTGTCTTTGGATTAGGGATTTCTTCTTCATGTGCCAGGTCTTTTGAAGACATCGGCGATCATGGCCTTCCATTCCTCTCTGTTGTCAGTTCTCCTGATGAGTTCATTGTTGAGGGATTCTTTCCTCGTTGCGTAGCTATTCAGACTGTCTGTGTATTTTGTGTGTTGTCTTCCTCGTCTTTGGTACCACAAATCTTTCCACACAATATTTGCTTTTCTATTCCATCAGCTCTGTTTATGTGCCCAAAAAATTGTAGTTGTCTTTTTTGGATTAGGGACTATAATTCCTATTATTGTAAATTCAGGAGAGAGTGCCTTGGCCTGAGAGAACCAGTGTACGCTAGTGATTGTTTGGGTGATTGCCTCTTGATTAACTTTTGTCTACAAATATGTGTTTGAATTTTACATTTTCCCCTTTACTTACTGTAATAACATAGTATTTTAATTCATAGAAAAGCATTGGCAAAACAAGCGGCTTTCAAATTTGATTCTGAGTGGGATGAGCGTAGTTGAATACATTGAACACATAGGGATTCATACAAATGCTGTAAAAGGAAAGACAACTCAAGGCATTTTTTCACAGGATAAGATTAAATGCATTCATGAAAAAATTCAGCAAGGATGTAAAGTGCTGTTGGGGTGAATATGTTTCTGGTGAATATATTTCACATACCCATATCATACTTGAATGTAAGAAGTAAAAACCCCATCTCTCTGTCTTTTCTGAGAATTCCATAGACGAAGTTTTGAGCAATGTAAATCTAACGTTGGACATTGCTAAAGGCTTGTTGTTAAGTCCTATAGGGTATTTACTATAGTTCTTGCAGTTATTTTTGGATTTTTAAATGTTTTATTTTTTCCTTAATCTGTAAATGTTAAGAATATGCTTTCATTTGTGATTACACAAACACACACACACATACACACACATACACACAGACACACACAGTAGCTCTCTCTCTCTCACACATACGCACGCACAAACACACACACACACACACACACACACACACACACACACACACACACACACACACACACACACACACACACACACATCCAGTCACCTACTATAGGGTTGTCTGGTATTACTCAAAGTGGAAAGACGTTAAAATTGAAGACTTTTTTACACATTCACACACACACACACACACACACACACACACACACACACACACACACACACACACACACACACACACACACACACACAACAAACAACAACAACAAAAACAAAGCTCATGCACACAGTTGTGTTTATATACTATCTCCGGAGCCTGATGCCCCCTACATTAACAGATGGTAAAAACAGTCCCATACACGAAATCTCACCATTGGTGAACATGGAGGCTTTTGCCCAGGAACTTAATAAAAGACTCACAAAGGAGGAACAGGGGTGTCTGAAAGCAATATTCATTCATTCATATATATATATATATATATATATATATATATATATATTATATATATATATATATATATATATATATCTTCAGTTTAACGTCTATTCACATTTAGTGATTTTAGACGGAAAATTCATTCATTCATCCATCAGGAATGCAGAAGTTGAGTTTGATTTATTTATTCATTCATTTATTTATATCACTTTAAGTCACGTCAAATTTCTCTGCGTGAAATTCGGGCTGCTCTACCCGGGGAGAGCGCGTCGCCACAGAGCAGAGCCACCTTTTTTCTCTTTTTTTCTGTCTACAACTGCATTTGTTTCCCTATCTGAGTGGCTTTTTTCTACATAATTTTGCCAGGGACAACTCTCTTGTTGCCGTGGATTCTTTTACGTGCGCTAAATAATTTTTGTGTAACAAACGGGACCTCAGTTTATCGTCTCATCCGAAAGACTAGCGCCCAGACCGCCACTCAAGGTCTAGTGGATGGGGAAAAATTTTCGGGTCCAAACGGGATTTGAACCAACGCCCACTTCCGACCCGGACTTTTCGCTTTCTAGACAGGCGTGTTACCTCTAGACCACTGATCCACCCGAAGGACGGAAACAAAATCAGACTATTCTTTCAGTGATGTATTTATTTATTGGCTGATTGTTTTAATGAGACAAACTTTGACCCTGAGGTCCACAAAGTAGTCCAGCTGCCAATGCAGGAATATTGGTCAAACCCTGCAAATGAGAGTGACGGGCTGAAATTTGGCATACACATACTTTAGACCCTTCTCTACAATATTGGCATGGGAAACACTATATTGGCCAATTGTTTCCCACTTACTTTGGTGATCAAAGGCATATGGCCCACTTATCAAAGACTGCAAAAACTGTAATGCATTTTCATTTGTTCACCTTCTTATTTTTAAAGCAGCTCTTAATTAATTGTACACAGTTTCTTTGTGGCATCAAAATGATTGCAAGAGTACACACAGCAATGATTGATACTAGATTTTTTGCATAATTTATCAAACATAACCGTTTGAAAAAAAGAATATCGCTTTGTTTATCTATTACAAAACCACTGCTCCAGGATTTCACTTTATGCTTTATAATGTATGGAGTTGATGTATATCTTCAGTCACACACACACACACACACACACACACACACACACACACACACACACACACACACAACACACACACACACACACGTGCATGCGCACGCATGCACACACACACACACATGCACACACGCATGCTGTTTTAACATGTGCACTGTGACAGTGTGATGATGGCGTTCACTGATTTGTTTGACCAGGATTTGTAGAAGGAGGAGAACAACACTTGACCAATACGAGTAGCAGCAGTAGCAGCAACAAAAACGAAAAACAGCAACCACAGACACACACACACACACACACACACACACACACACACACACACACACACACACACACACACACACACACACATGGGATAGCCTGGTGGTTAGAGTGGTGCGTTCGTGATCTGCTGACCCTGGTTCGATTCTTGTTCAAGTGGATTTTCCTTTGGAATTAACATCAGTGCTGACTCTATTCTCCCCAAAAGTCCTTCGGATGAGACTATAAACTGAGGTCAGTGTGCAAACGCACACAGAACATCTTGTGCACATGTTAAAAGCCATTCGACTTTTTGGAAGAGTAAGCCTATGTGTGCTGGTGGGAACGGATGACAAAATTTATTTTTAAAAAGTGCATACACAAAGATTGAATGAAGAAAAGCACATGAGTGCTTATTCCATTATCCTCGAAATAAAAGAATAAAATAAATACAAAAAATAAAACACACACAATGACTTGAAAGTGTTCACAGATGGCACACACAACACACACACACACACTCTCTCTCTCACACACACACGCGCGCGTGCGCGCGCACACACACACGCGCACACACACACACACATACACCTGGACTTGCAGGAAAAGGGAAAGTACTGTCATGTGCTCTGATCCCTACTGCAGTCATCACATCCACCCTATGTACACAAGGCAATACACTGAAAACTGGCTTTGAAGCATTGACAGCATACATTCTCCACAGTCAGCTTACAGCCACAGTGGATCAGTTCTTGACAGGCTTCCTCTGCCTGTGGCAGTGTAGTCCACACAGGTCTCCCTCTGTTCATGATCAAGTTCTTTCTGCCAACCCATAATTCAGGGTAAGGGAGGTCTGGTGCTTTCACCAAACACTGTCCCAATAATAGTGTGACCACTTTGGTAAACAGCTCATGGGGTATACTGCTGAAGCACACTGAAAAAAGGAATGTACCCCAGCTGCCATCTTAGCTTTGTGCACATCCTGTTCCTGGTGTCATCCACACTTTGCAATCCACTGGTCCTGTCATACAACAGAACGTTGAAGAGCCTCCATCATTGTGCCAGGTATGGGCAGGGTAGCTGGTTGTTCCATCATGAGCAGGAGGGCATCAGTCACTTGTGGCTATGTAGCCTATGCCCGAGTCTTTCCTTTTCCAGAGAAGGTCACACAGTCACTCCCTGTCAATGCATAGAAGGCTGGCAAGGCTGTGGAGTACTTTGGACCAAGCTGAGTGGCAGTTGTGTGGAATGTTAGGTATTTCAAGTATTTCCCAACTCTAAGAGCAATCTACAGTTCATGAACTGCAGTTAACTGGACACAGGCAACAGCAAGTGCAACTACGTCAGTATCTGTTGTCCTGATGAAGACTTTCTGCAGGGCCTCTGTGATACAGTCATCCACATGTAGCGTTAGAGGAGTGTCTGCTTCCTCAGGGCTACAAGGATCTAGTCTCCTGGTGTCTTTGCTGGATGAACACAGTCTTTTCATGGCGCTTGTATATATAAGGATCTTGTCATGGACTTGTGCTCTGTCCAAATGAGTCTTTGTGAGGAACCTGAACAGTTCATTTTTGTTCTCATTTACCTGCAGAAAATGTTGCCAGTTTCCTGGAAATCTGTGATGAAGCCATAACCCTTCTTCAAGCACAAGGACCTGGATTTTTTCCTTGTAGCAGACTTCACGCTGTCAGCCCTAGTGGCTATAGACATCAAAAGCAACGAAAACCCGTGATACTGAATCAAGTTGGCACATAATGTATGGAAAGACAGATGGCATTGACATATGCCAGAAAGGTAGTTGTCAGCTTTGTGATGGTATTTAGATGAGAGCAGCACCATCAACAAGCCTGGCGTTTACTTGTGGAGCACTGTCAGGAATAAGGACAAGTACTATTTCATGAAGAATATGTTGTGCAAAGTCAGAAGGAGTCTTTAACTAGACAGTTCTGATTTCAGTGACATCATCCAGTACATCATCAGGAATGGATGTAAAGTTGTCAGCAACTGCAACAAAGTTGACAGCAACTGCAGCAGGGGTCTTATCAAAAATGAAGCTGAACAACTATTAGCAAGTGGTGTTTCTGGGCCTGAAGGCAAGAGGTCAGATCAGCTATGGCCCCTGATCTAAACTGACCAAGTGCAGGTCAAGTCAAGTCAAGTCAAAACACTTTAATCATCCCATGGAGGACAGTTACGAAACTGACAGGCACACTGATATGAATCATAATCTTGAAAGACACAAGAAGGCTACATTTCATATTGTATAAACATTCCAAACTTCAAACAAAAAAATCACAAACGCACGCACACACGCACGCGCACGCACGCACACACACAAAATCTCAAACTCAAATGATTTAATTGCATAGATAGAGTACATCCATTGTGATGGGGGAATTGCAAAATATTTTTTAAACAAACCAAGAAAACATGACAAAGTACAAACATCTGTGTTATCTCATACGCCACTGCCTCCACTATGATTAATGAGACTACACAGTACTCACATAATACTAGACATAAATACATTTTCTTATGCATCTACACATGAACCAACACACATGCACGCATACGCAAGCACACACAGAGAAAGAAACAGAAAGAGAGAGACGAGAGAGAGAGAGATGAGAAGAGATAAGAGAAAGAGAGAGAGATGAGAAGAAGAAGTGTTACATTCTAGACTGACAAGATTAGGTAAAAAATAAACGCCATTTTTTAGATTGACAAGAATAATGGAAAAGGTAAAGGTAAAGGAGTCCATAAACTATAAGGTCGTAGGGGAGCGAGGCGTCAGAGACTCACTTTCTAGGCAGCATATGTAGGAGGCGCCATCTCCTTATCCCTACGTGCTATAACTTCCCTGACCCTAAAGAGGCAGTACCCATTTACAGCTGGACTGGGAACGTACTGAAGCCAAGGCGCGCAACACGCACCCATCCAACGTAACCACACACACACACACACACACACACACACAGAGTTCCTATTTTAAGATTGACAAGATAGGTAACATTTGAAACACTGCAGTAACACACACCCACATGCACGTGCACGCACGCACGCACCCCCCCCCCCCCCCCCACACACACACACACACAGATGAAGGCTTTGTACTGGTAGCTATGAAGACGTTAAATAAACAACATAATTATCTTCCTGAGCACACATACATTTAAGATGAACAACATTTTCTGTACTGACTTTAATGGCGATTACATCTGTTGAGAAATTCAATGAAGCAAGTGTTTGCACACAAAAACACAGAAAGAAAGAAAGAAAGAAAGAGATATAAGATAGATAGATAGATAGATAGATAGATAGATACTGACAGACAGACAGGCAGACAGACAGACAAAGTGGACAGACAGAAAGGCAGGCAAACACATATTGATTGATTGATAAACTTTATTCCCAAGGGTAACAGGTAAGTATTGACATACTTTTTTTTTTCATCCGGCACTTGATCTGAGAAGGGAATATCTTAAATAATAACAACTAATAATTTCAAGCAAACATAAACAA
>CM054135.1:4108688-4116188 GCA_028751875.1 Rapana venosa
GTGTGTGTTGTGTGTGTGTGTTTGTTGTGTCTGTGTGTGTTGTGGTGTGATGTTGTATGTGTCATGGTGTTGTGTGGGTGCAATGTGCGTTGTGCGTGGTGTGTGCGTGTGCGTGTGCGTGCGTGTGTGTGTGTGTGTGTGTGTGTGTGTGTGTGTGTGTGTGTGTGGAAAGAGATGCACATAATTTATATGAAAGATGAACATAGTCAGTTCGATTGCATCACGTTACATTTTAATGTGTAATTTTGAGCTTTGTTTTAGTTTATGTCAGAAATGCATTAAACTTTTTTTTTAAAATAGAGCAAGTTGCAGATCCACACTGACTGGATACCAATTGTCGAAAGGTGGTCATCACTACTTCCTAGCTACAACTCCTTCCTTAATCTGAAAAAAAGAGAAAAACATATCGATCTGCAAATTTAGTAACATCTGTGAGGGAACTAAGCCTCCAGCCTTCTAAAACCAATGCTATGTTTACAATGTTTCAGGTTCTGCTTTGGTATTCTTTTATAAAGTATTTGTGTACACAAGCATTTCTTTATAGATGCACAATTTCCACTGAGGAAGTAGATTTCAATAATTTTACTGTTACCGTAGAAAAACATCGTGGTGCATTTTGCACACAAACTGTTGACTAAAACAGTGGACTATTTTTCATTTGTTTCTGCCCTTTTTGAACCATTGTTAGTTTGACGATTTGAATGATTGATTTTTCCACACATTATTAAACCAGTTGGAGGAGTGTTTGATTCAGTCATTCTTCCTTTCTTTAATACACTTATTTACTAACCCAGTCATTTTTTAAAGTTTCCCCTTATCAGTTATACATTTAGTTTGATGTTTATCAACTGTTTATAATGGTGTGATGATGATGATGATGATGATGATGATGATGATGATAATGACCACCACCACTCATCATCATCATCATCATCATCATCATCATCATCATCATCATCATTCATAAATGTTACATCAATTAAATCTATGTATGTTATCAGCGTCACGAGCACTATTCATCAGCGATCTAGTGGCGTATCCTTAAACTGGTGGATCAGGAATGGAGTGGCTGTGGACAAAGATGGTCATTGTTCTCCTGGGTCTCCACTCCATGTATCACCTCTTGCCCCACCAGCACACTCCTCACCTGTACAAGTTGGGGGTACAGGCAGCCTTTCACTTCTCTGGACTGCCCAAGGAACGCTATGTGCAGCTTGGAGATATCAACATAGGTGTTCTGTCGCTCATGACACTTCCTGGGAAGACACCATCCGGGAACATCGTGTGCACCAGACCTGGATTGGAAACAGGAGAAGCAGAGGTAAGTCTTGTGCCGTGACTGTGGTGTTCACCTGTCGGCGCCATCACTTTCATGGTAGCAGCTTTTGCATGCCACGTTAGCTGTCTCCATCTCCTTATGACTCCAGTTCTCCTGGATTTCATCTCTTGGCAACTCCGTCCCGTTGGTAGTGTTCTCTACATAGGACATTGGTGGTCTTCCCTGTTTTCTCTTGCCCTCCAATTCCTCTGGGTTTCATTCTTCTTTAAATGGCGGCTCTGGTGTCTCACAGCATGTCCCAAAGTGTTTATTTCTGGTTTTCTGACTGGACCTACAACTCCAGGTTATTCGTTAAGCTCTTTTAATGTACTTTGGCTTGTTAATCTTTTGGTCCAACTTATTCTATTGAGTCTTCTGTAAAACCACATCACTACGCTTTCGAATTGGTTTTTGTATGTAGCTTAAGTCCATCCTTCACTTTGATATAAAGCAACAGGCCAGCTCATCATTTGGAAAAGTTTTTTCTTAAGTTTGAAAGTCATACCAGTCCACAAATCAGGCTAGTGTTCCTTTCTTTTGCTCTAAGGGTCAATTCCATTTCTGTTTGTCTTATCTAAATGCATCGTAAAAATTCACATACAAAAATCTTTACATACGTAATCTAATGAAGGATGATCAGTCAAGGCTGCTTGAAAACTATTCCTTTCACACAGCTCTTACTCAACTTACCGATACACAACATGATTAATAGTAAATTTACTTATCCTCATTTTGTCAACTTTGAAGAATCATTTGGGATAATGAACACATCTTTTCTATGCATAGACAAACAGAAAATCATCGACCTTCTAGCAATTTTTGTAAGATAGGATGCAGCGAGAAATTGTACATAATCAAACATCAAAACTAATACCCATTAGACATGGAGTAACACTAGAGTAAGCATTGTACCCACTCTTATTTTCAGTCAACGTAAATGACTTATTTGATCAGAACCAGAGAATGGTTCTATGACAAGGCAACCAGCGCAGTCTACTACAACAGTATAGGAAAATGGTCTCGAACCACATTTGGGAGTAAGCCAAGGATGTCTGCTCTCACCATACTTTTAACATCTTCTTAGAGATATTGATATGTAATGCACTTGACCACCATGACGGAAGAGCCAACATTGGAGGCAGGATACTCATAAACTTACGTTTCACTGACAACTTCAATGGCATAGCAGGACAAGAGCAAGAGCTGGTAAAGTCTTTGCTAGCTCTTCGGGCTGTGGCATGCAAACCAGAGCAAAGAAAACCCAGTTGAATATGAATATTGAATGGCACAAATGACATCAGCACTGACATTACCATAGGCAACCAGAAAATAGAGGTGTTGCTAAGGCACCAACAAAAATTCCCAAAAATGTGGAAACCTATTTATGGTTGAGGGAGAAAGGTCATGTTTCATCCTCCTATAATGATGACTCTCTGTTGACAGGAAAAAACGAGGTGAACTGCCTGCGTAATGTTATGGAGACTGTTAGAGTGTTTCGCTCCTTAGGTCCTATAGTACACACAGAGGAATCTGTGCTTAGTCTATCCCAGACTATTCAATATCTTGGTGTTATATTGATTCAAAGAACATGCCTATTGTTCTGACAAAATATTGGAAACAAAACTGAAAATAGGTAGCTTACAACTGCTAAAGAAGGAACAAGTACCTATCAGAGAAGTTGCTAAGGTAGCAGGAATGATGATCACCAGCTTTACAGCTGTAAGAATGGAACATTGTACGACCGTTACTTAGAAGATGATAAGAATCTTGTACTTAAGTATAACAGAGGGAACTTTGATGGTCTCATGAGTCTTTCTTCGCCAGCAGTCCAATCCAATCCAATCCACTCTTGTTGTTTATAGCTCCGCCGACCACAGAGGCCATATCGGAGCTCTCACTTTGTCAAGTTGTAAATTTCAGAAGAAAACTGAGCAACTATATACAGATTTAAACAAAGTATAAAATTCTTCCACAGCAAGAAAGAAACTGCTCTGAATGATTGAGAATATTGACAGTGCCTCCAACTCTGGGTCTGATCCAGAGCCTGAAATGACTATCACATCAGATGCCAGTAAGGAGGGCATGGGATGTTCATTCCAGAACCGCTGCTCTAGTGTTGCATTGCTTGCTGTTGAAGCAGACTACCATATCAATTATATTGAACTTAAGGCGATTATTTTTGCTTTGCAGTGTTTTGAGAAGGATACATAGCAGGTAAAGCAGTTCGAGTTTTCATAGCCAACACTGCTGCTGTTGCCTACATTGAACATTTTGGTACCGGCCTTTCACCATCATGCAATGCCATTACTGTCACTTTTTGGTAGTGGTGCATTGCCAAGAACATTTGCCTTTCAGCAGCATTCATTCCAGGAAGAGACAATCTGGGAGCTAATACAGAATCCAGGTAAAAAACTGGACACTGAATGGAAGCTCAACCCTGCTATGCTACATAAAGCGCCATCACGTTAACAGGCCAATCCCTCTGTGGATTTCTGTGCCTTTAAGATAAATACGCAGTTTGCATGCTATAATTATCAGTTACAGGGTTGACCCAGAAGCCTATGCAGTGGATGTCTTTTCAGTTTCACGAAAGTTCCCCGAGTTTTATGCATTTCCTCCTTTCAGTGTGATTCTAAAAGAGCTTGGCTACAAAATAGAGATACCACCAAGACATTCTAAGACTCCCTGGTGTGAGTTGGACAAGCTTTGAAGAATCAATAACAGAAGATGACCACAAGGTCTGGTACAGTAGAGAAGAAACAAAACAGCAGCGTGGATTAGTGTTTCCATACAAACAAAAACGTAGCTGGGTGCATCCTTAGCTGTACTTCTATTTCTTCACGTCTGTGTCCCTTAAGTAGTGGGCTCTAATCTTGATAGCACGTCTGGTGAATTAAGGGTGGAGAAATTTTATAATCTCCCAGATCAACTTAAAATGCAGACCTGCCAGTGCCTTGGTACATTTTATGTATATATACAAGCAGATGCTTGAGTATACTCATTAAAGTAATTGCAATCATTGTCAATGTCTTGTGTGTTATGGAAACATGAACAAACCCAGACTGCATCCTGTACAAAAAAATGACTGCTCTGAAGTAGGAAAGTGTGAGCTGTTGCCAGGGTGCAGACATGTTACAGAGTTTTAATCGTAAGATACTAGGTACTGTGCATTTCATTAAATAATCTGAAGCAGAAAACAGGGAAGATAAATACACACACACACACACACACACACACACACACACACACACACACACACACACACACACACACACACACACACACACAACTCTCTTCTCTCTGTATATATAAGATTAGAGAGAGAGAGATTCACATCTTTCATAACTTGATATGTGTATCAAAAATTGCAGAAGCCACATTCACAGTTTGTTTCATGCTGCAAAGACAATAATCATTGAGTAATGCAAAACGTGTGTGTTTTGTAGTCAGACATAACACCCTGCATATGAACGGAGGCATGGGGAACTGTTGCAGGCCGTGGCTTTTGCAGTGCAGGAGGTCAACAAAGGGGATTTACTGCCGAACAACATCAAGCTGGGCTTTGTCCTGCTGAACACTTGCAGCTCCACTCGGATCAACCTGGCTAGTGCTGTGTCCTTCTTGCCTCAGACTGTGTGTTCAAAAGAGAAGAGTAATGGTAAGTTTCCTTCCGTGTTGAAGACATTCTTTTTGTTTTACATTTGTTATCTGGAGGTAATGATTACACACACACACACACTTCACACACACACTCACACACACACACACACACTTCACACACACACACACTTCACACACACACACACACACACACACACACACACACACACACACACACACACACACACACACACACACACACACACACACACACACACACAGATACAAGCAATACAAGATGCAACGTTTATTGTCCACTTACATATGGAAAAATGTCGACAACACTTTACAACATAAAACGCACACTATCATTAAACATTTATAGTTATAGATCCTTACACATGTTGACAAACTTCTAAATACTATTCTTCTGTCAGCTTGGCACTCATCTTTCCTCATCGCATCTGCTCCCGTAAGCCCCTCTGGGGTCCTAGGAGCACTGCAGGGACGAACGTTGCACCAATTGGCTCCATTTGCAGTGGTTGTGGCAAATGCCTGGGTTGTGGAGAAGCTCTTCCTGGTCCATTCATTGATGTTGTTTGCCCATTTCTTCTTCGGCCTGCCTTGCATACTCTTCCCCTGCACTGTTGCGTGCAGTACAGTCTTGGAAAGCCCATAATTATGATCTTGTTACATGCCCATACCATCTGAGCTTCCCTTCCTTGACTGGTCAGCAGGTTTTTGTAGTGCTTTACTTGTTGGGTGATGGTTTGTCGGACTTCTTCATTGGTGATGTGGTCTGTGTATGAAATGCCAAGTCTTCTGAGGCATCTCATCCCCAAAGCCTAGATCTTCCTTTATAGATCTGCATTCAGTGTCCAGGATTTGCATGTATACAGATATGTGGAGATGACCAGTGCATGCAGTAGCTTGACCTTGGCCCTGAGAGAGATGTTTCAGTCTTTCCAGATGTATTGGGCTTTGCCATTGCTGCTGCTGTTTGTACAGCTCTTGTGAGGATTTTGGTCTTTGAACCTTCTTCACTAATAATAGCTCCAAGGTACTTGAAGTGATCTGCAACCTCAAGCTCTTTTCCACTAACTGCGATATTGGTAGTGATTGACCTGGCACTGTTTATCATGAGTTTTGTCTTCTCGGCACTGATCTCCATATCTGGAGTATGTTTCATCCAGGTGGTACACTAGGTTGGCTAGTTCCTGTTTGTTTCCTGCCAATCTGTCAATATCATCCGCAAACTTGAGTGTGGTGATTGTCTGCCTTCCAATACTGACTGTGCCAGTATGATCTTCTAAGGCATTAGTCATTATGCGCTCAAGAGAGACATTGAAAAGTGTCAGCAATAGGAGACAGCCTGACAGAATCCCACTGAGGTATGGAACCATTCTCCATCCATGCCTTGGAAAAGCATTGCGCTGGTGGCTTTTTCCTATAGATGATCTTTTGTCCTATGTTGTACTTCTCTGGTTCATAATGCATCATGCTGTACACAGTTGAACGCCTTTTCGAAGTCTATGAAGACGTGGTACAGTTTCTGTTGGTGTTGGCTGTATTTTTCACACACAACTCGCAGGTTACATATCTGTTCTGTGGCACTTCTGTTTTGGCGAACGCCTGCCTGTTCTTAGGCGATGATCTCTTCTCCCCGTGGCCTCAGTCTGTTCAATATGACTTTCAACATTACCTTACTGAATGGCTTATGAGGCTGATTACTTGACAGTGCTGGCATTTCTGTAGATTGCCTTTCTTGGGGAGCATAATGATGAGTGATTGTGTCCAAGGTGTTAGCCACTCTCCAGTCTACCAGATCTTGTTGCAAATTCTTGTGAGGATATCTATCACTGCTGTCCACCCATGTTTGATCAATTCTGCTGGGATGTTGTCAATGCCTGCAGCTTTCTCATTTTCTCCATGATTTGATTGCTGCCTCAACTTCTCCATGAAGGATAGGGAAGTCATCATCCTCTGATGGGTTCTGACTTGTAAGTACACTGGGATCACCCTGTGTCTGATGGCTGTAGAGCTCTGAACAGTATTCTAACCATCTGTTAATGATATCTTTTCCTTCTGTGAGGCAGTTCCATCCTTTTCTTTGATGTTGAATCTTGCCTGCTTCTGCTGTGTGATCTCTTTTACAATTTGATAGGCTCTTTTGCTGTTGTTCTTAGACAAATTTTCCTCGATATCTGAGCATTGTTTCTCAATCCATTCTTCTTTGGCCTTTCTCGTGTCTTTCTTGATCTTTTTTGTTGATCTCTCTGTTTTTCCCCGCTCCTGTTGTGTATTTGATGCTTCTTAGTTCACTTTATTTATCACACATATCCAGGATTTTATCTGTGGACTACGGTAGTTTGTTTTTCGTGGTGGTGCTTGCCAAGTAGTTTCTTTGCTCTTTCCGCCATCGCTACATTGAAGCTGCTGGTTATTGTCTCTGCATCCTTATCAAATGCAGCAAATTTCAGCTTTTTTGCTTGGAAGGATTCTGCAATGGTAGCGTCCTTCAATTTTTCTAGGTTGAATTTAAGCCTGATGTTCTTTGGCTTGCTGATCTTTTTCAGCCAGAT
>CM054135.1:4121188-4196188 GCA_028751875.1 Rapana venosa
GTAACACTTTCACTCATATAAGAGGGGAAAAGCCTGATTTTCTCAGGAAGTTAAAATGTTTGTCTTATGGAACATCACAACAAAGGGATCTTTAGGGAGTCTGCAGTAAAATGCTTGTGCTTAACAATTATCCTAGACATCTCAACACTCCAGAAGTAGATGCTTGATAGTTACCTGCACATCACAAGTTACATACGATGGATGGGGTTCCCTCTCCTTGAAGCAAATGAACGTGAGTTATATGAGAGTGACTCGTGTGTATCATGTTAAGCACTGTTGCTTCCCTTTTGTTTGGCACACAGAGGGGGAATTTCTTTCAGGTTAGGGCGAGTCTGGAAAAGTCTGTTGTCTATTTGAGTGTTCTATTCGTCTTGCCAGATGGACTGGGCGTACGTTCACGTTTAGGTTTCAGATCTGTGTATGGAATACTAGACTCAGAAATCTTCTCTGTGGCACACCTGGTGAGTCAGTGAACCATTTTGCTGTCCCGAATTCCCGCGTGCCCTGGATCCATACCAAAACAATATCACACCCATCCCGTCTCAAGGAAGTATACAGAGCTGTAAGTGAATCCACACATACCAAGAAACCTTTCCCCCAGAACGCTGAATCACTTTTAGGGACTAAAGAAGAGCGCTAAGTTTGGCAGTCTACACCAAACTGTCCGAAGGCAAATGCTCAGAATGCCAGCCATCTGCCTACAGGCAATCTGATCCCCTGATGGTAGGACAATAAGCAGCAAAGTCCACCCCATCCTGGGATTTGGACCCATCAGTGAAAAATCTCAAACTTCTCAAGGAAGTACAATTAAAAGGTCACCCATCCACTCGGTAACCACGCTCAATGCTACTTACTTAACCTTAGCTTGGGGAAAGCAAGTCCTCTGACCACTGAGCTATCCAGTCTCTCCAACAATTCAAAAGATTGTCATAAAAGCTGTACCAAGGAAAACCCTTTGGATTGTTGTCAAGTGAACGAATCGGTATGGTTTGGTCACATCACATGCTATTCCTATCTTGCTAAGATTATCATGAAGAAAATACTCAGGGGAAATAGATGCAGACGTTCAAAAAACTTGACGGAGAACATCAAAGACTGATCTAGCCTTCATAACAAAAATCATAATAATAATATGGTAATGATGATAATTATGTAATAATTAGTATTATAATAATATAAATAGAATTTTCTATAGGGCTGAATCTTGTAAAACAGTGTGGCTGTAGAAGGTTGAAGACAGACCAGCCTAAAAGAAGACTCATTTATCTCAAACTATCATCTAGGTCAAGGAACTGATGATGATGATGATCATCATCATCATCATCGTCGTCGTCGTCGTCTTTGTGTGTGTTTATCTTTAGCTAACTATATTGGGTGTTGTGCATCAGATTCCAGTTCAAAGCCATAGCTGAGCTGATCAAAATGTTTGGTTGGACCTACGTCTCGGTGCTTTATCAAAGTGACAGTTACGGGGAGAACGGGTTCAAGATGCTCAGAGACTTTTTAGATGCCTTCCACATCTGTCTGGCAACTGTCCATGTCTTACATGGCGGAACAAATGAGGTCTCTCCTCTCTCTCTCTCTCTTCTCTCTCTCTCTCTCTCTCTCTCTCTCTCTCTCTCTCTCTCTCTCTTCTCTCTCTCTCTCTCTCTCTCTCTCTCTCTCTCTCTCTCTCTCTCTCTCTCTCTCTCTCTCTCTCTCCTCTCTCTCTCTCAAAACGACGTGATGGGACGAGAACTGAACGGGTGTGCTGTTAGTAAGCTGCTGCAAATTTTTGCATTTTAGCTTCAAAATGTCGTTACTGGCCTTCCAGCAACTGTAATAACAACTTTAAACGCCCTGCTGATCGACAAGGTCGTATCGAGTTGGAAAGTCGCGGGGGAGAGCGGCAGCGTTGTGTTCGTCTTGCGAATGAAGCCAGCTGACAAGTCAGTGTCAACAGAAATGGCGGACCCGGTGCTAAACCATAACTCCCGTGTTCAGTACTACGCAAAAAGCCCCCATGTCAAATCCGTCGCGATGTTCAAAGAAGCAGACAACACCAAGAAAGACAGGCAAGTCGCCAATGTGACAATGACAGTGTCTTGGAAGAGCCGGTCTTGTGTAACATTGACTCCCTGCTAGATGTGGAAACAGAAGAAAAACAAACCAGCGTGTACACAGAACTGTGTGTCAGCAGTGAATTGAATGCCTCGGCCACACCAGATTCACTTGATCTACTGTGTGATCCAGCAACAGACAGCAAGATCGGTGTGTCTTCTGAGGCTTCTGATGTGCAGGAAGAGCTGACAGTTGGCTGCACAGTGGATGACTCTGATACTGGTATTGTGAAACAGTATGTGTCTACTCTAACTGACAAACCTGTGCAGCATCGATTAAGGGACAGCAAGAGAAACATACGGTTTCGAAAGGTGGTGGTACATAGTTCGGTTGATCAAAACATTGTGATGTGTGAATCAGATGACATCACCCTGGAATACTCTTGGAATGGAGATCCTGGCGAGGAATCTAAGTGTGTGTTCTGGTACTTCAAGCAAGAAGAGAAAAACATGTTGCCAGAAGAACGTGTCAGGCTTGCCAGACTTCGTAAAGGGAAGCAGTGTACTAACACACAACACACAGCGACAGTGGTGGCAAGTGCTGAGCAGGAGTTACATCATCTTCGGGACCTGATCCGGTCTTACATGGGCTGACTTCGCTGGCTGTAGACTGGAAAAGGAAAGGCTGGTTTGAAAATTGAGACACTTGACACACAGACAATAATGTATCGAATCTTGATGTACATACCACTACTGCCATGGTTTCCATGTCATTGTAATCGCGTCGCGTTCGATATCGTTGTTACCGCGCCGCAGCGCTATATGGCTTGATTGCTAAATAGCAATAAAATTGTGTCAAATTGTGTGTGTGTGTGTCTCTCTCTCTCTCTCTCTCTCTCTCTCTCTCTCTCTCTCTCTCTCTCTCTCTCTCTCTCTCTCTCTCTATCTATCTATCTATCTATCTATTATCTTACTACATACATACACACACACACACACACACACACACACACACATATTATATATATATATATATATATATAAATATATAGATAGATAGATATAGATATAGATATATATACATATATATACATATATGTGTGTGTGTGTGTTGAAGGCAAATGGCAAAGTTTACACCACTAACAGGACCAATTACAAAGCTTATATCCCTGTGACAGTCCCCCTGTGAAGCACCACATACACACTAATGAAATCTGTGTACGCGTGTATTTATTTTATTTTATTTCATTTCAAGGATAATGGAATAAGCACTCATGTGCTTTTTTCATCCAGTCGCCGTGTGTGTACAGTTTTGTAAATTTTGTCATCCGTTCCCACCGGCACACAATGGCCTACTCATCCAAAACGCGGAACGGGTTTTGACGTGTGCACACGATGTTATGCGTGCGTTCGAACACGAGACCTCAGTTTATACTCTCATCCGAAAAACTTTTGGGCAGAGTAGAGTTGGCACTGATGTTAACTCCAGAGGAAAAATCCTCTTGAACGAGAATCGAACCCAGGTCAGCAGATCACGAATACATCACTCTAACCATCAGGCTATCCAGTCCCCAGTACCCTCTGTAAAACCCATCAACACCCTTGCAACTTCAGATTGTTTATGAATGAGTCAGAAAAGAATGGCATGGAGAAACAAGGCTCACAAACACTTTAAAGCAAAGGCTTGCTTACTCGGCCATCAGAGAATATCTTGGATAAATGAACAGCAATGCTCAAACCTTTTGCCCCCTAACTTGAAATAAACGCTGCTTTGATGACTTTGTATAACTTTGTCAATAAGGCACTGTGCTATGTTCCAAGCTATAAATGATTTTCTTCTTCAACAAGTTAATTAATAACCAATAAATGGCCAATACAACTTGGGTCAAAATAATCACTTATACCAGAACAATCCTTGCTCCTGCAGGTCGTGGTTCAAAATATCTACATACTTTTTCTTGTTGAAATGATAGTTTACACCAAACCTTGCATGATGTACGTCATGGATCGAAACATAAGTTTACCCATGCTCATAAAGATCACATTTTGCCTTTCATGCCTTTTGGGTCGAAGGGAACCATTAACTGTTTCCAGAGAGGCAGTCTCCGATCTGTCTGGTTTGTCTTTTGGATGAGACTATAAACCGAGGCCCCCTGTGCGAACGCATGCAGAACATCTTGCGCACACGTTAAATCCTGTTCCGCTTTTCGAAAGAGTAGGCCATTGTGTGCTGGTGGGAACAGATGATAAAATTTACAAAACCGCATACACACGGGGACTGGATGTAAAAAAAGCACCTGAGTGCTTATTCCATTATCCTCGATATAAAAAAAAGTCATCTGAGCGCTTTGATTTGTTGCTTTACAAGATTCAGCGCTATATAAATTCCATACATTATTATTATTATTATTATTATTATATTATTTTGTCAACATTGACAGGGTCTGCAAAGAGCATGCTATGCCAGGAGACATTGTTTAAAACTTGTACTGTATACCGCTCTGTGGTTGACAAGATGTACATAGAAAGCAGGGTCGGCAGAGAGATGCTACTTTCTCAGCATACTTAGAGAGAGAGAGAGAGAGAGAGAGAGAGAGAGAAGAGAGAGAGAGAGAGAGAGAGAGAGAGAGAGAGAGAGAGAGAGAGAGAGAGAGAGAGCTCGGACTCGGAACTCTGAAGACCTTGATGTACCATGGCTTGAGACCACAGTATACAAAAATGAGAGAGATAAGAAACATGAAGAGTTGAAGTAAAGAATACAATTTTGTCTATTCAAAGTTCATTCCCCTTTACAAATTGACAATTTATGTAAATGTTATATCAAGCACCTAAGCACTGAAATACATCCATATTGAAGATAAACATGATTTATAGTTAGAAGCTTCAAAGTTCAAGTCTGAATATGAAGTGAAATTTAGTGTCTAAATCAAGGTGGTTTTTTTAAGTACTTTATCAATATGGGGAAGACTGTCTTTTTTTCCTATTGAACACATTAAATACATATCGGGAAACACACACGTCTTTGGATTAAATTTGATGCTCTGTGTAAAACTTAATTGGGAGCACTGGATATTTCACTGATAATTTTTTCTTAGGATCTTTATATACATAACAGTAAAATAAGAAATGATGCTTTTTCAACTTGCTTGATGCAGAAAGGACATTTCTTCCTGCAGATTCACTGTATTTATGTACATTATTATTCAGGATAAGCGTGTCAATCATACTTGAAACAAAGGAACGCAAAATCAATAAAGCTATGTATATACACAGTGTTGATATGGTTTTTCTTTAAAAAAACCCATTTTAGCTGATCTACAGATATAATATCTTTCACGCTTTCTGATTGTACAATCCCATTCTTGAATAAACAAGTCGACAAGCCATTGTTTAAATACCAATAAATATGATTTATCATATCCAACTCTTAGCTTCATGCAAACAGCACTGAAGAGAGTGTAGTATTAAATTTCTCTCAACTTGGAAACCCATGCAATGCCTTCTTGATCTATTTCAAATAATACATTGTATGCTGTAACTTTTCATTATCCATTTGTATTAATTTCAGCCAATATTTCACATAAGCTAAGTATATATTAACATTCAATGGATATCTTCCTAAATTGACATATTTCCTTTTTGATGTCCTAATTGGAAATTCAAATAATTTTGGCATGCCATTAAATGTTCTTTTCTATATGTTTGAATCGTTTTAATTCCAACACCTCTGCCGAATGTGAGAGCAATGATTGAATCTTAGCAGACGATATTGTAAGGAAAACCCCAAGTGTCATGTACTATATTTTGGAGAATAAAAACCCCTCTGGACATCTGTAAAAAGGCCATCTTTACTTTAGTAGCTAAATGACTCTTACCCTTTTTATTGGTTATCATAGGGGTTACATTAAATTTTAGACAACAAATTTGATTTATTACCATCAGTCTTTTTTCATTGTTGAACCATTTCTTATCACTTCTAAGAAAATATCCTTTACCAGGACATGTGTCTTATCAAGGTTCACATCTATTTATCTATTTCATTTGTTAGAGATTAATTGCAAAATGCTTAGCCGATTTTGAAGACCAGTTAGAGTTATTGATAATACTGCATCTTCAGCAAAATAAAGAATCATACATTGCTGTTAGAGAAGCAAGAAATTTTCCATTTGCACCATGACCATTGCTACTGGTAACCATGTAACCCAGTACCACCTGCCACATGTGGGGAGTAAACCCAATCAAAAAATCCGACCTGGAGAGGGATGGGCTCCGCCAGGTTTGATTTGCCCAAGATACACCAATGAAAAAGACAGCCAGAATTTCCATACCGGATCGGTCGTCGCCCGGGTTACCAAGGACCGCGCCTTCTGTTGCTCATCAGGACAGAGGTCGAAAGTATGCTACTGATGTAAAACACAACAAAATCCGTGCCAGAAACAACACCATCATTGGCACATGGAATGTACGGACACTAAGAGCTGCAGGCAAAGTGGAAGAACTGACACATGAGATGTCCAGATATCAATGGCACATCCTTGGGCTCTGCGAAGTCAGGTGGAAAAACATAGGAGAAACAACGACCCAGGAAGACCACAAATTATACTACAGTGGAAAACAGGATAAACATGAACACGGCGTGGGATTTCTCGTTCACAAAGACATCGTGAACACCGTCATGAGCTGTCAGCCTGTGTCCAGCAGACTTATTACCATCCGCCTGAGAGCAACCCCCTTTAACATAACTGTAGTACAGGCATACGCCCCTACATCAGACTGCACAGATGAAGCCATAGAAGAATTTTATGACCAGCTACAAGAGGTTCTGAATCAAACTCCCAAGAAAGACATCCTCGTTGTGCAAGGAGACTGGAACGCCAAGGTAGGAGAAGATGCATGGAAAGATTGGGAGGGCGTTTGTGGGCCACATTGTAATAACCAATCAAATGAAAGAGGCTTGAGACTCCTGGAGTTTGCCAGTAACAACCACCTCCAGCTAGTGAATACACTTGGCCCACACAAGAAATCCAGAAAATGGACATGGCATAGCCCAAATGGAGAACACCACAACCAAATAGATTACATCATGGTGAAAAGACGGTTTCAGTCTAGCGTTAACATCGCACAGACACGAAGTTTTCCAGGAGCAGACATAAGGAGTGATCATGATCTTGTGATGATGACTTTCCGGCTACGTCTAAAGAAAATCCACAAGCGACACAACATCAGGATCAAATTTGACCTCGAGAAGCTGAACGACCCAGAGGTATCAAAAATTTTTCAAGCAAGGATAGGTGGAAAGTTTGCAGCACTCACTGTGATAGACTCAGACATAGATACACTGACGAATAGTTTCAATACAGCTGTGACTGAAACAGCAAGCGAGCTTTCTTGGCAAACACCGACCAGTCAAAAAACCATGGGTCACACCTAACATCCTACAACTTTGCGACAAGCGTAGAGAGTTGAAGAAAAAGAAAAATGAAACAAAAGAAAGAGCAGAACAATATAGGGCAGTCAACAAAAGAATCAGGAAGTCCATGACGGAGGCAAAAGAGAAATGGATCGGTGAACAGTGCCAAGACATTGAAGAGAACATCAAGAAAAACAATAGCAAGAAAGCATATCAGCTGGTGAAAGACCTGACTAGCACAAAACAGGGAAATGGTTTAACAATCCAAGACAAAAATGGGAAGTGTCTCACTGACGACCAGGATATTCTGAACAGATGGACAGAATAATGCTCCGACCTGTATAACTATAGAACCGCAGGAGATCCAGATGTCCTTAATGTACCAGCAAGCAAAGACACAGTCACCCTATCCTCCGAGAAGAAGTGGAAACAGCAGTCAGATCGCTGAAAAAGGGAAAGTCAGCAGGGGCTGACAACATTCCAGCTGAGTTGGTTCAAGCTGGAGGGAAGCCATGATCAGCGCCCTATAAGAATCTGCAACAAGATCTGGCAGACCAGAAAATGGCCAACACCATGGACACAGTCACTCATCATCACCCTCCCCAAGAAAGAAATCACAACAATGCCATAATTACCGCACAATCAGCCTCATAAGCCACCCAAGCAAGGTCATGCTGCAGATAATATTGAATAGACTGAAGCCCACAAGCAGAGACCCATCATTGCTGAGGAACAAGCAGTTTCAGAGCAGGGCGCAGCACAACCGAACAGATATTCAACCTCAGAATACTATGTGAGCGGTACCTTCAACATCAACAAGGCCTTTACCACGTATTTATCGATTATTAAGAAAGCATTTGACAGGGTGTGGCATGCAGCTTTGTGGGCAACCATGAATTGTACAGCATCAATGCAAACCTGATCAGAGTCATCAAACAGCTGTACAGCGAGGCCACCAGTGCAGTGTATTACAACAACAACATTGGAGAATGGTTTCGAACAACAGTTGGAGTAAGGCAGGGCTGTCTACTCTCACCCACTCTTTCAACACTCTTCCCTTGAGAGAATCATGGCTGATGCACTGGAACATCATGAAGGATCAGTCAGCATTGGTGGCAGAACGATCACAAACCTCCGCTTCGCAGATGACATTGATGAAATAGCAGGATCAGAAAAAGAGCTTGCCAGCCTAACAGAACACTTGAATAAGGCCTCCAAAACATACGCATGGAAATCAGTGGCAGAGAAGACCAAACTGATGACTAATAAGACCAACGCATTAGCACTGATATCAGGTTAATGACCAGACGCTGGAAACAGTTCAAAGCTCAAGTACCTGGGAGCCATTGTATCAGACCAGGGATCCAAGCCAGAAGTAGTATGCAGGACTGCACAGACAATAACAGCTTTGTCAAAACTAAACACCATCTGGAGAGATAAGAATATCTCACTTATCTCCAAGATCAGACTAATGCGCTCCCTTGTCATATCCATATTTCCTGTATGCCTGTGAATCATGGACCCTGACTGCAGATTGGAGAGAAGAGTACAGGCGGTGGAGATGAGATGCTTCGAGACTCCTTGGCATCTCCTACAAAGACCACATAAGCAACGAAAGCGTGCATAACAGAATCCAGCAAACCATTGACCCTATGAGAACCTTCTAACGATCGTGAAAAAACGTAAACTTAAATGTATGGGCATGTCACAAGATCCAAAGGACTTGCAAAGACAGTTTTACAAGGCACTGTCCAGGGAGGAAGAAGAAGAGGCAGACCAAGGAAGAGCTGGGAGGATAACATCAGCGAATGTACAGGCCTAGAACTCAACAAAACCCTGAGAAAGGCAGAACAGAGAGAGGAATGGAAGGAACTGGCTGTTGAGTCTTTGAGGGTGCCCCCACGGTATTCAGACTACGGGACAGATAGATAGATAGATAGATAGATAGATAGATAGATAGATAGATAGATAGATAGACCATGACCATTTATCGTTCTAAAACTTTATGTCGAACCAAATGGAAAGCCTTTTCTTCAAAATCTACAAAGCCAAAATAAACGTTGTCTGTTAATTTGTTTGGCTTTATTTTACCTTTTTCTGCTCTGGCATGTTTGGGCTGTAGTATAATATGCAAAGATACAATCAACTGTGAAATATTTCTTCCAAAATTCTGTTGGGTTTTCTGACCCAAGAGGATTCATGTTAAGCCATGCGTATAATCAGGTAGGCTACTTAATAGTTACATATAGTTCTTTGACTGAACATTAAACAAAGACACCCATTTCTAACTTTCAATGGTTTCGGGATCTTCTTTTTAGATACTGAAATGATGATATCTTTTCAACACTCCTGAAACTAAATAACTCGATCAATGATATAACCAAATAACTTTATAAAAAAAAAACCACCCACATAAACAGCACTACCCCCTCATTTTAACTTCTCTGCTGAAACTATTTCACTGGCTTTCTCTTAGGTTTAGCAATTGCTTGAACATTTTCCACTTGAGAAATCTGTTGTTTAGAGAACAATTCGTTTCTTCCATCATGTAAGCTTTGAAGCTGATGTGATCAACAGAATCTTCATTACTGCTTTGAAATAGTGTGTTAAAGTGATTGAAAAACTCATCTAGAATAATGCTATTGTCTGTTTTCCACTGCATCCCATGTTTTTAAATGCTTCCAAAACTGTGTTGGATTGATTACTCCGCTTGCCTCTGTTTTCAATCCTTCAAGCAATTTTGGGAGTGAAGTGTAAAATTGACTCATCTCATTCTCCATCAGTGACTGAGACTGATAATGAATTAAGCCCGATGTTTGTTGTTTCTCTTCACGTTCATGGTCTTCAAGTGCTTCTTGTTTCTGGTCCACTGGCGGTTGTTCCTTTTCCTTAAAAAAGAGGTCTAGCCAGGAAACTTTTGGACGCCAGTCGTTGTAATGTCTGGCCCCACTGGACCGAGAAATGCTTGCTCCCAAATGATCCAACTCCTTGACCTCTTTGAGAGAATCAGATAAATTATCTCCAAAGAATCTGTCAGAAATGGGAGTACTGTCACTGCAAACTCCTGTGGCAGTGGTAGGTTTCAGGCAGGGTTTAATTGCCCCGCCTCTTGAGAGACAGATCTTGGGATGCGTTTTCTAACAGGGCTACCAAGTCAGTCAGTCAAGAAACCGCCATTTCTAAAAGGTCTGGACTTTTTTTGTACTGCACCTCATGAATCACATGCATTGCTTTGGCGATAGTGCTTGAAGCACACAGAACTAGATCTTGTGTATGTTCCAATCAGAGATCACTCTTCCTGGTGTTGGTTGGCATTGCTTTCCATACCTCACTGTTTAATATTGGCACACAATTTATCACAATTTGCCAGTTGCAAATGGTTTTCTGACAGCTTTTTTACTTTTTTTTTATCAGACAGTTTCTTAGAAAATAGCTTGTTGACAAGCTTTGCAATCAACACCTAAACTTTTTGGCCTTTGTCTTCATTGACATCAAGCTCATCATGTCATTCTTTAATGAGCCAATCCTCATCATCAAATCTCACAGAAAGAACATCGTCATTGTCTGTTCTGTCCTTGATATGGAAATCAGACTTGCATCCATTATCGTACAGAACATTGCGTTTACGGTTTCTGTCTTGTTTTTACCCCATCAGCACAAAGTTTATCTTTGGAAGAGCTTAATGGCCAAGGATACTTGAGATAATAGGTCGGACATCCATCTTATGTGTAGTCTTGTGTCTCAGTTTCGGAATCGGTGTTCCCATTGGGTATCAAGGCTATCCAATTCTGATGATATGATTTCAGCACTTAGGCCTACTTCTTTCTCTCCTGACATAGACGTCGTATAAATGTGCACACATGGTGGCAGATTTTTGTTTCTCAGCATAAGCTGACCTTTGTTGCCAAGTAAGGGCTATGTAGCAAATGGAAAACTAAGTTCCCACAGAGTCTGGCACCGTTGGCAGCGCCCTGCCAACTCTCAGAAAACCTTACTACCAAGTCTTCTTAAACAAAAAAACAAATTGGATAAAATAAAGCAGTCTTATCTTGTTCAATGCACACACAGAAAACAAATAACCGCACATTAAATATAGACCTATGAAAAATAAGATATTATTGACACTTCTGCTCGTCAAACCATGACTCACTCTAGTGGTTTACTGTGCACAACTGACTTGTTTGGCAGACCTTCTGCTGCTGCATATCACGTGACTTCTCTGTAAAAGCAGACAATTGAAAGTAAAAGGCCCATGTGTTTGCAAGAGCAAATTTTTTGTTTATTCAAAACATTCTTCAGGCTTTGTATGAGTAATGGATGAGATATAACACAACATCTGCAAAACGAACTTTGCTGTATCCTTGATTATGCTTCTGAATTTCTTTTCGTAAGGCTTCAGCATCTAGTAAAAAATGTCAAAACAAAGCTGTCCTCACTTTTTAATAATCATACAATTATTCTGTAGACAATCGTAGGACTGCAGCCTTGGTATCACCAGAGAGTAACAAGACAATCTTTAAAGACCATTCACAAAGTGTGGCGACTTGTTCAAACTGAGTCACAAATGTGTCAACATCATCCCTGTCACCAAATGGTTCCATTGTCATGCTGTGCAGTGCTCTCAACTCTAATTTTTTCCCCTGGCATTCTATCTCATTCTCTGCCTCTTAATGCATAAGCTTCATTAACTATAACTCTTTCAGCTCCTTGCCTTGTCATATCTTTGACTCCTCAACTTCACTTTGAACTCTCATGCTCGTTTCTTAATGTTGAAGTTCCATTGCCCCACCAATCCCTTCCTAATTTAGCTGGATTACAATCAGTGCTTAACTTAGCTTCTCTCAGTAGTTCCTAATGAATTAACTTAGCTTCTCTCAGTAGTTCCTGATGTTTTAATTAGCTTCTGTCAGTAGTTCCTGGTGTATTAAATTAGCTTCTCTCAGTAGTACCTGATGTATTAACTTAGCTTCTCTCAGTAGTTCCTGATGTATTAACTTAGCTTCCCTCAGTAGTTCCTGATGTATTAACTTAGCTTCTCTCAGTAGTTCCTGATGTATTAACAGCTTCTCTCAGTAGTTCCTGATATATTAACTTAGCTTCTCTCAGTAGTTCCTGATGTATTAACTTAGCTTCTCTCAGTAATTCCTGATCAATTAAGTTAGCTTCTCTCAGTAGTTTCTGATGTATTAACTTAGCTTCTCTCAGTAGTTCCTGGTGTATTAACGTAGCTTCTCTCAGTAGTTTCTGATGTATTAACTTAGCTTCTCTCAGTAGTTCCTGATGTATTAACTTAGCTTCTCTCAGTAAATTCTGATGTATTAACTTAGATTCTCTCAGTAATTTCTGATGTATTAACTTAGCTTCTCTCAGTAAATTCTGATGTATTAACTTAGATTCTCTCAGTAATTTCTCATGTATTAACTTAGCTTCTCTCAGTAATTCCTGATCTATTAACTTAGCTTCTCTTAGTAATTCCTGATGTATTAACTTAGCTTCTCTCAGTAGTTCCTGATGTATTAACTTAGCTTCTCTCAGTAGTTCCTGATGTATTAACTTAGTCTCTCTCAGTAAATTCTGATGTATTAACTTAGATTCTCTCAGTAATTTCTCATGTATTAACTCAGCTTAATTCAGTAGTTCCTGATGTATTACAATAGTTTCGCTCAGTACTTCTTATAGTATTAAGTTAGCTTCTCTCAGTACTTCTTGATGTATTAACATAGCTTCTCTCAGTAGTTCCTGATGTATCAACTTAGCTTGTCTCAGTAGTTCCTGATGTATTCAGTTAGCTTATCTCAGTAGTTCCTGATGTATTAAGTTAGCTTCTCTCGGTAAATTCTGATGTATTAACTTAGCTTCTCTCAGTAAATTATAATGTATTAACTCAGCTTAATTCAGTAGTTCTTGATGTATTAACTTAGCTTTTCTCAGTAGTTCCTGATGTATTAACTTAGCTTCTCTCAGTAGTACCTGATGTATTAACTTAGCTTCTCTCAGTAGTTCCTGATGTATTCAGTGAGCTTCCTTCAGTAGTTCCTGATGTATTAACTAGCTTCTCTCAGTAATTCCTGGTCTATTAAGTTAGCTTCTCTCAGTAGTTCCAGATGTATTATCTTAGCTTCTTTCAGTAGTTCCTGGTGTATTAACTTAGCTTCTCTCAGTAGTTCCTGATATATTCAGTGAACTTCTTTCAGTAGTTCCTGATGTATTAACTTAGCTTCTTTCAGTAGTTCCTGGTGTATTAACTTAGCTTCTCGCAGTAGTTCCTGATCTATTATCTTAGCTTCTCTCAGTAATTCCTGATGTATTAACTTAGCTTCTCTCAGTAATTCCTGATCTATTAAGTTAGCTTCTCTCAGTTATTCCTGATGTATTAACTTAGCTTCTCTCAGTAGTTCCTGATGTATTAAATTGGCCTTTCTCAGTAGTTACTGATGTATTAACTTAGCTTTTCTCAGTTATTCCTGGTGTATTACCTTAGATTCTCTCAATAATTCCTGATATATTAAATTAGCTTCTCTCAGTAGTTCCTGATGTATTAACTTAGCTTCTCTCAGTAGTTCCTGATGTATTAAGTTAGCTACTCTCAGTAGTTCTTGATGTATTAACTTAGCTTCTCTCAGTAGTTCCTGATGTATTAAATTAGCCTTTCTCAGTTGTTCCTGATGTATTAACTTAGCTTCGCTCAGTTATTCCTGGTGTATTAACTTAGCTTCTCTCAATAATTCCTGATGTATTAAATTAGCTTCTTTCAGTAGTTTCTGATGTATTATCTTAGCTTCTCTCAGTAATCCTGTGTATTAAATTAGCCTCTCTCAATAATTCCTGATGTATTAAATTAGCTTCTCTCAGTAATCCCTTGTGTATTAACTTAGCTTCTCTCAATAATTCCAGATGTATTAACTTAGCTTCTTTCAGTAGTTCCTGGTGTATTAACTTAGCTTCTATCAGTAGTTCCTGATGTATTAACTTAGATTCTCTTAGTAATTTCTGATGTATTAACTTAGCTTCTCTTAGTAATTTATGATGTATTAACTTAGCTTCTATCAGTAATTTGTGATGTAGTAACTTAGCTTCTATCAGTAATTTATGATGTAGTAACTTAGCTTCTATCAGTAGTTCCTTATGTTTTAACTTAGCTTTTCATCAGTAGTGCCTGCTGTATTAACTACTATCAGTGCTTCCTGCTCTCTTAGTTTAGTTTCTCTTAGTAGTTCCTGCTCTCTTAGTTTTTTTTCTCTTAGTATTTCCTGCTCTCTTAGCTTAGTTTCTTTCAGTAGTTCCTGCTCTCTTAGCTTAAATTCTCTCAGCAGTTCATGCTCTCTTAGCTTAGTTTCTTTCAGTACTTCTTGTTTTCTTAGCTGAGCTTCTCTGAGTAATTTCTGCTCTCTCAACATGGTTTTCTGCTTGTCCTTGTCCAATATTAATCTAGCTAGATTCTCTCCTGTCAGACCTAGATTTTGTCTACTTAGGTAGCACAAGCATCCTTCAGGTTCCAAATCTGTACCTGTAAGTTAAATCTTGGTTTCATTTTAAGTCACTTGTAAATGTCAATCTCCTTAGCTTGGGTTCTTGCATCTCTTCCTCAGTATCAACTCTCAGGTTAGACTACGCTCTAGCCTACTTTCTTGTTCAGTGTCAGAGTCCATTCTCTTTAGTTTGTCTGAAATAACGTCTTCAAACGGATGAAGTATCGACCCCACAATGGAGGTGGTGAATATTGAGGATTGGCCCTAGGGTACCTTCTCATAACCTCACCATCAAAACAACCAGAGTAAGTTTGGTAAGGTTCTTTTTGAAAATAAATACTTTAACCAACCTATGCCAGAAATCTTAAGGAAACCTGAACGTGACCCAGCACAACAGAACCCCCCACCTACTTCAGCTATCTAGGACTAGGACTACTAAAGAAGAGGAAGGGATAACCTAGTGGTTAGAACATTGCGCTCGCCATCTGACAATCCGGGACCGATTTCCGTTCAAGGTGATACTTCCCCCTTGAGTTAACATCAGTGCAGATTCCACTCTCCCCAACTGTCCTTCGGATGAGACTATAAAGCGAGGCCCCGTGTGCGAACGCACGCAGAACATCTTGCGCACATATTAAAATCCTGTTCTGCTGTTTGTAAGAGTAGGCCATTGTGTGCCTGTGGGAACAGATGACAATTTACAAAACCGCATACACACGGGGACTGGATGTAAAAAAGCACATAAGTGCTTATTCTATTATCCTCGATATACAAGAAGAAAGAAAGAAAGAAAGAATTCAAAGCCTAGTCCATTTGATCAAAATGTATCTCAGCAATACAGCGAACCATGGCTTAGGAATCAAAAAAGTTTCTTCCCAACAGTAGCACATGTTCACTATTCAATACAATAAAAAAAACAACCTAATACAACATACAACAAACAAAAAACAAACACATCCTCACCAAGAACAAGACACCCTCCTGAAAACCCTTCTAATTTAACCTACCATATCGCATCTCCACCATTCATATCACACCCTAGTAGGTGTAGTATGAAACCCCCTTACTACATATCACACACTAATTTGTATCACACAAAACAAAGCCAAAATTAATTTCTCAAACATTTAATTTGCATTCATACGCAACTCACTCAAGCATAAAAGACAGAATTCACTTCCACACTACTATGCTCAATCTGAAAACATCACTTTCAATTTCAAATATGAAAATCAGCAAAATTGCTCAACACATTTTCACAAGGGCACCACAATTCAAAAGCTGCCTGTCAACAGTACCACATTTGCAATGTTCACACTTCTGTGTAAAATCAACACATTCATACTGTACTACAAAATTTAATATAACATAGGGTTGGATCCCTTGAATCATATCAATACCACATAATATGGGTGCCACAAGGGACACAGTTCATATTTTTAAACCAGGAGTGAGATTTTTTTAAATAAAGACAATACCCCCAAAACAGATAGAGAGAACAAAAAAACTAAGATCACAAGATTCTCTTTACATAATGGATGTGGCAGCACAGGTAAGACACTGATAAGCTTAGCATGATATAGAGATCAAGTCTTACCCAATCAGTGAATGCTCTGAATGAAGTAAACAAATAATAATATATATATATATATATATATATATATATATATATATATATATATATATATATAATATATATATATATATGAATGATAATATCACTAAGCTGGTGATGAGGCTATACCAGACTTATGTACACCACTATAAAAATCTTGAGTATAACCAACACACATAATTATGCTTATATAAAGCCAGATACAGAGTTAATTGCACATTATTGTATCAGCTCTTATGCAAAAAATAAACAAGGACCATGCCAGCACACAAACATGATATGCAGCCAAAGAATAAAAAAGCACACCAACACACACTGGCCTTTTTTTTTCACTTACTGGAACAATGGAACCTTCCACTTTCACACATCACTCACCTTCAAATACCCTGTTTACACTGGCTGTCCTTGAAAACACTGGCTCATAGTGGCATACAACATTACCACCACAGAATCTGAATCACAACACAAATGGTGTAAATCCCCAAAAAATAATTTTTACCAGGGCACAATAAAAGTAAACACAGGTGCAGACAAATGTATAACAAATCTTCTGATGATGTCAGGTTACAAATGAAGGTCTGGAAAGGCTGGTACTCTTAATACCCGTAAACTGCAGCTGCAAGATAGGACCCCACGTGATATAACGTTCTATTGCATTCTGGTAAAGATAATAGTAGCCACAGGATGCACGTCAACATACAGGCTTGCAGCTGATGGCAGGGATACCTAAAAGAGATCATTCTATCATCAGCTTCACAATCCAAACCAGAAAATTACATAATATCAGGCACTCAGTCACAATCAGGAGTATCGAAGGGGAACAAACACATCAACTGTCACTTTAGGCAAAACAAGGTAAACCAGTATCGCAAAATGAGGTAAACCAGTATCGCAAAATGAGGTAAACCAGTATCGCAAAATGAGGTAAACCAGTATCGCAAAATGACGTAAACCAGTATCATGGCACACAATGCTAACAGAGGTAACTCCACAGCCACAAGAACCAACACAGTTGTCAATTCCTCCTTTACAGAGCTGTCACAAGGGAAACAGCGGAATGATATAGATCGCATAGATCTAAACAACACACCTGAAGATTCATTCCAGTCATAAGCATGTAAGACATCATACTAACTGATAAAAAGGCAAGACCTCACTACTGTAAGTCCAAGCTGTCAGCTCCCCTCACAAGAAAACATAGTAAAATGCACAGCAGCATTCGTGACCACAAGGAACTGAACAACTCAAAAGTCACAAGCATGAAACACACATACGCTAGGAAAACTGATAAACACACCTGAAGACTGCACACTGCAACTCCTAGCTGTCAGCTTCCTTTGAAAGGTAAACAGTATTATACTAGCCACCTCAGGGCAGTAGTTAGCACACTGGGTAACATGCTGGAAGGTCATGGGCACCCATAAGAGCCATAAGGATTTCTCAGACTCTGGCCAGATCTTACCCAGAGTGAGTGCACTGTGGGCTTTTTGGAAAGACTAGGACTACATGGTCAAAATTTATCCTCTTTACGGATGTGCATTTGAGAGTGTTGCTCAAATTATCTGCTCTAGATTGCTGGTGTCAGTTTCTCTCTGGCCAAGTTGATGCCATTACATATATATTTTTAATTATGATAGTAAGCATAGATAAGAACACGATCAAGTAGTCTGAAAGCATATGCACTTCCATAGCAGCATAATTACGTCATCCGCATCATCATCCTTGTGCAATAAAATAAACAAAAATCTTTCCTCTGATTGGTGGTCCCAATTTTGTTGAGCTTGCTCTGAGCTAACCTATGTAGGATACCATGTACAAAGCCACATACCAACGACAGTAATTGCTCAGTGGCGAAGCCAGATTAAATGTGATGCCTACCCAGATGGTGACCACCACAATGACCCTCCACAACCTTCTCCTATGAACCTCCAACTTCAGAGGTTTTGCCTTACCCTCACCATAGGCTCAGAAGTGTATGGAGAAACTGAAACTGAGGTCACCAATAGACTGGAGCAGCCAGAGTCACCAAATCAAAGACAAACTTCTGTTGTTGCATTATAATCAATGAAAATGATGTAACAATTCTCTTATGGAAGTGCATGTACTTTGAGACTACGTGATAGGGCTATACTCTACACTTTTTTTCATAATATACAATTGTCAATCACGCCTGAGAGATACAGGCACTGCAGTGTTTGTCGGGTAATTTGAGCACCACACTCAAAATAGCATCTTTAAAGTAAATGGAGTTAAATAGCGTGGTCCTATTCTTCTCAATGAGCCCATAGCAAACTCAGTCTGGGTAGGAGTCAGAGCGAGGTAAAAAAAAAATCGGTATGAATCTAACTGCAATCGAACCCACTACCTTCCAGTTCTTAATCCAAGACACTAATCACTACACAAAGGTGGCTGGTCAGCTGATGCTTCTTGTACCAAAGCTATTAAAGCAAAATTGCTCGCATAAAACAAAGAGTAGTCCATCCTATTAACATTTGGAAAGACACCTACTTAGGAAATGAGTTCACATTTGAAATACTGTGACACTAATTCCGCTTTCTTTTTCATATGGAAGTGAAGGATACATTCTTAATGCTGCACATCAAAACAAAATAGAAAGTGCAGAGTTGTTGTTCTGTAGAAGATGCTAGAACTAAGCAGGACCAAAAGATTAACAAAACAAAGCATTATGGAAGAACTGAACAGCATGAACTTACAGGCTTGGTCAGGAAAAAGATTTTGTATAATGCATAAAATAAATGGCCTTAAGCAATCTCTACCCTTTGAGAATAGCATCATTATTGATGAAACAGTTATTTATAAACACTTCAAGGCAATAAATATCAACAAATCTCCTGGACCAGATGACATATAGGGCAGAACCTTTAAGTTCTGCGCTACTGAGCTTGCCAGACTCTTTCAGCACCTGTTCTAAGCCTTGCTGGACACTAGCCAGATACAGTTACTTGGAAGACACCAAATCTTTCTCGGCCCAACGATTTCAGACCAGTAGCCCTCACATCACTTGTGATGAAAACATTAGAAAAGATCATAAAATCTCTCATTCTTTCGCTACAGAGGAAGACCTTGACCCACTACAGTTTGCCTACAGCTACTCATTTTGAACAAGTACAACAACTTAGAAGCACCTGACTCTCATGCCAGAATATTGTTTGCTGACTTTAGTTCAGCTTTCAATACAATGAAGCCTCATGTTCTTGTTCACAAAATACTTTCAAAATTTGACGTAGACTATCAACTTGTTCGTTGGCTGATGGAATTTTTAACAGACCGCAATGCGTTTTTGCCAGTAAAATATCTTCATCGGTTAGATCTACCTGTACGGGTTCTCCACAGGGATACGTTCTCTTGCCACTTCTGTACATTCTATACACAGATGATTGCAGAAGCAGCTATGAAAATTCCTTTCTTGTAACATTTGCAGATGACAGTGCTCGTTGTCTCTCTTATCTGGATCTGTCCAAAACCATGGTTCAGCCCTCACTGGTTTCATCAAATGGTGTGATGAGGCATATCTGGAGCTAAATGTTTCTAAAACTTAAGATCTTCCTATCGATTTCCGAAGATCAGGTCGCACTTCTGAGCATATCATCCATAGTCAAGAAGTTGAAAATGTTTCGAAGTACCAGTATCTGGGATCTATTTTTGATCACAAATTAAACTGGGATGCTAACACTGTCCCTATTATCAAAAAGGGACAACAACGTATGTATTTTCTAAGGAAGCTTAACTCATTTTTTGTTGACAAAAAGATTCTTTCTTTGTTCTACATGTCCTACACAGAGAGTGTTCTAAGTTTTGCTGTTATCTGTTGGTACAACAATCTTAGTGTTAAATACGACAATAGTCTTCGGAGAATTGTTAGAATCTGCTAAAAAATAATTGGAGAAGAACAAAGAGATCTCAAACCGTACTGCGATCAGCAGCTTGTGCGCAAAGTGACTGCCATCTTGGCTGATCCTTCCCATGCTATGTCTTCGGAATTTCAGTTGTTGCCTTCAGGACGCCGTTTTTGGTGGTCCAACAGTAAAACAAATAGAAAAAGAAATTCTTTTGTTCCAGTAGTCATTCGAATTCTAAATTCAAAACAGCACTGACCAAACAGTTTTACATTCTCTGATATACCTCCCTGATTGTCAAGTGCGTGTGTGTGTGTCTGTGTGTCTGTGTGTGTGTGTGTGGTAATGAAAATAAGTACTCCTTGTATCTTACTTTTGGCTTGAATGATTTTTAAATTGTGTGTGTTAAGGTTACATCTTTACTAGACAACGGTCATTATGGTGCGCGCGCGCGTGTTTGTGTGTGTTTTCTAGTCAATAGACTTTATAAAATTGTGTTCCTATATTGGTGTGTGTCTATGGGTGTGCGCCCGTGTGTGAGTGCGCGCGTGCGTGCACGCGTAATAAATAAGTTTATGTCTTTTCCAGTCAATGATTTTACAACATTGTATTCATACATTGGTGTGTGTGGGTGTGTGTGTGCGCGCGTGCGTGCGTGCGTACGCCGCGCGTGTGTGTGCGCGCGCCTGGGTTTGTGTGTGTGATTTGTTTAAGCTATCTTGGAATGTTTATAACAATCTGAAATGTATTTTTCTTGTGTCTTATGATATAATTATAAGTATCAATGTTCCTGTCAGTATTGTAATTGCCCTTCATGGGGTGATTACAGTGTTTTTGACTTGACTTGACTACACCATGAGACATCAGAGCTGCCTTGTAATGAAGACTGTGAGCCAGGGCAAGATGGAGGATAAAAGACAATAGAGAAGACCATCGATTTCATACTTAGAGAACATAGCCAAGTGGATATAGTTGCCAAATGATAAAATCTACGGAGGGACTGAGGACAAAAGGTGATGGAAACAGCTGACAATGCATGCATTCCATCAAAAACGATTCACCAACAGGTGAACAGGTTGTTGGGCAAAAAGGTAGCTTGTCACGAATAAAGACAATACTAATTTAACATTCTAAACCATAGTAATGCTTTAGTGAATGCCTCCGCATTTTGCATATATCAATGGCTGATAAAGCTTTGGCATTACCATACCCCAAGAGTGTGCTGTTCATATTGTGCAGCCAGTTGGAAATGGCACTGTAGCAAGATGTCTTCAGATGTTCACTTGCAGGAATTGCAGGCCTGAAATGTTTGGCAACACCTTCTTTCTGCCATAAAATGCCATGATTGTTTTCTGACCTATGACATACAAATAGTTTGTTTATTTGGTAGATATTATAGGTAGTTTTTGACCTATTTTATACTGAAAAGGTTACTTTATGACTTAAGACCCATGGGTCACTAAATACCCACAGTCTGTGTTAAAGAAGTGTTTAACCTCAAAAAGAAGATAAATACCCACGATATATGGCCTTCAAAAGTTTAGACAACGTACAGTATAGATTACAGAAGTGCTGATGTCAGCTTTAGCATTGAAGTCAACTTGCTAACCCTTAGCTGCATGAGATGATGAGAGTAGAAAGTAGTTTACTTTGAACAGGGAGTTGTTTTTCTCATTGTCAGATGCAGTCCATCGCTAAAGACCTATTAGAAAAGCACGCGAAAGCCCCTGTGGTGGTACTGATTTCGATCCCCTTTTGGCTGAAGAGAATACTTGCAGTAACGCAACGCTTGTCACCCAAGAAAACGTTTGTCTGGATCGGCACTGACGGATGGTCAAGATATGCCCCGCAATACCACTCGCCTCGTCAATTACTGGACTCCCTGTTGCTGGATCTACCCTATTCAGGTTTTTCAATTTTCCGGAACTGGTTTGCTAAACTTACCCCAGTGAGTGTGTGGTGTGTCTATGAGTAGTACTACAACTGTTTGTTTTGTTTGTGCAGTGCATACTGGCTAATGTTTATTAAGCTTACAATTGAGCGCATGTGTACAGCTTAGCCCCATAAACGCTAGCCTATTAGCATGTGCAGACAAACACTAGCAGACTTCCATGTGCACATGAATGTAAGCCTATTAGCATGTGCAGATGAAGACTAGCCTGTGTGCATGTGTAGACGAGTCCAGCCTGTATGCATGTGCAGATGAATCCAGCCTGTATGCATGTGCAGATGAATCCAGCCTGCTTGCATATGCAGATGAATCCAGCCTGCTTGCATGTACAGATGAATCCAGCGTGCTTGCATGTGCAGATAAACGCTAGCCTTTTAGCATGTGCAGACAAGCATGAACACTAGCCTGTTGGAATTGATAGTAAAATTCTGAAACTCTCAGGACAGCTTTTAGCAGAAACTCTCCTCTGTATCTACTATCTTTGGATTAATAAAAGCTACTTCCCTAAGGTCTTTAAACTAGCGCAAATTATTCCTTTGTGTAAATCTAGAAACAGTACCAACCAATCTGACTACAGACATATTTCTGTTCTATCTGTTCTTTCAAAACCTTCCGAACAACATATCTATCAATGCATTGCTTTTCATTTAGAGAAATATGATCTCATACACTCAAACCCAGTAGTGGTTTAGAGAATATAACTCATATCACATTGCTTTAACAAAAGTGATAGATTACTTGTGTCCTTCACCTTCCTTTACCTATTCCATAGGGTTGAAAACCGTTGGGGCACCACTGAATTTTTTGGAACCAGCTTCCTCCATGTGGTCAACAGCTTTCCATAGCAAGTAGTTCCACTCAAGGCTAGTGTTTTCTCTGATGTCTTCCCATCATTTGCACTGTCTTCCTTTTAGTATCCTTCCTTGTACTGTTTTCTGTGATACAATCTTGGCCAGTCCAGATGTTTGTGTGACAAGCCTGTACCACTTCAGTTTGCCTTTTTTTCTGAAGTCAGAAACTCTACATTATGGTCCAATGGCATTTTCAACTCTGGTTTTCACTTTCTCATTAGCAATGTGGTATCTGTATGAGGTACCAAGGAGTTAATGAAAGCATCTCATCTCCGTTGCTTGTATCCTTCTTTCAATGTCTGCTGTCGTGGTCTACCTTTTACATGCGTACAAAAATATGGACATGGCCAGTGAAAACGCGTCAGTCTGATCTTGAAGCTGATGGCAACATTCTTGTAGTTCCAGATGACTTTCAGTCTGGTCAATGCAGCTGTGGTCTGGACTATTCTGGGGAAATTTCAGGTTTTAATCCTTTATCCGCTTCTATAGCTCTTTGATATGGAAAGCTATGGACGGTTTCCATTTTCTTACCGTTTATAATTATGTCAGTGCTGATGCCATTGGTACTATTTTTCATCAAATGGGTTTTTTCGGCAGTGATCTGCATGTCATATGCCGAAGAAGCTTCATCAAGGTAATTGACCAAATTAACTAGGTCTTGCTCTTCTCCAGCTAGGCCGTCAATGTCGTGGGCAAAACGTAGGTTCGTAATTGTCCTGCGTCCAATGCTGAGTGTTCCTCATGATTGTAAAGTGCATCAGCCATTACTCTCTTTTTACAAAGATGTTGAAGAGGATGGGAGAGAGCAGACATCCTTAGCATACTCCAATTGTGGTTTGGAACCAATCTCCTATGGATATCCTGTAACGTACTTGCATAGAAAGAAAAAAGTTAACATTTAAAGTGTGTGGTGGTAGGATCCCCGTTTGTGGACGAAACATTTCCCCCAACCACAAGATGTGAGTGATGGTCTAGTCTTTTGGGTGAGATAATAAACCAAGATCCCATGTGAATTACTCATTTAATGCACGTAAAAGAACCCACAGCAACAAGAGAGTTGTCCCTAGCAAAATTCTGTAGAAAAAGCCACTCTGATAGGAAATCAAATTCATATACACACAGTAAAGGAAAAAAAGTGGGGCCGCTCTTGTTGCGATACGCTATCCTCAGGGAGAGCAGCCTTAATTTCATGCAGGTGACTCCTTGGCATTTCATACATGGACCATCTCACCAACAATGAAGTCTGATATCACCCAACACGTAAAGCACTACAAAGACTTGCTCACCAATCAGGAAAAGGAAGTTCAGATGGTATGGGCATGTTACAAGATCAGAAGGGCTCTCCAAGACCATACTGCAAGGAACATTAAAGGGGAAGAGAAGGCAAGGCAGGCTGAGGAAGAAACTGGCATACATCACTGAATGGATGGACCGGGAAGAGCTTCTCCACAATCCAGATACTTGCCCACAACTGCTACAAATGGAGCCAAGTGGTGCAACATTCATCACTGCAGTGCCCCTACAGCCCTGGAG
Organism: Rapana venosa; assembly: GCA_028751875.1. Classification (NCBI taxonomy): domain Eukaryota; kingdom Metazoa; phylum Mollusca; class Gastropoda; order Neogastropoda; family Muricidae; genus Rapana; species Rapana venosa. The sequence goes on from CM054135.1 coordinate 4,145,914, forward strand.
GGAGTTACAGGAGCGAATAAGATGATGATGAAATCTGCCATGACCTCAAGTGGTATACAATACAATGCAAAACAATACAATAACTATGTTCCTGTCACATTAGACTGTGCTTGTTGCCTTGTTATAGAGGCATTCTATTATTCTGATCAGGTTAGGTTAGATGTTATACAGCCTCATGGTTGCCCACAGAACTGTATGTCAGACTCTGCCGAACGCCTTCTTGAAATCTATAAAGATGTGGTGGAGATCTTGCTGGTGTTGCAAGTATTTCTTACAGAGTATTCTAAGTTTGAGCTTTTCCTCACTTGTTTCCATCATGATCTTAAACCTGCCTGATTTCTTTGATAAGAATAAGAAGAAGAATAATAAGAAGAGATGAAATCTATATACCTCTATATCTTGTAAAAAAATCATTGCACCTGCATCCAACCTATTATTACATATGCAACCAACAACAATACATAGTTTTAACAAATGCACACACACACACACACACACACACACACACCACACACACACACACACACACACACACACACACACACACACTCACTCACTCACACACACACACACACACACACACACACACACACACACACACACACACACACACACACACACACACACACACACACACAGGTTATATATTTGGGTAGGGTGAGTGGGGTTTTGGCTGGGACATATATAAATGAAACAGGAAGGGAAAATCCTGGATTTGAAACTAATATCTTTAGGCTGGATTTTAAAATGTCTTAAGTAGGCTTTTTGGCAAAGGCAGTAAGGAAGGTCATTCTTGATAGATGGACCAGAAATAGAGAAAGAGCAACGACCAACGGTGCATTGGTAGAATCTTGGTATTCGTAAGCACAATGCATTTCCAGCAAAGCAGAGGGACGAGAAGGAGCGTACAGGTGAAGACATTCACAGAGGTAAGGGGGTACTGTTTTGTGGAGACATTTGTAACAGAGAGTGAGGATCTTATAGTTTACTCTCTGTGGTACAGGCAGCCATTGGATAGATCTCAAGAAAAAGGTAATGCACTCAGATTTTTTCTTTTAGAGGACTATTTGAGTTACAGAGTTTTGTATACATTGAAGGGAGTGGATAAATGATGCTGAAAGACCAGCCAAAAGAGAATTGCAACAGTCAAGCCATGAAAGAATGAGAGACACAAGTGTTGATGTTGCATCACTGAACAAGTACTTTCAAACTGTACATATACGCTGTAAATTGATAGTAGCATGACTGGCAGGTATGGTGATGATTTTGGCATTGAGAGTGTGTTGTCCATAACGATCCCTAGATACTTCACTGCAGTGGATAGAGGGACTGACATATTGCAGAATTCGATTGAAGCTGTTGTAATGAAAGATGGTTTGTTTTTGGTCACTGCAAGCATAGCTTTGGTTTCATTTGAGTTTAGCTGTAACTTGCTCTGTATCATCCAGCTTTGAACATCTTGAAAGCAGTAGGTCGTATTTTTCAAGAGAGAAGGAAGATTTTCAGTAGTATCTCTGCTTTGAATTTGAAAGTCACCTGCATAAAAATTATGGTTGATCTGATGTCGGTTTATCATATGCGATATTGGAGCCGTGTAGAGAGTTAAAAGAACAGGGCCCAGAACTGATCATTGCGGAACTCCACAATATTTGTATCTTGTTTACTGCAACTGTCTGGAATTGGTCCATAAGATATGAACTAAACCAGGTGAGGGCTGCACCATTAACATTGAACGTTTTCTAAAGACAAGATAAAAGGATTGAGTGGTCTATAGTGTCAAAAGCTGCAGATAGGTTGAATAGAGTGAGAAGGGAGATCTTTCATGGTCAAAAGCCGGTAGAAGTGTGTGTAAAGTGTAGACTAGGGTGGTTTTAGTGCTATGGTTGACGCGTTAGACAGACTGATATGCAGGAGAAAGACTATTGGAGAGAAGGCAGTTGTTGAATTGAGCTACTTTTTCGACAACTTTAGAGATAGAAGGTAGATTAGAAACAGGCCTATAGTTCTTCCCAATATTAGAGTCAAAGTCATGTGGGTTTTTTTTTAGTAGAAATGGGATAATAGCGGTTTTGAAAGCTGATGAAACATGTCCTGAAACAAGAGATGAGTTTACAATGTTTGTGATAGTGGGTAAAAGTTGTAGCTGGCACTGTGCGAAAAGAGAACCAGGTATGGGATCAAAGGCACATGATTTATAATGATTTCTTTCAAAAGTGTTTTGAGGATAGGAGTGTCAGAGAATTGGGGATCAGGGATTGCAGGTTGGGAAGGATAAGGTCAAATCTGGAGCAAATGTGTTGGATTTTGTCAGAAATGAATGCAGAAAATATATAAGGAAGTTTAGAGTGCTTGTGGATGGAAGGCAGATGGCTTGCCTTCACAGATCCAAGAAGAGTGGACGTGAGGGATAAAGAGAGATTTCATGGACATGGCATCAAGAATTTCAGAAGAGTAGTATTTTATTTTTACTGAATTTTTAAAAATTACTTTGTTAATTTGTTTTCAAAAGAGCTGCTTCTTGATTTCCATTTTTGTTTTTTGCCACTACCGCTCAAGTTGCCAGCATTTGCACTTTGCAACCAGGACATCATGAGTATACCATGGTGCACACAGCTTGTCAGGCAGAAGATAGTCAGTGGGAGGTGCGTGCTCGACAAGCAGTTGGCTGAGAACAGTATTGTAGTGTTTAGAGGGGTCATTGTTGTTGGAGGCTTGTGATAGGTATACAGCAGCTTGTGAAGAGAAAGCTTGAGTATCTATGGCCTTGAGATTGCAACGGGTGGCACACTTATTTCTGATAAGCCTTGCAATGTTAAGGAGGACAAGAATGACAAAATGATTGGAAATTAGTTCATCAGTGATAGATACAGATGTGTTCAGTCTCAGATATGTCCTGATTTGTGTGTTGCTTCATTTACTACCTGGGAGAGTGTTTTGACACAGAGAGAGAAAGACGTTTGACATTAGGAGAAGAATGGTTATTATAATGGAAGTTAAAGTCACGATAAGCTTTCTGGGAGAGAGGCTGTAGTGATCCAGGAGTGATTGAAACTCTTAATGGAAAATGGAAGATGACAGATTATTCTTACGACTTGGGGGTGGCCTGTAAAGACAGCAGAAAGTAATTGAGTGGCCAGAAGTGTTAAAGTTGAGTTAACAAACTTGAAAAGATCCAGGTGAGAAAGGAAAGGAGTGACAGAAATAATGAGCTGGTTCAATTGTGTCTCTGAAAACGACAGCAATGCCACCTCCACAGAAGGAATGGGGGAAAAAAAGAGTTACATATCCAGGTAGAGTCAGCAGCATTATTTTTGGCTCTTGACTGTGTGATTTTAACCAAGTTTCTGTAAGAAATGTTCGATCATCTCCTCAGCTTGAGGCTTCAGTCTATTCAGGATGGTTCTTGGCATACCTTTGATTGGATAGCTGATCAGGCTGATGGAACAAAAATTTTGGCATAGTTGTAAGGTGCCCTTCTTCAAGAGAGTGACAATCATGGAGTGAGTCCAAGTGTTTGATACTCACCTGTGCTCTAAAGGCTAATGAAGATGGTAAGTAATGAATCTGTAATGGCATCTCCTACCTGGACCAGCTCTGATGGTATGCTGTCCAATCCTGCTGATTTCCTTAGTGATTTTACTGCACTTTCAACTTCTTCCTGTAAGATAGGTTAGCTGTTGTTGGTTGGTGGAGGGACATCTAACCCGTTGAGGTCTCCTGTTGCTGTGTGTGTGTGTGTGTGTGTGTGCGTGTGCGTGTATGTATGTGTGTGTGTATGTGTGTGTGTGTACAATTTAGAGAAGTGCTTTATCCACCTCTTAAGAATATCTTGTTTCTTTTGTAAAATATTTCTCTGCTTTGTTTCCGATGGTGGTGGTCCTTTGTTTTGAGCTTGATAGGTCTTTCACAAACTGGAAGACGTTATTTATGCTGTTTTTTCTGCAAGTCTTCTTTGATACCTTTGCATTGTTCCTCAATCCATGTCTCTGCTTTTCACATTCCTTTTTTAACTTGCTGATTAGCTTCCCTGTATAGTTTTGTTCCTTTAGCCTTAGTCGCTGGTTATCACACATAAAAAAACTGATTTACTGAAGTACTATTTCTAGACGTTCCTAAAGCATTTGATGGTATAACTCATACACTAAAAAAGAAAAACAGCTGACAAACTATCACCCAAAAGTGTCTGTTAAATGTCGTCTATTCTTTCTGATAGATAATAGAAAATATTCATAAATGCATCTATGTCTAATATAATTTTCTGCACATATTTATGGTGTTCCTCAAGGCTCATTTTCAGGTCCTTTACTGTTTTTGATGACATCAATGATCTTCCTTTATTTTTAGGGGCTCAGTATGAAATGATAGCTGACTACACTACGTCAAAAACAAACTTTAAAAACAATTTGTTTAATTATATAATGAATTTCTCTAAAATAAAAAAACATCACTGAAAATCTCTGCTGCTATGCTAGAACAGACACCCATCCATGCACATGTGACATGTCTATCTGCGCTATTGGTTCACGAATGCGTGCGAGCGTGCGCGCGTGCGTGCTTGTGTGTGAGTGTGTGTGTGTGTGTGTGTATTTGTGCATGTGTGTGCATGTGGACTCAAGCATGTCGATGTACCTAAGCTCACTCTGGTACAGGTGTCTCCCTCACTATTTACAACCCTGTCTCTCTCCAGTCTCATTCTCCTTCAGCGACTGCTTTGGAGCCTGTGGTGTTGTAAGGATGATTTGTGTAATCTGTATAAATGACACACTGATCTAGTCATACCAGAAAATCACCTTGATGTTTTGATTAACATTTGTTATTTTATTAATTGGTCAACAAAACAAACTAATATGTGGAAGACTGTTTTCTGTTTGTTTGGTTGTGGGTTTTTTTGTTATCAACAGAGTAATACAACAAGTCCATGGTTTCAACAACAATGGGAAAACTATTTCAAATGTTCTTTTAACAAAGGCACTTGCAATAGCAGTGGGCACCTACCTGCAAATACCCTGAGCACTCACTTGGAATATGTTGCTGACGCAGTTCTCATGATTGCTAATGCCACATCCCGAGTGCTGAGGAGTGAGAACTGTAGGGGCCTGACAGGATCTGCTGCTAGAAAATGTGTGACAGGACCAAGACTTTTACGTGAACTGAAAGCTACCCAGCAGGAAGGGTACAGTGGCAGACTGGAGCTGGATCCTCAAGGTGACCGCTACGGGGTCTATGATATTGGACAGCTGAGACTTGCTCCTACTGGTCAGTATCTAACAGAAACTGTTTATACGTACAATTATCGGACACATCAGCTGACACAAGTTACCAATGTGACCTGGACAAATTTCAAATCGCCACCGTTGTCCTACTGTAGTAAACCATGTGCTCCCCACTATGACAGAATTGTGGGGGATGTGCCTTGTTGCTGGAAGTGTAAGCGTTGTGAAGACAATCAGTATCTGGTGGATGATGGCAGAGTGTGTAAAAGATGTCCCCAGTTGACATGGCCTGATCCCAACACTAACTACAGCACTTGCTATCGCATCAAACCAATAACCATCAGAAATACCAATGGGGAGGGAGCCACGGTGATCATCCTGGCACTGATAGGATTGATTGTCAGTGCTGGTGCTGTCCTGTACTTTTTCATCCATCGTGCCAATCCTGTCATTTCCAACGGCAGAGCGCTGTCCTTCTTCATGCTTCTGGCCATAACAGCTGGTTACCTCACAATCATCCTCTTCTACATCACGCCTTCACAGAACCTGTGTAGGATTACCTTCCTGCTCTACAGCACATCCCTTGCTTCAATATATGGGGCTTTGTTTGTGCGAGCCATCGACGTTTTCCGCTGGTACATAAGAAAACCATCATCAAAAGAACACTCAAAAACCAGAACCCACTTCGTATATGCTGGCAGAGTAGGGTTGTTGCAGGTGAGCAAAACATCTGTTTTTTCTAGATTGAACACACACACACACACACACACACACACACACACACACACACACACACACACACACACACACACACACACACACACACAGGGATGGATATAAAAGCAGTAATTTTATCATTGGGAGATAACTCAAGATAAATGTCTGACTTAAGAAGTAATTTGATCAGGAAAACACTATCTTAGTTATTGTCAGTATCATGAAGAGATATGAATGCCAAGAGTGTTATTTACGACCTTAGATATTGTTTTAATGTGGTTTTCTGTACTCCTCTGACAGTAATTAGATATAAACAGAGTATGTAAATTGTCACAGAAGTGTATAGAGTACCACTTAATGATACAGCAGGTTTCTTTGCAGGAAATTAAGGCAACTCTTCTGGGGCACTGTGCCTCACCATCAGAGTAGAGTCACCTTCACCCTCAGCCTCCCTTTTCTCAGCCTTTTGTTTTTAAAATCTTTCTCTGTGTGTGTTTGTTTCCGAAGGGCTTACCAGCTGCTCAAAGCTGTTGAAATATCCTCATCATCATGATTAATGTTCAGTGTCCATACAACGCATAGTCATTCATTGTCTATTGATCAGCATCAGTATTCACGTTCAATACGCGCTATAGCCGAGTCGTTAAGACAGTCTGCTTTCAATCCTGTGGATCCATGGAGTCGTGGGTTCAAATCTTGGCAGCAGTATCTGATGTCTTAAGGGCAGGGATTTGTAAGATCTCCCAGGTCAGCCTCAAGTGCAGACCTACCAGTATCTTAATTTTCTTCGTGTATACACACATGCAAAAGATCAAATGTGCACGTTAAAGACTTCTTATAGTCAGCTTTTGGTGGGTTAGGGAAACAAACATAACCAGCATGCAACCATATAATGAAATGAGCTGCTCTAAAGTCAGAGTGTGTCAGCTGAGGTCATTGGGCAAAATTGCCAGGATAGGATAAGACCAGACACTACGCACTCCACTTGGTAAAGGAACGCAGAGAAGAGGAGAGAGAAAGATCTACCTCCAGTGTCCAGAACAGGCAGTCCTCTACTGTATGTTCATTTCCTTGTTTTTTCATTTATTCTTTTATATCGAGGAAAATGAAATAAGCACTCATGTGCTTTTTTACATCCAATTCCTGTGTGTATGTGTTTTTTTAATTTTGTCATCTGTTCCCACTGGCACAAAATGGCCGCCTCTTTCGAAAAGCGGAACAGGATTTTCTTTTTTTATTTATTCTTTTATATCGAGGATAATGGAATAAGCACTTATGTGCTTTTTTACATCCAGTCCCCGTGTGTATGCAGTTTTGTAAATACTGTCATCTGTTTCCACCGGCACACAATGGCCTACTCTTCCAAAAACGGAACAGGATTTAACGTGTGCGCAAGATGTTCTGCATGCGTTCGAACACGGAGCCTCGGTTTATAGTCTCATCCGAAGGACTTTTGGGGAGAGTGCGTCGGCACTGATTTTAACTCCAGGAGAAAAATCCCCTTGAACGGGATTCGAACCCGGGTCGTCAAATTACAAGCGCAATGTTCTAACCACAAGGCTGTCCGTCATAGCATCATGCTTGCTTCCTGTGTACCAAGGGCTAGATGGTGATTACATATCTACATCTCTTGCAAATACAGATTGATGAGGTTTTATCTGGCCTAATTTCATGTGATCTGTTTTAAGCTGATGTAAACAATTGAAATTGCTATAGGATAGGTAAAAAAAAAGCTCAGATAACAAAGAAAGTCTTTCTCATGACAAGTTTAAGTGGCATAAGCTGTCTACAGACCTCTTTACCGAATCATTTTCCTTCTGGGAACCGATGGAAAGAGTTCTGCCCATTGATTTTCAGAATTTATTCTAAAAGGTTTGAACTTTGCTATCATGCTAAATCAAACTTATTTAACATTGATACATGCTTAGCAAGAGTTCTTAGATTATTTAGATGGTTATAGTATGTCCTGAGTGCATTTCATGGGCGGATATATCTGAAGATACCAGATGACCATTTGTGGATGCAATTGCAGATGCAGTTATGGATTCAGCGTTAAAGTATATTGCGACAACTCAGTGACATAATAGCAGGAAGGAGTGACCAGAGTGTTACCAATATTTTATGGTTTAGGATAATCAAAATTTAACAGAAAATCATTTTGTTTAGGTTCACGATATAACAGTTTGAGTCTCTGATTAGTCCTTTACTTGGCTATTGTCACCATTACTTATTTATTCACTTCATTTTGTGTGTGTGTGTGTGTGTGTGCGCGCGCGCGCGCGCGCGCGTGTGTGTGTGTGTGTGTGCGCGCGCGCATGTGTGTTTTTGTTCTACCATCATTGTATAAGATCAAACCACAGCATTTGTTGATGCTGACACAGATGATAATTGCACTTGTTGATTGTTCACTTGTCCGGTGTGCAGGTTGTCCTTTCCGCCATTGTCTCGATGTTCCAACCCCAGAGGTGGCACCGGTTTACCCAGCCGTACCCTAAAAGGCCCTATGTAGTCCATACCTGCACCATGACCCATGCTGCCCTCATCAGTTTTTGTGTCTACAGCTGCCTTATCCTTTTCATTTGTATTTTTCTGACCTTCCACACACCTAGCAATGCAGAAAAAGAAGATAAATTGATCTTCACTTGCGTGTGCGTTATTCTGATCATCTGGCTCTGCTTTGTCCTGGCCTATGCACTGGCAATAGAAGAGATTCATCGAATACTGTTTTTAGTGCTGTTCTTGTTTCTCAACTGCTCTGTGGTGCTTCTTGTTGTCGTCTTACCCAAGGCAAAAGCTTTGTGGTATAGACAGAGTAATGTGCTTGTTGTTTCAGAGCAAATTGCTCCCGCTTTAGAAAAAGTGTCTGCAAGTGAACAGTCAAAGATTAGCACTTGTGTTACAAAATTGTCTGCTACTTCTATACCAGATGAGACTCAGGACAGTATGACTACCTTGAGTAGCTGGTCTCTCTCATTGAACTGGAATTGGTTACTGTATTTTACACCTCAGGAAGAGACTATAGACATACCCGATTTTATATAGTAGAATGGATCATTACCTGCTCAGAGGACAGTGAGAGTTCATAAGAGGCCACAAGCGTTATTGCACAAACACTTCTGAAGAAGAATATCCAGGACTGATGGTGCAAACATCTTTGGAGAAGAATATTAAGATTGATTGCGCAAAACCTTTTAAAGAGAACATCCACAATCGACTGTACAAACACTCTTGGAGAAGAATATCTCCAGATCAGTATCCAAAAGCTTCCCCGGGGGGTGGGGGGAGCATCCAAGGCTTGTTAACAAACACTTCTGGAATAGAACATCCGATGCTTTTTGAACAAGTACTTATGAAGTAAAACGAACAAAACAAACAAGGCTTGTTAAAAAAAACACTTCTGGAATACAACATTCAAGGTTTATTGAACATACGCTTTTGCAGAAAAAAATATGCAAGCCATATCAAACAAAATTAATGGTTCTGGACAAAACGTTCGCCCATGATAAATTCCTCCATGGCAAAAGTTTGAAACATAAGGAAAGATAAGGCTCACAATTTCAAGTCACGAACAAAAGCTTTACTTCTTTTAATGTGACAGTCCATCTTGCCATAATCCCCTGATTTTCATGATGTTATTCTTATGCTGTATAACTGAGTATATAGCTGTGAAACATTAGCGAGATACCAGAAAACCAACATCAAAAACAATGGCAACAAAAGGAGAATACACAAGACACTGTCACCAACAACCACAACAACACAACGAACCACCACCCAAACCAACCACATCATCAGCTATCTAGCCAACAACTCATAGCTAAATTACGGACTTACTGACTACAGCCTAATTGGCCAGTGAAAATGCTCAATACCTATTTATTAAAACTGATATCTAGCAACAAAGAAAAATAAACCTAGTAAATGGCAAACTAGCTAGCTTACTACTTCACTATTGAATGACCGAGCATATTAAGTTCATGAAGGTTTTGAAATAGCTATGTTTTTAGAGCAGTACATTAAGGTCATGGAATAGCCAGGGTTTCAGAGCAGTACATCAAGGTCTTGGAATAGCCAGGGTTTTAAAGCAGTGCATCAAGGTCTTGGAATAGCCAAGTTTTTATAGCAGTACATTAATGGCTTGAAATAGCCAGGTTTTTAGGGCAGTGCATTAATGGCTGGGAATAGTCAGGTTTTTAGAGCGGTATGTTAAGGATCTAGAATCATCAAGTTTTTAGAGCAGCATATTAAGGAGCTGGAATGGCCAGCTTTTTAGAGCAGTACATAAATGACTGGTATTATCCAGGTGTTTAGAGCAGTGCATTAATGACCAGGGTTACCAAGCATGTTAGAGCAGTACATTAAGGTGCAGGAATAGCCCATTTAAGAGCAGCACATTAAGGGTCATGATTAGCCAGGTTTTAAGGGCAGTACATTAAGGAACAACAATGGACACATACTCTACTATAGCGGTGAATTTGACAAGCACACCAATGGTGTAGGATTCGTTGTCAACAAGAACATCAAAAACTCGGTGCTTGGATGAAATCCTCGCAAGAGTTGCACAAACAGCAGCAACAATGGCAAAGCTCAAGACCATCTGGAAAGACCGAAACATCTCTCTCAGGACCAAGGTCAAGCTACTACATGCACTGGTCATCTCCACATGATATCTGTATGCATGCAAATCCTGAACACTGAATGCAGATCTACAAAGGTTCCAGGCTTTGGAGATGAGATGCCTAGAAAGACTCCTTGGCATTTCATACACAGACCACATCACCAACAAAGAAGTCTAACAAGCCATCACCCAACAAGTAAAGCACTACAAATATCTACTGAACACAGTCAAGAAAAGGAAACTCAGATGGTATGGGCATGAGACAAGATCAGATGGCTCTCTAAAACCATACTGCAAGGAACAGTGCAGGGGAAGAGAAGGTGAGGCAAGCCAAAGAAGAAGTGGGCAGACAACATCCCTGATCGGACCTGGAAGAGCTTCTCCACAACCCAGGCACTTGCCCACAATCACCGCAAATAGAGCCAACTGGTGCAAGAGTCGTCACTGCAGTACCCCTACGACCCCAGAGGGGGTTACAAGAGCAGATGAGTTGACATTAATGGCCAAGATTATTCAGGTTTTTAGAGCAGTACATTAAGGGCGGAAATAGCAAGTTGTATATTTTCAAACAATGCTCCATAATAAATCCATTCTGTCAAAACTATATGATATTGTTCCCAACTTTTGCATTATGATTCTCAATTTTATATCGACCGCTTACTTGTGCTTATAATTACAGACAAATTTAGAACATTGTTTTCTCTTATCTAAAAAAAAGATATTGTCTGTTTTTACATTTTATAAACACCAAAGATTGCAATGTTGCTTGAAAATTTTATGTCACATACATTTTCACATCATCCACTGAACTGTTTTTCTAGCTCTGTCCCCAAAGTTTTTATATGTGTGCAATCCAACAGGAAATATAAATTTAATCATAGAGTATACAAGGTAACATTATTTACTATTTCCATGGCATTGGCAATAGCAATGATACGATAAACAATTCGCATTCGTAACCATTTCAGTTTGACATCTTTGATTTTGTGTATTTTCAGAAATATGATTCCAGTAAATCTTGTCCTTTAGTTTTTCAGTCCAATTTGAATGTCTTTGTTTTAACTGTTACACCGCATTCATAAGAATATTTTACTCTCTTGCAGACACTATCAATGGCTCATAATACTGCTGGTGTACCTTTTATATGTATTGTACTTTCACTTGATAACAATCCAGTTTTCTTTATGAATTGTTTCCTCAATGACATCTATCCATAACAGGTAATGAAATCAACAGGTACACATCAACCAACTGTAGCAACAAAATCTTCGTAATCCATAGAATCGACATTTTTCCTACCAAGATGGCTTATAGAAAACATACCGTTCTTTGCTATATTTTTTAATATATGATTACTCTGTTACCAGTTTTGGTATTTTCGTTATAAAATGTTGGCTGGAACAGCAATTCGCCTGTGTTTGAGGGATTAACACAACGAAAACTAACTCTATATGTCTTATGCACATGTTTCCAAAAATAGTTAATGTCCAAATGTCCTGATGCTATTATCAAACCCATAGTATTCTAATGCTTAAGAAATGGACACAAGTTTCTGACAACGCTTGTCCACTTGTGCCTTATATTTCTAAATTTCCTGGATGTAAAAAAGCACATAAGTGCTTATTCCATTATCCTCGATATAAAAGAATAAATTTTTTAAAATAAATATCCAAGAAAGTTTAAGGGGATGATATATGTATGTCAGTCTGACTAGCTACCTAGTTGGCTACTTACCGAAGTAACTTGTTATGTAGATAGGTAGGTAGGTAGGTTGGTTGGTAGGTAAGCAAGATAGAAAGGTAGGTGGCTGTTTGAATAGCTAGTTATTTTGTCAACCTGTCAGTCAATGGGTTGGTCAGTCAATCAGGTAGTAGGTAGCACATTATGTACGTGAGTATGCTAGCATGTAGGCACGATGTTGGATGATGGTTTGTTACTCGGTCATTCAGTAGTGAAGTAGTAAGCTAGCTAGTCAGCCAGTTACTTAGTTTCTTTCGTTGCCAAATATATTTTTCGTTGTTGCTAGAAATCTGTTTTAATAAATAGGTATTGAACATTTTCACTAGCAAAATAGGCTGTAATCAGTAAGTCAATAATTTAGCTATGACTTGTTGGCTAGATAGCTGATGATGTGATTGATTGAAAAAGGAAACAGCAAGATTATCCAATATGCTAAAGGAGATATTGTATGTGCTGTGCTTTATTTAAAATACTAAAAAAAAATAGCGTAAACAACATCAACGTAAGCCATTCTCCTCAGTCACAATCAGTGATTCAAAGCATCCAGGGCTTTCTGTATCTCTTCACTTATGAACTTGTGTACTTCGCTTTCCTTCGCTTTGCGGTGTTTCTCTTGCACAATGGTGTAGGTGTACAGGAAAGGATTCAGCGCTGAATTGAAGGGCAGCACAAAAATAGCCATGGCCACGTTGACCTCCCCTGGAACAGGAACATGGAGTTTTGCCAGAAGTCCACAGACACCAATGGGGAACCAGCACAGAAAGTCTGACATGGCGATGGTCAGCAGACGACGAGCAACGGTGGCTTCCTTGGACCTGCTTTTATTCTTGGCGTTGAGGGTGTCTTTGCCCTTGAGCCCATCATCCGACATAGTGTTGGCTCTGACTGACCAGAAGATCAGAGCTTGGCCTACAGCAATCAGCAGAAACAGGACGAGATTGAAGACAATCATGACTCCAAAAGAATAGTGACGCCCGGGAAAGTCAGCTCTAGTGACGGGCAGGGGAATGCAGATGCCTGTCTGGCTGTAGAAGGCCCAGTGGGATGTGACTGGCAGTAAGGGCACTGAGGCCAGCATCACCCCTAGTGCCCAGGTCGCCGTGCAGGCCACGTAAGCTGACCTGGTTCCAAACCGAAGCCGACTGAAAGGGAAGCAGATGACAAGAAAGCGATCCAGAGTTATCAGACAAATGAATATGGACGACACTTCACAAGACACAAGGGACATAAATCCCGACACGCTACAGGCTGCACTCCTTTTCCAGGATAAATCGTTCCACAAGTAGTTACCAGAATACAAGCGGTCTGCTACTCCGATCATCAGCAGATACACCCCCATAAAGCAATCAGACACAGATAAATGGATAACAAACACAGCGTAACCAACTTTACGTTTTTGTGAGGTGGGCCACAGGCGGTACACAAAACTGCACAGGTTTCCAAACAAAGAAGCGACTGTAAAGACAGCAAGGGCGATTCTGTAGGAGTCCGCTTTCAGCAGGTTATCACAAGAGGAGAGTTCCTCAGCTGGAGTAATACAGTTCCCTGCAAAACTGTCTGGCAGTATAACTGGACAACACAGTTTGTAATTGCTGGCAAATAGCACTTGCAGCTCTTCCATTCCTTTCAGGAAGTCTGGGCTAAAATTAGGTATTGTGCAGCCTCTCAGATCTAAATGTTCTAGGTATCTGAAGAGCGGGCTTCCTGGAAGGGACGTGACGTTACTATAGGAGAGGTCTAAGACCTGTATATAAGGTGTAAACTCTTCTAAAATAGAAAACTGAGAACTGTTATGAGGACTTCGTGAGAGATTAAGCAGCAGTAGAGACTGCAACCTTTGCCATCCATGGACACCAATAAACCCAGAAGACATGGGATTTCCAGAGAGATCCAAATCTCTCAGATGACGTAGGGAAGTAAAATGGCTGAAATGGACAGACTGTAGCAGATTGTCACTTATGTCCAGGACATAGAGATGCGATAGTGGAATAGCAGTCAAATTTCTCCAGCCACAGGCTGCAGCACCCAGGTAAATCAACATGGTGTAGTTTGTGATGACGTCAATTGTTAGTCTACTCCCCCTGCCTTCCAAATAACGAATCTGAGAGAACACATCCACCTGATAGTAGTTCCTACCTGCAAACTTGGTGCTGTAGCAGACACACTGATCAGGACATGCCACAGTTGGGTTACACATCAGCTCATCATCCTGCTGTGGGCAGTTAGGCCAGCCATCACAGAGGTAGTCTGTGTGCAGGCATACAGTCCTGTCCTCCCCGCGGCACCGGTACAAGCCTTCACAGGTGTACACGTCACAGCCAAGCTCATCCCAACCCTCCCCACAGTCACTCACGCCATTGCACCGAGTATAGACAGGCAGGCAATACCCATTGATGGGACACAGGAAGTGTGAATCTGGACACAGAGTGTCATTTGGGGGGAGATGGGTGAAAGTAAAATACCCCGAATGTCGTAGTTCACAACAGCAGGTGGGTTTAACTGGTTCCAACGTAAAGATGTGTCCAACAGATGTCTATACAACTGGCTGGATTGACAGGCTTGCTCATCTCGTCTGGTTTTGCAGTGGACTAAAGTATCGCAGACTTGTGTGGTGTTGATGCACTAGCAGAGGGAAGAACGAAGAGAAAGAATGCAATCAGGATGGGGAAAAAACCAGAATATCTGATGGAGAGTATTAATTTTGTTTGAAATGAACAACCCAGAAGCATGCGATTATGTTTTATTCTACAACCAGCTCTCAAGGCTTAGAGAGAGAGAGAGAGAGAGAGAGAGAGAGAGAGAGAGAGAGAGAGAGAGAGAGAGAGAGAGAGAGAGAGAGTGTGTGTGACAGAATGAAATCAATCAATCAAGTTAGCATTTTTTTAGTTTACCACAAGTGGCAGGTGCTTCATTTCACCTATCCATACCCACATTACACGCATACACACGCACACTTAAAAACAAATTCTATGTATGCATATATTATTGTTTTCTCTTGTTTGATTTGTATGGTTTATCACTGATTAGGTTTTTATTGTATGTCTGCATATAGATTATTTTTTCTTTTTCTTTTTAGATAGATGGCTTGATGAAAAAAGCAAATGCACTGCTTATTCAATGCACCATCTGAAAAAAAAAGTTTGACTTTCACACACACACACACACACACACACACACACACACACACACACACACACACACACACACACACACACCACAACCTGAATCATAAATCTGAACCACTCACACACACATACGCACGCACGCACATACGCACGCACACAACACGCATGTGCGCGCGCACGCACACACACACACACACACACACGCGCGCGCGCGCGCGCACAAAAACACACACACACATGCACGAGCGCACAGAAATTAACAGTTGGATGATTACTGCCTAAGCCATTTTTTCTCCAATTGCAAAGTGAAATAGTGGGATGGGGTGTTTTGCAATAAATGTCATCTTCACAATCCATGGCAAACCTGATTCTGGGTGTGACTAGGTTTCCATGTGGCTCTATGTGTCTAGCTATGTTGGATCAAAGGCCCATTGGCACAGGCGGTTTTGTCTCAAATTCATGCAACAAGAAAGTTGAGATTGTGTTTTGTTCCTTGGCTAGAGCTCCGAGGTTCACCAATGGTGAGATTTTGCGTATGCGACTGTTTTTGCCAGCCATGAAGGTAGCGGCATTTCGACTTTGGGCATTAAGAGTTGTGTATATTATGCTTAAGTTTCCTACATCTCTCTCTCCCACCTCTCTCTCTCTCCTCTCTCTCTCTCTCTCTCTCTCTCTCTCTCTCTCTCTCTCTCTCTCTCTCTCTCTCTCTCTCTCTCTCTCTCGTCTTCTGTAGTTCTGTAGAAGGAAGGAGGCAGGATGGTTAAGACGTTCGCCTGCCAACAAGTAAACCGTGAGATTGTGGGTTTGATTCCCAACCTCGCCTTTCTTCCCAGTTTGACCAAAAAAAGTCAAACTGCATGTCAAACTCCTTTGGATGAGACTGTAAACCGAGGCCCCGTGTGCGAACGCATGCAGAACATCTTTCACACACGTTAAATCCTGTTCTACTTTTCGAAAGAGTAGGCCATTGCGTGCCGGTAGGAACAGGTGACAAAATTTACAAAACCGCATACACACAGGGACTGGATGTAAAAAAAAAAAGCACATGAGTGCTTATTCCATTATCCTCGATATAAAAGAATACAAGAATTTTTTTAAAAGAACAGTTCTGCAAAGTGGAGTGAGTTTGTTACCCTGGCATGGTTCATTCAGTCAGAGCAGTTCCCAAACGAAACACAGCAGTCATGCTGCTGCCGCCTTCCCTGGCTGCTTTCCATGAGCTAAGGGCATTGCTCAGTAGCAGAGCGCTCTAAAGCCCTTCCAGTGTTGTTGGCAATCTAACAAATGGTATGGTGCTAGATTAACTGGGAATAGTATGGCAAAAACCAACACAGCGGATAGCGGCCATGCCGATATCTAAGGGAGATCACTTCCAGGATGTGTCAGAGAGAGAGAGAGAGGGGGGGTCACTCTATAACAGAGACTACCAAAACACCAAAAAAATGAAATGACCAGCCACCAAGCGTTGATGACCGCGCCATGTAACCAAATTGAGAGTTGAAAATGAGAGAAAGACAGACAGACAGACAGAGAGAAAGACAGACAGAGACACAGAGAGAGGTCACTATATAACAGAGATTACAAAAACAAAAAAATTGAAATGACCAGCCACCAAGCGTTGATGACGGCGCCAAGTAACGAACTTGAGAGTTGAAAATGAGAGAAAGACAGACAGACAGAGAGAAAGACAGACAGAGAAAGAAAGACAGAGAGAGAGAGAGACCTGGCCCTGGCCGCAGTCAAAGGAGGAGGCTGCACAAGGAGGGAAGCGGCAAAACGTCTCGTCGCTGCTGTCCCCACAGTCTTCCTGCCAGTCGCACACCATGCTGTAGGGCACGTACTCCCCCGTCCCCTCACATTTAAAGTAGGGAGCAGCCACCTGTGCCCTACCAGCAGCAGCAGCCACCTTGCACACGGCTGTCTGGGCCTGCCCCTGCCGCTCCAGTTTCCCCGAGCACAGGCTGTGAGGGTCACAAGCCAACGCCACGTGCGTCACGTGCTCCAAGTTGCACGTCACGAGGGGTACAGAAGACGCCGACACGTTCGTGTTTTGTTGAGGACGATTTCTGCCCTCGGCTGCTTGTCTACAGATAAAGACGTTCTGCACACGGCTCGGGATTTTGAGTCTAGGATGGTAAAGCCCTAGAAAAGCAGCAAAAACCAGAAATCGTTTAGGTCAGGTTTCTAATGGCCTCGCTATGACAAAAGGGGAGGTCAACAGCTAGGAACTGTTGAAATACAGTTGGCGTTTTTTGGTTGCTCTCTCTGGTCGGTTGCGTAATTATATCAGATTGCACAAAGTTGAAATACAAAATTCTAACCAAAACATCGAAACATAACTTGGTTAGTTAGATTGAAAAATCAAGTGATGAAATATATTGTAATCTTACATGATGTAATCAAACACTGAGAAAAAAAAATCACAGGAAGGCATCATCTAAAATACAAGAAGCAGTTTAAAATCGATACCATCTCCAACTAAAAATGGTATTGGGGGACACAACTGAATCTCAAAGTTAAGGTAAAGGTGTTCCCATAGCTTATGCAGTCGTTGGGAAGTGAGAGGTCAGAGACCCGAGCTTCTCTAGGGACCAGCGTATTGAGGTCGGCGCCCATCTCCTCTCCCTCGCTGCTTTACCTTCCCTGACCCTAATGAGGACAGGTAACCATTTACAGCTGGGTGAACTTGGTGAACTGTACTGAAACTAAGGCGTAAGAACGGTCACCCATCCACATGGTAACCACGTTTAATGCTGCTGAACCTTAACTTGGGGAAAGCGAGTGCTCTGACCTCTGAACTATCCATCCCTGCCACCTCTCGAGATACAGTTTTTAAAAAAACAACTTAAAGTAGCAGCTGCACTGAACGTAAATTAAGTTTACTGTGATTCATTTTACGTTATTTTAGCCATGCTTACAAAAAAGACTGCACATTCCTAAGGTGCACAACAAATAGATACCATTTGCAATGAAATGTTTGATTGTAAGACTATTCTGATTTACAGAGAACATACTCTGTAACCTAATAAATGGTTGCGTAAATGACAGGACCAGAATTAGGACTCCCTCGGTGGGAACTTTTGTGATAGTTTTTTGTTCCTCGGTTAAAGCTCTGAGGTTCACCAATGGTGCAATTTTTGGGTATGCGACCATTTTAGTCCACCATAAAGGTGGAATGTACAGAAGGTCTAGGTGGTAACGGTAAAGGTGTTCCCATAACCTCTGTGGCAGTTGGGGAGTGAAAGGTCAAAGACCTCACTTCTCTAGGGCCAGCATATTGAGGGCGGCGCCCATCTCTTCTCCCTCACTGCTTTACCTTCCCTGACTCTAAAGAGGGCAAGGTACCCATTTACTGCTAGGTGAACTGGGGGACTATACTGAAGCTAAGGCCCGCAAACAGTCACCCATCCACTTGTGAGCGAGTGTTCTGACATCTGAGCTACTACCCCTTCCCCGAGAACATCCTACACATCCGTTAAAATCCCGTTGACCTTTCGCACCAAGAAAAAGGACGTCTTTTGTACAGGCTATGAGACATGGGAGCTGCCACGCTATACAGGCTGTGGCCCATGGCAAGATGGGGGGCCAGAGACGACAAGAAAGACCGCCAACCTCCTACGTAGAGAACATCGCCAAGTGGACGGAACTGTGAAAGGATGAAATCTACAGAAGGGATGGAGAACAAAGCAGGATGGAAACACTGACACAGCATGCATCATGGCTACCAGTCACTCCTTCGGAAGTGAATAGATAGAGAAGTCAAATCAAGATAGCCCGTCTTCCCAGTTTAACAACAACATAAAAATCGAACTGAATGTCTCAGTCCTTCGGATGAGACTATAAACCGAGGCCCCGTGTGCAAACGCAGGCAGAACATCTTGCGCACACGTTTAAACATATTCCACCTTTCAGAAGAGTAGGCCACTGTGTGTCAGTAGGAACGGAGAACAAAAACCCTACCTGCATAAACACAGGTATCATGCTTAGACACCATCCCAGAAGTCGGAATACGGCTACGTAAATGAAGAAAGGGGTGAACGGAACGGTCGCATACACAAAAATCTCAACATTGGTGAACCTCGGAGTGTTAGCTGAGTAAGGACAAAAGCAACAGCCAGGTCAAGATAGGATGCAGCCAAGTGTAGGGCCTTACCCCGTTGTCAGAACAGGCTGCCCAGGAGCTGACAAGCTGGGAGGATGAGCTGTCAGGGAAGAAGTAGCCCGAGCTTTCTCTCGTACGGAAGGAGGCAGGAAAAGTGTACACGATGGAGCCACCGGTCCAGCGCCACGTTTTGGCGTACCTGTCAACAACAGCCTATCACGATTATATTCTGCTTACTCGCCAGCGCAGGGAGAGCAGATTGGTCTGTGTGTTGGGGGGGGGGGGTGTTTCTTTAGGGTTTTTTGTTGGTTTTTTTTTTTTTTTTGGGGGGAGGGGGCTTAGTGCACACGTGTGTTAGCGTAAAACACAACACAAGACAACACACACACGCACAAACACATATATACATATCCATATTATGCACACACACACACACACACACACGCACACACACACACACACACACACAACACATATATATATATATATATATATATATATATATATATAATATATATATATATGTTACACACATTCTACACAAACACATTCTACACACACTCACACACACATCTTACACACATACATTCTTCCCCCTCCCCTCCCCACACACCAAAAATCTGCACACACATATCATCCTTATTATCATGTGTTGCTCACACTGATTGACAACAGACTTTTTGAACCCTCCCAAAGTAAAATCCAGCAACAGCGCAAGGCCTCCTCTAGCCAGTGGCTTTATGTTGGCCGAGTGTCAGCAGCTTTCAAACGAATACTATTAGGCACAGTTATTGCGACAATAGGACATCAGGGGTAGCGAAGCTGTTTCAATAGCTAGCTATCCATAGTCAAAATGCATCTACCTTTACAGGGTAAAAACGATCCTTTACCCAAAATCTCACCATTGGTGAACCTTGGAGCTCTTGCCGAGGAAAGACAAAGAAGTGGCCAGCTACTCAACACCATCAAGAAATTAAGACCCTACATGAATAAAGGTAAGGTAAGGTAAATGAGTCCCATAACCTATAAGGTCGTAGGGGAGCGAGGCGTCAGAGACCTCACTTCTCTAGGGTCAGCATATTGAGGGCGGCGCCCATCTCCTCTCCCTCGCTGCTTTACCTTTCCCTGACCCTAAAGAGGCAGGTACCCATTTACAGCTGGGTGAACTGGGGGAACTGTACTGAAGCCAAGGCGCGCAAACGGTCACCCATCCAACTGGTAACCACGCTCGACGCTGCTTAACTTGGCTGGGGGAAAGCGAGTGCTCCGACCACTGAGCTATCCCGTCCCCTAATGACTACATGAATAGTTGGGGGAAAAGAAGAAGGAAGACTGTACATTTTTTACGTGCATTATTTTAAAAAAAACAAACAACAACAACAGCCCGTGGTCATGCCGGAGGACCTATCAGAATAAGTAGCATCCTCACTGGAAATTCTGTGCTAGAAACTTCCTCTTTTCTATCACTCTCTTTGTTTCTGCCTTGTCCCTTTCCTTCCTGCCAATATCCTTCTCGTCTATTTTCTGCCTTCTTGGTCCATTCTCCCGACTGTTTTTCCTCCAGAAAGACTTATAACATAACAACTCGCTATCTCTCATGCTGAAGTCAGATGCGCTGGGCCTGACTTGTCAGATGTTTTAACGGCAGTGAGACGCATTTTCGCTCATTATAACAGACAACAATGGTTCCTGTCTGAGCGTTCGACGAACAAATTTAAAACAACAACAACAACAGCAACAACAACAACAGCAGCAACAACAACAAAAACAACAGCAACAACAACCAATAACAAACAACCAAAAACCAAAACCCCCCAAAACCCCTCTAACATGTTATTAATGTAGACGTCTTCCAAGGAAACTTGAAGTTGTATGGTTCTGTGCAGGGCAATGACCATGAACTTCTGGTTGTAGCTGAGGCTGTGACTGAGGATGCTGTCCACCAGACTCCACTGCTGGCTGGTGTGGAAAGCAGCCAGCGCAGCGCCTCGCTGTTGACACGCCGCGTACACTTTGTCCTCGTCCTCCACCATCACCACAAAGAAGCAGCTGCCTTTGTCTGCAATCTGGCCCATGAAAACTATTATGGTGGTGGTGGTGGTGGTGGTGGTGGTGGTGGTGGTGAGAAGAAGGGGGAGGACTAGGAAAGTGATGGAGAAAGAAGAAGAAGAATTCGAAAAAGAATTTGGAGAAGATTTTAAGAAGATTTTGAAGAAGAAGGAGGAGGAGGAGAAGGAGGAGGAGAAGAAGAAGAAGGAGAAGGAGGAGGAGAAGAAGAAGGAGGAGGAGGAGAAGAAGGAGGAGGAGGATGAGAAGAAGAAGAAGGAGGAGGAGAAGAAGAAGAAGAGAAGGAGGAGGAGGAGGAGAAGAAGAAGAATGAGGAGGAGAAGAAGGAGAAGGAGGAGAAGAATGAGGAGGAGGAGGAGGAGAAGAAGAAGAAGAAGAAGAAGAAGAAGAAGAAGAAGAAGAAGAAGAAGAAGAAAAAGAAGAAGGAAGAAGAAGATGAAGAAGAGGAAGAAGAAGAAGGAGGAGGAAGAGGAGAAGGAGGAGGAAGAGGAGGAGGAGGAGGAAGAAGAAGAATGAAGTAGTTAACATAGCATACACGTTCATACACTAAAACATGCAATAGTAAAGACGATGTACACACACACACACACACACACACAACACACACACACACACACACACACACACACACACACACACACACACACACACACACACACACACACACACACACACACACACACACAACACACACACACACTGGGGAACGGGATAGCCTAGTGGTCAGAGTGATGTATTTGTGATCTGCTGACCCGGATCTGCTAACCCGGGTTCGAATCTCGTTCAAGAGGATTTTTCCTCTGGAGCTAATATCAGTGCCGGCTGCACTCTCCCCCAAAGTCCTTAGGATGAGACTATAAACCTAGGTCCCATGAGCGAACGCACGCAGAACATCTTGCGCACACGTTAAAACCCGTTCCGCTTTTTCGGAAGAGTAGGCCATTGTGTGCCGGTGGGAACAGATGACAAAATTTACAAAACTGCATACACATGGGAACTGGATGAAAAAGCACATGAGTGCTTGTTCCATTATCCTCGAAATAAAAGAATAATAATTATAGTAACAACACACACACACATACACTGACATGAATTTGTACACAATGCAAATAACAAAAACTGGTAGTAATTATCCTATTAATACCATAACACAACTACACATGTACACATTAGATTTTTTTAAAAATAATGACAGTTGTGAGATCAGGTGGTAAGCTCTTTTCATCCTGGAAGTGGGAATGTGGCTAGCTTAAAGGTGGGGGTAAACGGTTACATTTGCAAAAATCTCACTATTGATGAACCTTGGAGCTCTAGCCAAGGAACAAAGAAAACCCTTCCATACAAACAAATAATTAAACCTCTGTACAAAAGCAAGACAATTCTGCTAATGTGTTTTGTTTGCAATTTAATTTAATTCTTATTATTCTATTTTGGCAAGAACTGAATAAGCGCTCTTGTGCTTTTTTTTTTTTACATCTAGTCTCTATGCGCGTCCAGTTTTATGAATGTTGTCATCGCTCCCACCAGCTTATGATGACCTACTCTTCTGAAAGGTGGAACAGGTAGGCAGCAAGTAGCCTACATCAAAAGGGATATAATTATTGCAATGACAATATTAGTTTGTTTTCTATAGCAATGTTGATCAAATTTCATTTTGTTACATGTAGAAAGCATACTGACATGGTCAAACAACTTTGACAATATATTTTGTCCTCTTAAGAGCAGTGTAAATCAGCCTACATTTCCTTATATGTTAAAAAAACAAACACCAACCAAACAAAATGTATTGACATGATGAAACAACTTTGACAATATTCTATCCTTTAAGAGCAGTGTTAATCAATCTATTTCTGTTTTAGGAAGAAAACATTATGAACTGATCAGACAACTGTGACAATATACAATAAAGCAATGTGCATCAACGTACATTGCATTTATGTAGAAAGCATATTGGCCTGATGACACAACTTTGACAATATATATTGTCTGCATAAAACAATGTGAATCAACCTACATGATTATCGTTTTATGCAGAAAACATATTGACATGACACAAGAACTTTGACAATATC
This sequence comes from Rapana venosa, assembly GCA_028751875.1. Taxonomy (NCBI): domain Eukaryota; kingdom Metazoa; phylum Mollusca; class Gastropoda; order Neogastropoda; family Muricidae; genus Rapana; species Rapana venosa. The sequence goes on from CM054135.1 coordinate 4,169,568, forward strand.
TTTTGACTTTTTTTTTTAAAGCAGTGAATTTCTCCTAGCTCAAAATATAACACACACTACGCCTGTATTGAAGCTATTCATACAATACAACAAAACCAATTTTAGGGGATGGGATAGCTCAGTGGTCGGAGCACTCGCTTTCCCCCAGCCAAGTTAAGCAGCATCGAGCATGGTTACCAGTTGGATGGGTGACCGTTTGCACGCCTTGGCTTCAGTACAGTTCCCCCAGTTCACCCAGCTGTAAATAGGTACCTGCCCTCTTTAGGGTCAGGGAAGATAAAGCAGCAAGGGAGAGGAGATGGGCGCCGCCCTCAATATGCTGGCCCTAGAAAGTGAGGTCTCTGGTGCCTCGCTTTCCTACCACCTTATAGGTTATGGGACTCCTTTACCTTTTACCTTTTAACCATGATCAATCCAAGGGAAACTACTCGTGCTGCTAGCTAAATCAGTCTCCTTTCAAATGACTTTTCCCTTTTAACTGTCAGTTTCTTTGTGTGTATGCTTTTGGGGTTTTTTTCTCACATCACAGTGAGTTGACAATTTTTTAAAATTTGTATAAACCTACATGATTCTCCTTTTATGCAGAAAACATATTGACATGACAAGAGAACTTTGACGATATATATGTCACCATTTTGGTCTTGAAAAATTGTCAACTCACTGTGCTATGAAAAAAACTTCCAAAGGCATAAACACAAAGAAACCCGACAGTTAAAGGGAAAGAAATCATTTTAAAGGAGACTGTTTAAGCTAGCAGCACGAGTAGTTTCCCTTGGATTGATCATTGTTAAGTGTTTAAAATTGTTTTTGTTATATTTCATTTCATTTCATTTCATACCACTTTAAGTCAGATTTCTCTCTGTAAAATTCGGGCTGCTCTCATCGGGGAGAGCGCGTTGCCTCAAGAGCAGCGCCACCCTTTTTTTTTTCTTTTTCCTGTCTGCAACTGTATTTGTTTCCCTATCAGAGTGGCTTTTTTCTACAGAATTTTGCCAGGGACAACTCTCTTGTTACCGTGGGTTCTTTTACGTGTGCTAAATAATTATGTGTAACACAGGGGACCTTGGTTTATCGTCTCATCCGAAAGACTAGCGCCCAGACCACCACTCATGGTCTAATGGATGGGGGGAAAGTTTTTCGGGTCCAAACGGGGTACGAACCACCGCACAATTCCAACCCGGACTTTTTGCTTTCTAGACAGGCATGTTATATCTAGACCACTGATCCATGTATGAATAGCTTCAATACAGGTGTAGTGTGTGTTATGTTTTGAGCTAGGAGACAAGGTCATTGAGTTAAACAGTTTAGAGGCTGAGAGACATGGAAAAGGAAGGGGGAAATGATAGGAGGGAAGGTGGCAGCTTACTTACTTGCTCCAGTCCACACTGGTCAGAATGGTAAGGGCAGTGAGTTTCGTCCTCACTGTCCGCACAGTTGGAGATCAGGTCACAGGGGAAGTGCAGGTACAGCTCTGGCCACACCATTCTAGAGCAGTTCCACTGGCTGCCCACCTGCCGGGGTCTTCTTCTTGGCTGATGGAAGGAGTACACCAGGTTTAAGGGTTTGTATCTCCCAGCGTACAATATCGATACAGACATGCTTCTGTTGCTAAAGGTATCCAATTCTGCACCACGGGAGATAATCTCTTCAGAAAGCAACCAATCAGGAAAGATGACAGGGGTTTGATACAGTTCCCTCCCCTTGTGAAGCTCTTGGCCACACGGGCCCACAAAAATGAAGGGTTTTTCAGTATTTATGTAACCCTGCTTCGATTGGTTGGCACTGACAAACACCAGTTGGTCCTTTGGCACTGTTAGGGTGAGGCAGCTGCAGCAGGCAATGGGGTCGTACCAGTTTGGGAGCGACTGTATAACACCTGGAAAAGTGAGCCAGCAGCCAAAATGACTGAGGATGTCTAACCAGCCGTGCCTTCTTCCACAGTCTGTCAAATATATAGGGAACATCACATGTGTGCCCATGTGCTGTGTGTACAACTTCATTGCATAAGTACTGGATGAAGGCACTGCATGCTGGTGCATGCGCAGGGGTAGGGGCATGCGTGCATGCACACCCACGCGCGCGCGCGCACACACACACACACACACACACACACACACACACACACACACACACACACACACACACACACACACACACACACACACAAAGAGCCTTATTGCAACATAACAACTTTCTCCCAGAAAACCAGGAAAAGAGAAGCTTCTGTACCACTTCAGTGCTCATTACCCCTATTTTGCTTTTCTTCAGTGTAGTTACTTAGTCGTCTCACTCCTTGTTACAATCATGCACTGATTATTTTACTACTTTTTATGTTATTTGTTTTATTCTTTTATATCGAGGATAATGGAATAAGCACTTATGTCCTTTTTTTTTTTTTACATCAAGTCCCTGTGTATATGCGGTTTTGTCAATTCTGTCAACTGTTCCCACTAGCACACAATGGCCTACTCTTCCGAAAAGTGGAACAGAATGTAATGTAATCGCAAGATGTTCTGCGTGAGTTCGCACACGGGGGCCTCGGTTTATGGTTTCATCCGAAGGACTTTGGGGGGAGAGTGGAGTCGGCACTGATGTTAACTTCCCATCCTGTCAGTATTGTAATTGCCCTTCATGGGATGATTAAAGTGTTTTTGACTTGACTTGACTTCACTTCACTTCACTTACCCAGAGTCGCTGACAGACGACGTAGCCATAAACCGTGATCAGCAACAGCAGCAGCCCTGTCTACAGCAGCGAATTCCAGCCTTGCCCAGGCCGCCTCATTTATGGGCTCCATCACCACTACGAGGCTGTTTGTCCAGCTGAGGATTTCTCTGCTCTGGTTGAAGAATCTGCCAATGTCCATTTCTGGGTACAGGCGTTTTCCTGTCGCCCAGTAAATCGTCATGGGGACGCACTGCAGGAAGACTTGCAGTCTGATGATCTTTCCTGCGGGAACGCTCAGTTTCAGGTAGCACTTGTGCAAACCTCCGTGGCTGAAATCGAGCACGACTTGGTTCCCTGCACCAAGCTGTTGGTGGTCATCGTGGCCGTTAGGTGTTAACGTCGAGGAGTTTGTGGAACACTGGACGGCAGTTCCCACCAGTTCCCTCAATGATATGGAGGCGGGGTCTTCTTCGCTCTGGAGGAGGTCGGTGGTGTTGAGACTGGTGTTGTTTTCGTTGTTGTTGGTGTTCTTCTTCTTCTCGATCAGTATAGGAACATGTTCAGAATCGCTGTGTTCTTGAGAAAGTGAGGATGAAGTTGTAGGCATGGTCACTGTAAAATTAATGAGACAGGTGTGTGTGTGTGTGTGTGTGTTTGTGTGTGTGTGTGTGTGTGTTTGTGGGCGCGCGCGTGCGTGCGTGCGTGTGTGTGTGTGTGTGTGTGTAAGTGTGTGTGCGTGCGTGCGCGCGTGTCTTCAATTTTACGTCTGTTCACTTAAAGTGATATTAGACGATAAAGACGATAAAGATAGACGCGTGCGCGCGTGCGTGTGCGTGTCTGCTTATCTGTCTGTCTATGTGTCTGTGTTTCTGTCTGTCAAAGTCAAAGTCAAACTTTTATTTTCAGATGGTACTTTCAATAAGCAGTGCATTTGCTTTTTGTTCATCAAGCCATCTATCTAAAGAAAAAAAGGAGCGAGAAAAAATAATACATATGCAGACAGAATAAAAACCTAATCAATGATAGACCACACAAATCAAACGAGAGAAGACAATAATATATGCAGAACATAGAATTAAAAATAAAACAAACAAACAAAAACCTGAACGATGTTAAACCATACAAATCAAATAAATCTGCCTAGCTGTCTGTCTGTGTGTCTGTCAGTCTGTCGGGAGGGAGGGAGGGAGGGGGCAGGAGGAAGGCGGGTGGGGGGGGGGGGGGGAGGAGATTCAGAACAAAACCAGGCAAGTTTCTTTGTTTATTTATTTTTCGTTCTTCGACCGGAGCTTTGAAGTTCACCAATGGTGGTATCTTGCGTATTCATTCCTTTATTTCTTTAACCTTTTATATCGAGGATAATGGAATAAGCGCCCATTTGCTTTTTTTACATCCAGTCCCCGTGTGTATACGGTTTTGTACATTTTGTCATCTTTTCCCACCGGCACACAATGGCCTACTCTTTCGAAAAGCGGAACAGGATTTAACGTGTGCGCATGATGTTCTGCATGCGTTCACACACGGGGCCTCGGTTTATAGTCTCATCCGAAGGATGCGACCTTTTGCCCCCTTCCCAGCTGCATTCCGCCTTCAGGGATAAAGTCTAAACGTGACACCGAGATGTGACATGCATTCTTTCACATCTTATCACCCGCTCCTACCAGCAAGCAACGGCCTTCTCTTTCGAAGGGCAGAGCGGGGTTTAGAGTATGCGCAAGATTTTCTACGCATATACATACACGGGACCGCGGTTAACAGTCTCATCTACAAGGCTTTTCAGGAGTGGAGTCAGTACTGAAAATAACTCCAGGCGAAAAATCCCACTCAAACCGTTGTTGTGCTAGTGGCGCAAACCCCAGCCGTCATAGCGCGAGCTCCACGCTCTAACCGCTAGGCTATCCCGTACCCTTGGTTTATTCCTTTGTCTACCTTTTGGTTTGTGAGCCCATTTTTCTGTTTGTCTCTCACAGCATCTTTTGGTTGTCTGTCATAAAGCAAAACTGTGTTACGCTGCTGTTAGACGTTGGACAAGTCAGGCCCGCCTCATTCGGATTTCGGTTTGAGAGAGAATTGTTAAGGCAGGAGAATGGGCCAGAAAATAGACAAGAAGGGGGATAACAGGAAGAAAAGGGACCAAGACGGAAAACAAAGAGAGGGATAGAAAAGAGGGAATTCCTAGCACATATTTTCTAGAATATGGGAAGGTTACTTGTACTGACAGACGCCAGGCGTCCCTATAGGGGTTAAAGGGAATGTAACTGCTAGTGTTTCAAAATGTTTGCTTTTTAAGATCAGCCTATTCTTCCAGAGCTGTGTTGTATCTACGCTCCTGTATGGTTCTGAGTGCTGGAGGATGACGGAAGCGGATCTTACCAAACTTCGATCCTTTCACACCGTATGCCTCCGAGGAATTCTCCGGATCTTTTGGCCAGAGAAGATCTCCAATGAAGACCTACTACGGAGATGCAGGCAAGAGGACATGGGAACCATCATCACCAGACGACGGTGGAAGTGAATTCGGCACATCCTCCGAAGAGACCCACAGTCAATCACAAGAACAGCATTGCACTGGACCCCAGAAGGAAGGAGAAAGAAAGGAAGACCAAAAGCAACGTGGAGGAGGACTGTAGAAAGTGAGATGAAGGCCATGCAGCACTCTTGGGGATCAGTGACTAGGATGGCCCAGGACAGGCAGGAGTGGAAGCGCTTTGTTGCTGCCCTACACACCACTGGGTGTAATGGTTGATGATGAATGATGATGATATTCTTCACATACTAAAATTTTATTTTTATTTAATAAAGAAATGTCTATATTGATTTTTAAGAATTACAATTCTAGTATTTGTTTTGTCAGAATGAGCTTGTAATGATATACCTTTGACATATATACACTGCTATGTTCATAATACAAGTTGTTTTAAATAAAATAACAGATAAAGGCCTATTCACGTTTTAGTACAAACAATCAATATTATAGTAATATCAGCTGGCTTATGTTATGGATTGTTTACATGGCTGTAATGTTTCCATAATGAGGACAAACTAAAAGTTTATCATAGAGTTGAGATAACAATCTTAAAAATCATAATTTATGTTTAGTTTATTCTGTTATTATTATTAGAAAAGACGTTGACTTATTTGACTGATACGGCATTGGCATTGCACTACTACTACTACTACTACTACTACTACTACTACTACTACTACTGATAAAGACATTAATAATGATAAAATTGTAAAGATGATAATAATAATGATAACTGTAAGGAACATTGTCATCATTAAATTTTGTTTTCTCCTACATATTGTGTTCTTCTGTCAGCTTTTGTCCTCATTCTTTTCTTAAAATTACGATTTAATAGAGGAGTCAATAAGAATAAAAGATAACACGCATACAAAAAAAAATCCATTCAGTCTTAGAGAGAAGAATGAAATAGGTAAATAAATAAATAGATAAATAAATCAAGAAATAAATATATCAAGAAATAATGACTTTCTTGTTCAAAAGCCGTCATCACTGATTTTTTCCAGCCCGTCTCGTTTCAGACATACCACAAACCGTCTAGTTTCTGACATACCACACACCGTCTAGTTCCTAACACGCCGTGCTACCTTCACCTGGCTCCTGATCACTTCTGCAGACCCCCACCCTCCTCCAGGCAGCGTCGTGCTCGCAGCCTCCTGTACAGGTCAAGCACAGGAAGCACACTGGCATTGAAGGGCAGCACGACGAGGGCCAGGTCCTCCGCTGACCCCACAGCCCTCAGCTTCGCCAACAGCGCAGCCAGGCCGAGAGAGAGCCAGCTCAACACTCCGGGCGTGGCCAGCACCAGGACTCCTCCAGCAGGGCAAGCATCGAAGGGTCCAGCGCCACCACCTGTGCTGGTGCTGGTTTTGCTTTCCCGTCCCTCCCGCGGAGTCCTGCTACCTGTGGTCAGGCGCCAGATGGCCACCAGGCCGGAGGCGGTCAGCAAACACAGGGCGGTGTTGAACACCAGCAAGATGGACTTAAAGGTAAGACTTCCAGGAACGTCTGTCGTAGAGTGTGGCAGGGGAATGCAGATGCCTGTCTGGCTGTAGAAGGCCCAGTGGGATGTGACTGGCAGGAAGGGCACTGAGGCCAGCATCACCCCTAGAGCCCAGGTGGCAGTGCAGAGGACGTGAGGTAAAACTGCCCCGAAGTGTAAACGGCTGAAGGGGAAAGCGATGGACAGGAAACCATCCAGCGTCATTAAGGAGACCAGAATTGACGACGCCTCACAAGACAGAAGGAAAAGGAATCCAGACACACTACACACTGCACTTCTCTCCACCACGATTCTTTCCACGCGTAGTTTCCTGCGTAAAGCTGGTCTGCAGATCCGATTAGAAGCAAGTAGACTCCCATGAAGAAGTGAGACCCATACAGATGCATTAGGAACACAGCAGAGCCAGTCCTCGGTGATGGTGAAGACCGTAAATAATAAACGACAATGCATATGTTTCCCACCACGGCAGTCAGAGCAAACACTATGAACATGGCTTGGTAAAAGCCAGACTTCAGCAGGTTGTCACAGGACGAAAATCCATCCGGAGGTGAGGAGCACTTTCCCAAGAAGTTGCCAGGTAGCACAGCTGAACAGCACAGCTTGAAATGGTCACCAGACAATTCTTCCAGTTCGGTCATTTCTTTGAAGAAGACGGTGTTGATGTCAGCTATCCTACAACCCTGTATGTGAAAATACTTCAAGTGCGGAAAGAGTCCTGTGTGTGGGAGAGACCTCAGCTTACTATGAGACACGTCCAGCACTGTGACCTTAGGCACGGAGTCTGACAACTGTCGTAACGGAGCAAAGTCATGAGACACACGGGAAACATTCAGAACCAGCAGAGAGTCCAGCCTGTGATGTCCACCTACACTGACCAGTCCAGAAGACAAAGGGTTACCAGAAAGGTCCAAGTCTAGCAGATGGGAGAACCGGGAGAAGAGCGTCACGTTTACATAGAGCAGCAGGTTGTCACTGACGTCCAAGACACGGAGATTTGGCAGAGGCAGGTCGCCCAGTGTCCTCCAGCCACAGGCTGCAGCCCCCAGGTGAACCAGCATGGTGTAACTGGACGCCCCCTCCAGGGTCAGCCCGGAGCCTCTGCCCTCCAGGTACCGGATCTTGGGGAAGGAGTCTGCCTGCAGCACCAGGCTGTGGACCCACGACCTTCCGTAGCAGACACAGCGCGGGGGGCAGGGCTGGTGGGACCCGCACATGGCTTCGTCCTCCTGCTGCGGACAGTGAGGCCAGCCGTCACACAGGTGAGTCACGTGCAGGCAGATAGTGGGGTCCTTCCCTCGGCACCTGTAAAAGCCTTCACAGGTGTAAGCTTCACAGTCGGCTTCATCTTCGTGGTCCGTGCAGTCGCTGACACCATTACACCTGGTGTAGACAGGCAAGCAGTAGCCGCTGCTAGGCACAGGTAGTGCGAGCTAGGACACCGGGTCATGGTTGAGGGAAGAGGAGTTAGCGTGTAGCTGCCGTACTCGTTCATGTTGACGAGGGCAGGGGGCTTCGCTATGGTGTAGGACATAGCTGCGTGACATGGAGAGCTGCAGAAGTGTTCGTCACGTCTGCTTCTGCAGTTCACCATCCCATCACACTGTTGTGCAGTCTTGATGCACTGGGGAGAGAGAGAGAAAGGGGGGGAGAGAGAGAGAGAGAGAGAGAGAGAGAGAGAGAGAGAGAGAGAGAGAGAGAGAGAGAGAGAAAGGAGGGGTATGAGAGAGAGAGAGAGAGAGGGTGGGAGGGAGAGAGAGATCAGATCAGATCAGATTCTTTTATTTCGAGGATAATGGATAAGCACTCATGTGCTTTCTATATCCAATCCTCGCCCTCATCAGGGATAACATCATGATGGAAAAACGCACGAAAAAGAAACTGAAAAACGTCATCCCATCCCAATCCCACTGAGAGAGAGAGAGAGAGAGAGAGAGAGAGAGAGAGAGAGAGAGAGAGGAGAGAGAGAGAGAGAGAGAGAAGAGAGAGAGAGAGACAGACAGACAGACAGACAGACAGACAGACAGACAGACAGACAGCTTTGTAAAAGCAGCTAGTAAGTCTTTTAGTGAAAGAGTTAAAATAACATAACATAAATGCAAAGTGAAATATTTTATTAGTTTCTTGTTTGAACATCTCTCCTTCACCTATCCCGTAGTCTTGTAGACCTTTGAGGCACCACTGAAGATTTTGCAACCAGCCTCCTCCACTCATCGCAGTTCTCAGCTTTCCTTGCAAGTTGTTCCACTCAAGGCCAGCCCTCCACTCTCTGATGTTGTCTTCCCATCGTGTTCTCTGTCTGCCTCTTCGTCTCCCTCCTGGTACTGTTTCCATCATTCCTTGATGAAAATGTCTTCGCATTTCTGTTAAAAGCTTGGTGCAAAAAATGATATATTTAGAATAACAAAGACCTGCTTCTTTAAAGAGGGAGACGGGAAAGCCTAGTGGTTAGAACATTGCGCTGGCAATCTGACGACCCGGGTTCGATTCCCGTTCAAGGGGATATTTTCCCCCTGGCGTTAACATCAGTGTAGACTCCACTCTCCCCCGAAGTCCTTCGGGTGAGACAATAAACCGAGGCCCCGTGTACGAACGCACGCATGACATCTTGCGCACACGATAAATCCTCTTCCGCTTTTCGTAAGAGTAGGCCATTGTGGGCTGGTGGGAACAGATGACAGAATTTACAAAACCGCATACACACGGGGACTGGATGTAAAAAAAAGTACATAAGTGTTTATTCCATCATCCTCGATATAAAAGATTAAAAGAAAAGAAAAACAAAGAAAGAAAAACAACAACCAAGTCTACAGATTCATTTGATCTATCGAAAAATGAACTAGTTAGAAGAAAACTGATGACGAATTTGAGAAGTAGGAAAGTGGCCCATAGGCCATCAGTGAAGAAGACATGGCATAATCAAAAACGTTTGACGGACGCCATAGGCGAGTGGTTAAGACCGACTTCATTCCCATGGGTCCTTGAAGTTGTAGGTTCGAATTTCGGCAGCGTCTGGTGAATTAAGGGTGCGGGATATTTACGATCTCCCAGGTCTACCCCAAGTGCAGACCTGGCAGTGCCTTAATTCCCGTCGTGTTTATACACACGCATGAAATGAAACATGCCCGTTGAATATTCCTTCACTCACGTTAGCGTTCGGTGGATTACGGAAACACGAACATACCCAACATACATCCCCAGAGATGGAATGTGGCTACCTTCATGGTGGGAAAAAACGGTGGCATGCACAAAATCTTACAACAGGCGAGTCTCGGAGCTCATGCCGAGGAACGAAAAAAAACCCGTTTGGGACACAGCTAGCTGCAGGCTTGTTTAGATGATGACTGACACAGTCTGGAGTCTGGCACCACCACGGATAATTATGGCATAGCGTTCTGGCAGAGCTACCAACTAAGGGTTGATTTTGAGAAGGCATTCGATCCACTAAATTGGCAGTTTATTTCAAAAGTATTTGAATCATTTGGATTTCAACCTTCGTTGAATTTCAACCTTCTACAGAAATCTTAAGTCTACAGGTAATAGTCAGTGTACAGTGCTCCTCCTGGTTTAATATACACAGAGGATGCAGACAGGGTGACCCAATATCTCCATACTTGTTTATTCTCTCAGCAGAAATTCTTACAAGCATGATGAGAGAAAACTGAAACATCGAAGGTAGATATCTATGTTAATGATACAGAATACAAGTTGTCGCAGTTTGCCGATGAAGAACTCACGAGTGTTTCTGAGCATTTTTATCAGGATAGATAGCTCAGATGTGTGTGTGTGTGTGTGTGTGTGTGTGTGTGTGTGTGTGTGTGTGTGTGTGTGTGTGAGAGAGAGAGAGAGAGAGAGAGAGAGAGAGAGAGAGAGTGCGCGTTTGTATGTATATGTGTGTGTGTGTGTGTGCGCGCACGCACGCGCAGGTGTGTTTGTGCGATGTGTGTGGGTATGTATGTATGTATGTATGTATGTATGTATGTATGTATGTATGTATGTATGTATGTATGTATGTGTGTGTGTATGTACGTATGGGGCGGGGGGGAGGGATGTGTGCGCGCATGCGCCCATGATTGCCTGTTTTTGTGTGTGTGTGCATATGAGGTGAAAAAATGTAGAGGTGGGGGAAAAGCCTGGGTCTGTGATGCTGATTTGCGCTATTTTATGTTTACTTGTTCGTTGTTTATAGCTATGCTTGCTTGTTGATTGTTTATAGCTATGCTTGCTTGTTGATTGTTTATAGCTATGCTTTCTTGTTAATTGTTTATAGCTATGCTTGCTTGTTGATTGTTTATAGCTATGCTTGCTTGTTGATTGTTTATAGCTGTGCTTGCTTGTTGATTGTTTATAGCTATGCTTGCTTGTTGATTGTTTATAGCTATGCTTGCTTGTTGATTGTTTATAGCTGTGCTTGCTTGTTGATTGTTTATAGCTGTGCTTGCTTGTTGATTGTTTATAGCTGTGCTTGCTTGTTGATTGTTTAAAGCTATGCTTGCTTGTTGATTGTTTATAGCTATGCTTGCTTGTTGATTGTTTATAGCTATGCTTGCTTGTTGATTGTTTATAGCTGTGCTTGCTTGTTGATTGTTTATAGCTATGCTTGCTTGTTGATTGTTTATAGCTATGCTTGCTTGTTGATTGTTTATAGCTATGCTTGCTTGTTGATTGTTTATAGCTATGCTTGCTTGTAACCCACATACATTTCTCACTCTTTTAAGATATTAAAATTTCGTATTCGTATTTTGTAACATGTGCGTTGTGATTTGTATTGATATTGAATCTCTCTTGCTGCAGAAAGGGTTCATACAATTGTTGTTATCAAGTTTTGTTCATTTTGTGTAAGCTTCCAGAATGGTCTAGAGTTGACAGTATAACACAAATGTTTGCTTTGGAAGGAAGAGTCTTTATGACAGCTCATAGCCAATCTGCAATGCCAGGGTCATCTCCTTCAGGGCTTCTTTCCTTGAATCAACAGCACGCAAGTCAGTCATGCTTATAAGCACGGCACGTGAGCAGACAGGACACAGAAATGGGTTATCATAACAAAGCAGCGTGAGAAATAAAGTTAAAATGACTTCTTTTTTCCCACCCTCACACACACACACACACACACGCGCGCGCGCGCACACACACACACACACGCACACACGCACACACGCACACAAACACACAAAAACACACAAAACCCACAACACAACACAACACCCCCCATGCCCCCCACCCCCTCCTGCCTCCCCCATGCCCCCCACCCCTTCCTGCCCACCCCCCATGCCCCCCACCCCCTCCTGCTCCCCCCACCCCCCCCACCCCCCCCCCCACACACACACACAAAACACCCCCCCCCCCCCCACCCCCCACTTCACACACTCCTACCTGCCCCGTCCCACATTCGAAAGCGTTCTCCTGGCATGGCGGGAACTGACAGAAAGCTTCATCGCTGTCGTCACCGCAGTCCCGATACCCGTCACACAGCACGCCGTAAGGCACGAACTCCTCGGTGCCTTTGCATCGGAAGTAAGGCACGGTTCTTGCGGCCGACACCCTGCAGGCGGCGGTGTGGGAGTTACCCTTCCGGGCCGCCTTCCAGTCACAGAGGCTGCCAGCATCGCAGGCCAGCATCTCCAGAGTCAGGTGCCCCGAGCGACAGGTCACCAGAGGCACAGCGGATGATGCTGCGGGGGTCCATCCTTCTCGTCGGTCCATCACGATGTTCTCCCTGGGCTTGTCCTTGGTCGGGTTTGCTGGCAGTACGCACAGTACTGATGAAGGTTCCTCCACCTAACAACAGAGCCCTACACAATTTTAAGCTGCCGAGTAATGACTGGAAAAAAAAATATATACTGGTGCAAAATTTAGGCAGAGTCAATGGAGGGCAAACAGCAAAACTTAACTATGGTAATAATGAATATCTACAGTAGCATTTTGGTTGACTATAGTTTGTCCTGAAAAGACGACTTGGGTGTCCCCCAAAAATCTTCATGGTGCAGTTGGAATTTGAGGTAACTCGATGGAGTAGCAGTTTATTTCACATCCTGACGGAACTGTGATGCGCGCGCTATTTAGGCCATGGGTTAATTTTTTATATAAAAAAGCTATAGATCACTCTCGAATTGATAGAGCAAACATATTATATATCAAAGTAATGTAAGTACATGAAGTGCTTTTAGGATTAACAAACAAATTTGTCTACAGATCTCCCAAGGTTTTGGGGGTTTGCCTTAACCTAAGTGAGTGAATACAAAGAAGAATCAAAACACTTATAATAATGTATGGAATTTATATAGCGCCGAATCTTGTAAAGCAACAAATAAAAGCGCTCAGATGACATGATTTTTTTTCATATCGAGGATAATGCGGTTTTGTAAATTTTGTCATCTGTTCCCACTGGCACATAATGGCCTACTCTTTCGAAAAGCGAAACAGGATTTAACGTGTGCGCAAGATGTTCTGCATGCGTTCGCACACGGGGCCTCGGTTTATAGTGTCATCCGAAGGACTTTGACATTCAGTTCGATTTTTTTGGGTCAAACTGGGAAGAAAGGGCGAGGCTGGGAATCGAACCCAGAACCTAACGGTTTACTTGTTGGTAGGCAAACGTATTAACCATCCTGCCACCTTCCTTCTGTCACACACACACACACACACACACACACACACACACACACACACACACACACACACACACACACACACACACACACACACACACACACACACACACACACACACACACACACACACACACACATGCAGAGGCTTACATCAACAGCATGTAAGTATTCATCAGCTAATTGACAAGAAAGAATCACACTGATTTTACACACGGTGATATTTCTTGAGGCTCGGGAATCACTTTGAAGTACAATTTGCCAATACTGCTTCTTTCAGCATGTACCTCTTCTTTGTCATCCATCCAAAAGCACACACACACACACACACACACACACACACACACACACACACACACACACACACACACACACACACACACACACACACACACACACACACCAACTGGCACGTAAAGGGAAGGAACTCTGAAAAAGAGACTAAGTCAGCTAGCGGTACGAGTAACTTCCCTTGGATCGAACACAGTTAAGAAATTTATATATTTTTTTAATGACTGTCGTGTTGACAGCTAGGACTCAGCGTTTTGAGGTGTAGTAAGTGTCGTATGAATAGCTACGAGACACTGCCATTAGGGCAGGAGGAATGTCTGCAGCAGAAGAACAACCAGAGCTCATCATCTGGACAATCATGGCTCACCTACATGGAAAGAAGTGGATCAGTGGTCTAGAGGTAATGCACCTGCATAGAAAGCAACAGACTCGGGTTTCCTGTGTGCGGTTATCCGATCTCCGCTTGTGCCCCAAACTTTTCCCCCATCTACTAGACGGGAGTGATGGTCTGGGTGCTAGTATTTCGGATGAGACAATAAACTGAGGTCCGGTCTATTACACACCATCATTTAGCGCACATTTTTTTAAAAACGTGGCAACAAGAGAGGTGTCCCTGGTGAAATTCTGTAGAAAACAAACAAATCATTCTGATAGGGAAACAGGTACAGTTGCAGACAGGAAAATATTTTAAAAAATGGGTGGCGCTGATCTTGTGGTGACATGTTCTCCCCAGGAAGAGCAACCCAAATTTCACGCACATAAATCTGCCGTGACTTAGTGGTATACAATCCAATCCAATACAATACAATACAATACAAATCAACAAATCTATCTTTTCTTGTTCTTCTTGTTCTTCTTGTTCTTCTTGTTCTTCTTGTTCTTCTTCTTCTTCTTCTTCTTCTTCTTCTTCTTCTTCTTCTTCTTCTTCTTCTTCTTCTTCTTTTCTCTTCTTCTTCTTCTTCTTCTTCTCCTCCTCCTTCTCCTCCTCCTCCTCCTCCTCCTTTTCTTCTGTCACTTTTCTTCTCTGTCTTCTTCTTCTTCTTCTTCTTCTTAGCTTCTTCTTCTCTTCTTCTTCTTTTCTTTTTTCTTTCTTCCTTCTTCTTTTCTCTTCCTCCTTCACATCCTCATCCTCCACCCTATCTTCTTCTTCTTTGTTCATCTTCTTCTCTCCTTCCTTCATTCTTCTTCTCTATCTTCTTCTTTCTCTCTCCTTCTTCTCCTCTCCTTTTCCTTTCTTCTTCTTCTTCTTCTTCTTCTTCTTCTTCTCTTCTTCTTCTTCTTCTTCTTCTTCTTCTTCTTCTTCTTCTTCTTCTTCCACTTCACTTCTTATCTCTCGAAATCTCGATCTTTTCCAGGTCACCTGCATTTAAACACGTGCATGTTTAAATGCATTAATATTTTTTATGCTTACCTTCAAGGGGCTACACCATACTGAAAACGAATTGAAAAAGGTTCGCAAAGACTTGTCCGTGTTGATGTAAAAGCCCCGGGGTGCATCCACCAGTGTCTTGTGGACATTGTAGGCTATGGACCCCGTTCCCCATCTGAGGGTGTTGACGTACCTGGACACAGCACAGCACAGTGCACACCTTTACCATAGTTCTCAAGCACGCCTGGACAAAGAAAGAAGAAAGAATGTTCTGCATAAAGCTGCTGCTGCTACTGCTTCTGCTATGATGATGATGATGATGATGATGATGATGATGATATTATGATGATGATGATGACGACGACGACGACGACGACGACGATGATGATGATGATGACGGTGACGATGTAAATGCTGATGATGACGATGATGACGACGACGACGACGACGACGACGATGATGATGATGATGGTGGTGGTGATGGTGACAATTTAAATGCTGCTGCTGCTGCTGCTGATGATGATGATGACGATGGCGATGCTGCTACTGATGATGATGATGTGAAGGTGATGGTGATAACGACGACAACGACGATGACGATGGTGATGACGATGAAGAGAACGACGACGGTGATGATGATGACGATGACGATGATGATTATTATGTCGACGATGATGATAAAGAGGAGGAGGAGGTGGGGGGAGCAGGCGTGAGGGAAGATGCTGCCCTACGACCACATAGGTTATAGGACATCTTTACCTTCTTTTTATGAATTTGAAGAGCTAATGATTTAGTTTAAAAGATAGCTCTCTCTCCTTTTCTCGCTTCTCACCTTGAACAATCATCAAACGCTGCGCTGACTTTTCTGGCAGCGTGCCGCAGAGGTGGATCAGTGATCTAGCGGTAAGGTATAGACAAACAATTTTTTTTATTATAGGTGGGGGTTCGATCCCCGTGAGCGCCTACAACTTCCTTCTGCAGGTAGCAAACTATGTATAAGGGGGACGGGATAGCCTAGTGGTTAGAACATTACGCCGGCAATCTGACGACCCGGGTTCGATTCCCGTTCAAGGGGATATTTTTCCCCGGAGTTAACATCAGTGCAGACTCCACTCTCCCCAAAAGTCCTTCGGATGAGACTATGAACCGAGGCCCGTGTGCGAGCGCACGCAGAACATCTTGCGCACACGTTAAATCCTGTTCCGCTTTTCGTAAGAGTAGGCCATTTTGTGCCGGTGGGAACAGATGACAGAATTTTCAAAACCGCATACACACGGGGACAGGATGTAAAAAAGCAATAAGTGCTTATACCATTATCCTCGATATAAAAGAATAAAATAAACTAAACTAAAATAAAATAAATATGGTGTGTTCGTGGCCATATCACTCCATGACTGGCCTACCCTTCTGCAAAAGAAAAGGATTGGTTTTTAATATGTGTGTAAAGTATTCCGTATACTGTTTGCATACGTGTCCTTGGTTTACTGCCAGTTTCGGAAAAAAAAACTACAAAAAAATTTCACGGGCGAACTCGATCTTTTTCGGTCCTAAGATAGAACTCCTAGGTTCACCAATGGTGAGATTTTGCGTATGCAACCGTTTTACCCCCAATTAAGGTAGCTACATTCCGACTTCGGGAATGATGTATAAACGCGACACCAGGTGTGCTTGTGTTGTTGTTTTTTCACTTTGTCATCCATTCCTCCCGCCTACTCTTCGGAAAAGCAGAACGGGTTTTAACATGTGGACAAGATGTTCTACGTGTGTTCGCACACAGGATCTCGGTTTCTAGTCTCATCTGAAGGCCTTAAGAGTAAGATTTAGCACCAGAGGGAAATGCCCCCCCCTCCCCCCCCCCCTTCACCTCAGCAAATGCCTCAGTATCAACTTATGTATTGAACTATGTTAAAAGAGACATGAATATTTACTAACCTATAAAAAAGTGCACACACAAGCTACCTGCGACAACACACACACACACACACACACACACACACACACACACACACACACACACACACACACACACACACACACACACACACACACACGCACGCAAGCACACACACACACACTCGCACACACATCTCTCTCTCTCTCTCTCGCTCTCTCTCTCTCTCTCTCTCTCGCTCTCTCTCTCTCTCTCTCTCTCTCTCTCTCTCTCTCTCTCTCTCTCTCTCTCTCTCTCTCTCTCTCTATATATATATATATATATATATATATATATATAATATATATATATATATATATATATAGAGAGAGAGAGAGAGAGAGAGAGAGAGAGAGAGAGAGACAGAGAGACAGAGAGACAGAGAGAGATATATAATATTATATATATATATATATATATATATATATATATATATATATATATATATATATATATATATATATAAATCACACCCACACCAATTAAACGTCTCTCTATTTGTTGAGTTGAGAATTATAGTAGAGTCCCAGCGGAAATATAACCGATTTTGGGGACTGTGATCGCAACTCATCCCACTTGTGCTCTTCGGGCCACCCTAAAAATATTACTATTCTGAAAAGAAAAAAAAAAAGCAGCCAAGCCCTCACAAGCACGAAAGTGTCGCACGAGCCCTCATAGTTATTAGTCTATTTTTTGTGCAAGCACTCACATGTTTTGTATGTAGATGTCTGTCCTTTCACCCAAAAACGGTCGACTTCTGTGAAGATCCACCTGCAAGTGGTCGTGATACCGGACGTTTCTTTTGATGAAGTCCACGACTTTGTCCAGCTGTGAGAAGGAACGGAATCTGGCCACGGATGCCCCCTGCTCTGCACACAGCTGCAGTGCCCCTGTCTCTTTGGTTTCTTCGTCTTCTTCCTCTTCCTTCCTCCTACTGTCGCCTGCTTGCTCCTCCTCCTTCTTCAAATACAAGAAGCAGTCCCCTTCCACCTCAAACTGCAACATAGAGAAGAAAGAAAAAACTCAAGAAAAAATTAACAAATAACTCTCTTCAAATCTCTCTTCTCTGCATTTACGGGGTTTTTTTGTGGCTGGGATACGTATCGTCTATTTTTTCTCCTATGCTTGTAACTCTGCAGGAGATATGTCCATAGGCCTCAGCTGACGACTTTATTATTATACAAAACAAAGGAAATTATGGCACTGGTAGGTCTGCACTTTACGTTGACCTGGGATATAGTTTTTAAAAAATCCGAAATAAACACACAAAAAAACACCCACAAAAAAGAGAAAGAAACAAGGCAGAAACAAAGAGAGGGATAGAAAAGAGGGTATTCCTAGTACAGAATTTCCAGAAAGCTGAGATGCTATGTATACCGACAGCACCCGCATACCCTCAAGGGGAATTTCAAGCAGCGGGGAGAAGTTCTTATCTCAGCCGAGCCTGTCCACTTTATGACAACTAGTTACTTAAGGACACACCAGACGTTTGTTTGAACTCTAAATTCAGTGTAGTTGAGGGAGGGTTTGTTAAGGCATGCCGCTATCTATCTCAGTATTATGTTGTTGTTATCTTTTGTGCAGTCTTCAGGCAGACAAAAATGGGAGTGTTTTCAGAAAATAATTATGTAAGTTAACATGATGTTGCGAAAGGGAGTGAACTTTAAGTATCTGTATGGTTTTTTTGTGGTCAAAATTGAATGTTTATGTTTAAAGTCTGTCTTTCTCTATCTCTCTGTGTCTCTCTGTGCGTCCCTGTCTCTGTATGTCTCTCTCTCTCTCTCTCTCTCTCTCTCTCTCTCTCTCTCTCTCTCTCTTCCTCTCTCTCTCTCTCTCTCACTCTCTCTCTCTCTACACACACACACACACACACTCACACACACGCGTGCGCGCGTACGCATGCATGCATCCCCCCACACACACATACACACATGCACACATACATACACAAATAACACACTCATACACACACACTCACACACATACACACACACACGCATGCTCACATGTCCGCACGCACTCCACCCCCAGCCCCACTCCACCCCCCCCCCCCACCCCACCCCCCCACACACACCACCCCCTCCTCGTTCTTACTCGGCCAAGTCCACATCGTTCAGAGTACAGGGGGCAGTGGGTTTCATCCTCATCGCCGGCACACTGAGACACCAGGTCACAGGGAAAGTGCCGGTAGAGCTCTGACCACTCGGACAGCGAGCAGTTCCACTGACCGTCCACTTTGTGAGGTCTCTTCCGATGGAAAGAAAACATCATGTGGAAGGCGTCCACGTTGACTTCCACGTTCCCGTAGAACACACAGACATGGCCGTGACCTTGTTGCTGTCCGCTGTGGTGTAGGAGGACGTTGGTCAGATACATACAGCCAGTGGGGGAAGGTGATGGGCAAGTCTTCCAGCTTTCGGCCACGGTCCAGATCCTGTCGGCACTGACCGAGAAAGAGGAGCAGGTTGATTCTGTAGAAGTTCTCTTTTGTGGCGTTAGAGCTGAGGAAAATCACGTGACCGGCCGGCGCCATGACAGTGGCACAGCTCAGCACGTATCGGTCCATGTTGCCTGGAGTTGTAATGATGCCTGTAAGGACAGAGCAGATAGTAATGGAGGGAAGGGTTTTGTTTTTCTGTTCCTTGGTTACAGCTCCTTGGTTTACCGATAGTGAGGGTTTTTTTTCGTATGCCACCGTTGTTTTTTTATATCTACTATTAATTATGGTGGCCAACAGGACAGGATAGTTCAGTAGTCAGAGTTCCTTGCTTTCCCAAAGTTTAGGTTAGACAACATTGAGCGTGGTTATTAAGTTGATGGATGACCATTTGGGCGCCTTGGCTTTCTTGCTTTCACAAAGTTAAAGTTAAACAACATTGAGCGTGGTTATTAAGTTGATGGATGACCATTTGGGCGCCTTGGCTTAGCACAGTCCTGTAGTTCACCCAGCTGTAAATGGGTACCTGCCCTTTTTAGGGTCAGGGAAGGTAAAGCAGCGAAGGAGAGGAGATTGGCGCGCCCTCAATATGCCGGCCCCTGGAGAAGCTGAGATATCTTGACACCTTGCCCCCCAAAGACCGCATAAGCTATGGAAACACCTTTTACCTTTTATGTTCTACCATATAATTATGTGTCATTGCTTTCACTCACCAAATTGAGGAGATCGCTGGATAACATGGATACCGGTGGGTCTGGTATTGTTGTCACTAGCATCAGCAGCAGTGAAGGTCAGGTTCGCGACCAGCCCGGCAAAGCGTATCCGGCATTTGATGACGATGGTGCCAGTCCAGCTGACAAAGTCTGCACTGATGGCAGAGACATAGTACTTACACCACAGCCTCAAGCACCGAGGCTGCACAGTGTCTCCTTTATCGAAGTACCAGGCTATGATGTAAGCGTACGTGCACACCGAGTTTACCTGGATGATTTTCTCACGGGGAATTGCAGGTAGCACTTGCGCGAGCACACTTGCTCAGTGTCCAGGGAAGCATGGAAGCCGTTCTGTGACGAGGAGGAAGTGTTGGCCACGCACTGAGGCATGTTGAGGGGGATGTCAGGGGGCTGGGTGGACGTCGTCTCTGTCTGGCCATCCTGCTGAAAGTTGCTGTTGGTGGTGGTGGTGGTGGTGTTGTTCGATGGTGTCAGGGAACTGCTCATCACTCCTCCCTGCTGTACAGCTGTCACACAGCACGCCCATCAAAACTCACCAGGGGGGCCAGAGCTCGTCGCCACAAGACCAGCGCCACCTATGATTTGTTTTTATATTCCTGTCTGTGGGTGTCATTTTTTTTCCTTATCAGAGTGGGGATTTTTCTTTTTACAGAATTTGTCCCCAGACAGCTCTCTTATTGCTGTGGGTTCTTTATTGTGGGCTAAAAGATGTCTTACACACAAGACCTCGGTTTATAATCTCATCCGAAAGGTTAGTACACAAACCACTACTCATGGTCTCAGTGGGATGGGGGGAGGAAGTTTGGGGCACAAACAGCAATTGAACCAGAACTTTTCGCTTTCTAGGCAGGTGCGTTACTTCTAGACTACAGACCCACCAAACATACCCAGCATGCAACCTGATGCCTGGAGAGGGATGGGCTCCATCAAGGTCTCCTTGCCCATGAGAAGCTGCCTGGCAAATTCAGCGTGGTACCTCCTAAATATTCCTTTAAGGAAGTGCATGGAAAGGTATGAGAAAGGTCGACTGTCTTTTAATGTCACTGCATTATTTGGGTCTACAGATATGAAGGTTGTGCAGCCTTTCCCTCACACAGCAGGGCACAACTGCTTGGCCACATGGACTAAGGAAAATAATGTGAAAAAAGTACGAAGTTTGCAGTGAGCAGCAACTTTAAATACTACTATTACCATTACCACTTCTACTACTGCTGTTGCTGTTGCTGCTGCTGCACTACTACTACTACTACTACTACTACTACTACTACTACTACTACTACTACTACTACTACTACTACTACTACTGCAAAGCAAACAACACCCAGCTGCTACAAAGACAGCAAGAATTAAAACAAATTTAGTTTTTGCTGTCTTTGTAGCAGCTTTTTGGGAGTCTATGTAAAATTTCTGACTGGATGTTTAGCCACCCATGCGCATATTGTGGTTGATGCTTTCATGAACTGATCTGATAATAGTAGCTGGACCCTCGCCTCATTCCTCAATCAACATATGAGTGCCTGAGTTTGGGGGAAATATAGTAATGGTGCCAGATTCGGGGCCATTGTAAGTGCATAAGATTGTGAAGACTAGAACATTGGTGACCCCGAGTTTCCACAGGAGACAGGAAATATAAGGACAATGATGCTTTTGGTGTGTGTCATGTTAAAGTTTTCAGGTGCATAATTATGGTTGATAACATATTTCTCTTCCTATCATTTCCAATAATAAAAAAATTCTTACTCTGATCATCTAAGTTCAGAGATGATGTCAACAAAAGTGGGTGTCTATGGGTGCCGGAAATCCAGGCAACAGACAATACATGCACCTTACAATAACATTTTGGGAAAAAAGCCACCTCAGAACAACTGTCTGAAGAGGTTTTTTTGTAATAGGGATTTGAATCGCAATTATTAGTATCCTATATGTAGTTATGCTAGCAATGTGTACCACCTTTCCTCCTTCAGCTTATGTACTGGTGCTTTGTTTGGTGAACATGCAAAGTGTCCCCATAAACTGAATGACTGTAACGCAGTGCACTGCCATTGTTTGTTTCTGTCAGGACATTTCAAGCTTCTTTGAGCAAATCAACCAAGAAACCATGGCCTGCTGTTCTTTACAACACGTTCATTGTTCTTAAAGCGAAGTCTTTCTTGAATCCTGCTAAAAGCTTCATCTTATTTCAATGTTACTGTTGCTGTTGCTATATTCAAAATTGTTCCAGAAGTAAAAACATAACATCCATATTTTGGGACACACGAAGATGAATTCATTGCTCTGTGCACCTGACATACAGCATTATGAAAACCTCAAGTGCAGCTTTGAAGCAGCCTCTTCTGTGCCCTTTGCTGAGAACTCGAGCAGTTTCTTCCTCAGTCTCTGCGACAAGTCCTCTGGCAGGAACAAGATGTAGGGGCCTGTCCTGTCCTGTTCTGTCCTGTCCTGTCCTGTCCTGTCCTGTCCTGTCCTGTTCTGTCCTGTCCTGTCCTGTCCTGTCCTGTCCTGTCCTGTCCTGTTCTGTCCTGTCCTGTCCTGTCCTGTCCTGTTCTGTCCTGTCCTGTCCTGTTCTGTCCTGTTCTGTCCTGTTCTGTCCTGTCCTGTCCTGTCCTGTTCTGTCCTGTCCTGTCCTGTCCTGTCCTGTCCTGTCCTGTCCTATCCTATCCTGTCCTGTCCTGTCATGTCCTGTTCTGCCCTGTTCTGTTCTGTCCTGTCCTGTCCTGTCCTGTTCTGTCCTGTCCTGTCCTGTCCTGTCCTGTTCTGTCCTGTCCTGTCCTGTCCTGTCTTTTCATGTCCTGTCCTATCCTGTCCTGTCCTGTCCAGTCCTGTTCTGCCCTGTCCTGTCCTGTTCTGTTCTGTCCTGTCCTGTCCTGTCCTGTCCTGTTCTGCCCTGTCCTGTTCTGTCCTGTCCTGTCCTGTCCTGTCATGTCCTATCCTGTCCTGTCCTGTCATGTCATGTCCTATCCTGTTCTGTCCTGTCCTGTCCTGTCCTGTCTTGTAATGTCCTATCCACCTGTGCAATTTATTTACTGGCATGACTGCCCTATCAGATACAACACCAGGCGTCTGCGTGTCTTGATACTGCGTGATATTATCGACTGATACATAATACTATTACCAAGAATAGTACAGTGCAAGGGATGGAGGGAAACATCAATAAATGCACACACTAACAACTAATGACTCTACCAGCCACACTGACTCTGTGCTCTACTGTCACCCGCACAACCCAACGGTCGCCATAGCTGCTGTCGTCTGCAAGAGTTCTGCACAATACCCAGGGTTCGCCATCTCTCTCTGTCTCTGCTGAGTTCTACAATCTCCTGTAGCCCTCCTCCCAAACCACTGATCTCAGTGATGTTGGCAATGTAGGATGGTGATGGTCTGCTTCTTTTCCTTCTGCCCTCAACCTTGCCTTGAAGAACTGTCATCATCAGATTTGTCTGTGAGTCAGGTTTGTACTGCCATCAAGTCAGGCTGAAACTGCCCTAAAAGAACTTTTCAAGGAATTCAAAGTGAAAGAAGCAATGTTGTTAAGCATGGTTGAATTTCCTGCAATAATTTTTGGTTTTCTGTAAATTTCCAAATCTGTGATGAGTTTGTGACAAGCCTTCAGAGTTGATGGTTCATTGTCGGTGGATGGATGGTGCGGTGGTCATCACCACCAATAGGCGTTTTATTCAGGTTAGCTCCTCGACTAAGCCGTCATTGCCCTATACAGGCATCTAGACAGGTGGTGTTCTGCTTATATCAGCTCAGAATAGGCACCACTGAGCACCACCAAATGGACACAGCAGCAGTGCAGGGTCCCTCTGTTAATCACTCAGTGGACCTAACTCATCTACAGACCTGAATGGACACAACCAAGTACAGGGCCATTGGTTAGTGCCGAAGTGGCCATATATTTCATCTATCGGTTTCCTTGAGACTCAAACCTAAGAAAAGCACACAGAATGGCTGTGGTGAAGAATCAAAATAAGCACATGGTACATGAATATCCAGATATGACCAGCAAAAAAAAAAGAACTCACAATAAAATTGACCAGAAGAGACAGCAAAAAATTGTCATACCCAAGTGCAAGCCACTTGGAACTAGAACTTGTCAACCTTCTGGACGAAAGAAAGGCAAGGTTCAAAAACAAGCATGTGTCATCCCAAACACGGCATGTCCAAACGATGACTGATGATTGAATCAACGGCATTCCTAAAATCAAGCGCCACCTACAACTCACCCACAATCGAAATGAACTGGATGGAGCCCACTGCCAGTCAAACAACTCATCTGACTATCACTGGCATATAAAACCAGAGTGGAGAATATCCTCGTCTTACATACAAACCATTGGAAAAGTAGCCTCCTTTTACCGGAGTTGAGGAGATCTAAGCTTTAATGAACCTGGCTGAAACAAGCATTGTAGGGATCTGCTGTCATTAATGAAATCCAAGTAAGGAGAAGTGGCCAAAACCGTTTAAAAGCAAACTTAGGGATAATTTTTTAATGAAAACCGTGTCATAACAAGTAATTAAAAACCTAAAATAATTTCTGTCAACAGAAGATGTGCCATAACAGGTGATAAAATAAACCGTAACAAGAAATATCTCTGTCAAAATGGGTGTCTTCTGTAGGTCATGAGGTCACTGCCAGAAATCAAGTTGACTGGAGATCACGAATCATGAAGCACAGATTCAGGTCCAGGCCAAAAGAAAATAATAAAAATGGCAGCAACACACACTGGCACTCACCTGTCCCATCACCTAATACAACCGACTTCTCCCCACCCTTGAGCATAAAAAGTCAGGGTCCAGTACATTTGCCAATTCTAGACAGATCATCTTCTCTGAGGATCATCTGCAGTCCGTTTGTTCCTACAATTACTTCTTTTTTAGACAAAGTCATTAACATCGTATACAAACATTTATACTGACAAAATTTGCGTAACCTTGACTGGAAACAAGGTCCGGATATTTGCAGTATGTTGTGCAGTTCTGGAAAGATGAGTTACTCCATTTATCAATAACTTTACTGAGCAGATCATTACACTGGTGCATAACTTTAATCTCTGGTAAACCTTAGTAAAACTTGAGGTTATATATCGCTTCAAGTACCTTGGAGCTATTATTAGTGAAGACGTTCAAAGACGGAAATCCTCGCAAGAGCTGCACAAACAATAGCAGCAATGGCAAAGCTCAAGACTATCTGGAAAGACTGAAACATCTCTCTCAGGACCATGGTCAAGCTAATGCATGCACTGATCATTTCCACATACCTGTATGCATGCGAATCCTGGACACTGAATGCAGATCTACAAAGGAGGATCCAGGCTTTGGGATTGAGATGCCTCAGAAGACTCCTTGGCATTTCATACATAGACCACATTACCAACGAAGTCCGACAAACCATCACCCAATATGTAAAGCACTATGAAGACCTGCTGACCACAGTCAAGAAAAGGAAGCTCAGATGGCTATGGGCATGTGACAAGATCAGGTGGGCTCTTCAAGACCACACTGCAAGGAACAGTGCAGGGGAAGAGAAGGCGAGGCAGGCTGAAAAAGAAACGGGCAGACATCACTGAATGGACCGGGAAGAGCTTCTCCACAACCCAGGCACTTGCCCACAACCTTCACAAATGGAGCCAACTGGTGCAATGATTGTTACCACAGTGCCCCTACAACCCTGGAGGGGGTTATGGGAGCAGGTGAGAAACCTTGGGTTACCTACAGAATGTGTTGTGTGTTTGTGCGTCTACAGAAATCAGCTATTTTAACAATGTCTTAGTCTTTTTGCATGCATGAAGCAGCCAAGGCAATTAAGGCTGACATGAAGTGATTTTAGAGATTGTAACAACCCTTACCTCAATCCCCCAGGTACCACAGGAATTAAGGTCGTGGTAGTGGTGGTAGCGGGTGTTCCCATAACATATGCAGTTGTTATGAGCGCGGCATCAGAGACCACATCTTCTCCAGGAGCCAGCATATTGAGGGCGGCGCCCAGTTTCTCTCCCTCTCTGCTTTACCTTCTCTGACCCTAAGAAGGGCAGGTACCTATTTACAGCTGGGTGGACTGGGAAACTGCACTGAAGCCAAGGCGTGCAAATGGTCGCCCGTCCATTTGGTAGCCATGCTCAATACAGCATAACCCAAGCTTGGAGAAAGTGATTGCTCTGACCACTGAACTATCCCTTCCCCATGACAGGAATGAAACCTGCAGCCACAAAACCAGCAGAATTGTAAAGTCAGACATCGGGATGTTAGACAAATGACAATAGACAGACAGATCTTACAAAACGATACAGGTACATCCATCATCCAGTACTGAAGGGAAAACAACCAGAGCTTCGTACAGACTGGGGAGAAGAGTTTTGCTTTGTCAACTCCTCAGTCTGTGTGAGCCACACCATGCACAGCGCCACCTTGATGACTGCACCTTCCCTGATACTTTGAATGACTTCAACACTTTTCGGAAGAGTAGGCCAGTGTGTACCGGTACGGTGGGAATAGATAACAAAATTTACAAAACTGCATGCACACGGGGACTAGATGTAAATACGGACATGAGTGCTTAT
>CM054135.1:4201188-4221188 GCA_028751875.1 Rapana venosa
AGATGGGCGCCGCCCTCAATATGCTGGCCCTAGAGAAGTTAAGGCCTCTGATGCCTGGCTCCCCTACGACCTTACAAGTTATGGGACACCTTTACCTTTTACCCGTGTGCATGCATGTTTTCTCAATTCTATCATCCGTTCCCACGGACACAAATGGCCTACCCTTCCAAAAGGCATGAGAGAGAGAGAGAGAGAGAGAGAGAGAGAGAGAGAGAGAGAGAGAGAGAGAGAAAGAGAGACAGACAGACAGACAGACAAACAGACAGACAGACAGACAGAGACCTGCTGCAGCAAGCATCTCACCTGCAACAGTCTATGAGGCTCTTACCCATGTTTGGAGGCTAGACTTACTCCAGCACTCTCAAAGTGGCTTTAGAATTTGAAAAAGAAATATTCTTTCGAATACTGAGCTCATACACATTGCTAGACTATAACTTAAAGCAGCGAGAGAGAGAGAGAGGAGATGGGCGACGCCCTCAATATGCTGGCCTATAGAGAAGTGAGGTCTCTGACGCCTGGCTCCCCTTCCTACAAGATACAAAGACCCTCCTCCGGGGTACGGCAGTGCACCTGTGTGTCATGGAATTTCCGGACATGTGGGTTCATGCAAGGTTGGGCAGGTTTGTCAGTTCATACTTGTTGTACCCACAAGTCTTGTTGTCCTGATGTAGGTTTGAATGTTCGTAAAACTGCAGTCTCACGTTCCATTTTTGACCTCCCTTTTGTTTTTTAAGCCACCGTGTTTACACTTTCGTGCATTTCACCTTGTTTCCTGATAAAACTGTATCCTGCAATGTGTTTTTTTATGTTTTTCTTTCACTGCAACTATCATTTACATCTTCTACAACTAACGCTATTGGGTCCGAAACTTTTCCCCCATCCATTAGACCATAAGTGGTGGACTGGGCGCTAGTCTTTCGGATGAGACGATAAACCGAGGTCCCGTGTGTTACACAAAATTATTCAGCGCACGTAAAAGAACCCACGGCAACAAGAGAGTTGTCCCTGGCAACATTCTTAGAAAAAAGCCACTCTGATAGGGAGACAAATACAGTTGCAGACAACAAAAATAAAGGATGGCGCTGCTCTTGTGGCGACGCGCTCTCACCGGGGAGAGCAGCCCAAATTTCACGCAGAGAAATCTCGTGACTTAAAGTGGTATAAATGAAATAAATGAAATGAAATGAAATATTGTATAGGACGAAGGCTATAGCTGACTGGTTAAGACTTTTCGACGTCAGTCCCATGGGTCCTTGAATTCCTGGGTTAGAATGTCTGTGGCAGGATATGGTTACTTAAGGGTGGAGATTTTTACCATCTCCCACGTCAACTTCATGTGAAGACCTGCCAGTGCCTTAATTCACTTCGTGTATAATTATACACATGCAGAAGATCAAATAATTAAACACATTTAAGTCATGTAATTCATGTCACCGTTCGGTGGGTTTCGAAAATGCAAACAAGCCCAGAAAACATCCCCGAAGTCGAAATGCAGCTACCTTCATAGTGGGCAACAAAAAAAAAAAGGTTGCATACACAAAATCTCACTTTGGTGAACCTCAGGGTCAAGGTTCGATTTTTTAAATTTTTTTTAAGCTTTAACCCTTTTTGTAGCTAAACAATATCATCCACCCCCTCTGTGACTTTGACAATCATATAATTATGCTACACATCCTATTAACTGAAACTGTTGTCAAGGCCTTGAACACACGCTATCACAAATCAGCTGCCACAACCTGCTGCATACCACAGGCCAGCATCAAAAACCGCAAACACATGGATCACAGCAGGGTATGCAATCTACCACAACGCAATCTCATGCTAACCTATAACCATGAAAAACTCCAGCGAGAATCTCCCCCATCTTTGAGTCTGTGTGTTCGATCCAAAATGGCTTCCAACAATCACAAGGAAAGTAAACAAGGAGAAACTATCCTTTGTGCTGCTGCTGCTGCTGCCACTGTTGTTATTTCTGTCAGATCAGAGATCATAGTTTTATTTCACGATTCATTTTCTCGCGATTTTCTGTTTTTATCAGAAATTTATGTCACAGATCAAGTTTGCCTGTTTCACAATCGGGCAGTGATGTCCTTCACCAGTATGGAGCAAAAACCACGTGAAACTAAACGAGGCTGTGATTGGCTGCAACCTACCAGTTGTTGTAGAAAAAAAATCCTTTTGTCCAATCGGCTTACTACTTGTTTCTCCAACTCGGCAACATTGCTGTTGGCGGCTTGCAACTGTTGCCACCACAAAGTTTCCGGCTGCAGCAAGTAAATGTGGAAGCGTGTGCTGAATGCTTAACCTGTATTAGGCTAAATACTAAAGCTACCATTCACCTTCTCCTGTCACTGAAACTTTCATGTATCTTGTCTAGAAAAATTAATGTCATTCATCTCTTCTAAGCCTTTTACGTCTTTGATTACTGAAACTACCAATTACCCCTTGTGTTACTGAAACTGTCATTTACCCCTTGTGTTACTGAAACTTTAATTTACCCCTTGTGTTACTGAAATTTTAATTTACCCCTTGTGTTACTGAAACTATCATTTACCCCTTGTGTTACTGAAACTATCATTTACCCCTTGTTTACCCCTTGTGTTCCTGAAATTATCATTTGTGTTAATGAAGTTTTCATTTACCCCTTGTGTTACTGAAACTATCATTTACCCCTTGTTTACCCCTTGTGTTCCTGAAATTATCATTTGTGTTACTGAAGTTTTCATTTACCCCTTGTGTTACTGAAACTATCATTTACCCCTTGTGTTACTGAAACTATCATTTATCCCTTGTTTACCCCTTGTGTTCCTGAAATTATCATTTGTGTTAATGAAGTTTTCATTTACCCCTTGTGTTACTGAAACTATCATTTACCCCTCGTTTACCCCTTGTGTTCCTGAAACTATCATTTACCCCTTGTGTTACTGAAACGTTAATTTACCCCTTGTTTACCCCCTGTGTTACTGAAACTATCATTTACCCCTTGTGTTACTGAAACTATCATTTATCCCTTGTGTTACTGAAACTATCATTTACCCCTTGTTTACCCCTTGTGTTACTAAAACTATCATTTACCCCTTGTGTTACTGAAACTTTGAATTACCCCTTGTGTTACTGAAACTTTGAATTACCCCTTGTGTTACTGAAACTTTCATTTACCACATGTGTTACTGAAACTTTCATTTACCCCTTGTTTACCCCTTGTGTTACTGAAACTTTCATTTACCACTTTTGTTACTGAAACTATCATTTACCCCTTGTTTACCCCTTGTGTTACTGAAACTATCATTTACCCCTTGTGTTACTGAAACGTTAATTTACCCCTTGTGTTAATGAAACTTTAATTTACCGCTTGTGTTACTGAAACTATCATTTACCCCTTGTGTTACTGAAACTATCATTTACCCCTTGTGTTACTGAAACTATCATTCACCCCTTGTGCTACTGAAACTATCAATTACCCCTTGTGTTACTGAAACTTTCATTTACCCCTTGTGTTACGGAAACTATCATTTACCCCTTGTGCTACGGAAACTATCATTTACTACAAGTGTTACTGAAACTATCATTTACCAATTGTGCTACTGAAACTATCATTTACCAATTGTGCTACTGAATCCATCGTTTACACCTTGTGGTTTGATACTTAAACTATCATTTACCCTTTTATTGATTAAACTATCATTTGCTCCTTATGTTTCGTTAATCGAACTATCATTCGCCCCTTGTGTTTTGATGCTTATACTATCATTTACCCTTTTGTTATAACTAAACTATCATTAATTTGCACCTGTTGGGACTTAAACTATCATTTACCCCTTTTTCGTAATTTACAATCATTTAACCCTTTTGTTATCTAACTTTCATTCACCCCTTTTCCTCTTCAAAACTTTCGCTGACCCTTTCATCACTAAAACTGTCGTTCGCCCCCTTTATCTGATTAAACACTACCACTTGCTCTTTTAATCACCAACAACTAGTGTTGACTTCTTTTTTCACACAAAATCTACCTGGACTTGTCCTCACCTCACCTCACCTATCCCTTAGTCTTTTAGATCTTTGGGACACCGCTGAAGATTTTGTCACCAGCTTCCTCCACTCCTCTGCATGACCTTGTACTATCACTGAAAAAATGACCTCATGTACACCGTCTAGTGTCTTTCCCCCAAATGCTGAAGGAGACTGGGAATTGGCACTAGTAGCTGTGTGTCTCAGAAAGAGCCTCTCAAAAGTTTGATGTGTGAGTGGATCTGTTGTCCAGTGAGAGAGAGAGAGAGAGAGAGAGAGAGAGAGAGAGAAAAGAAGAGAGAGAGAGAGAGAGAGACAATGATAATGACAATGACAAATTCTTTTATTTCGAGGATAATGAATAATGAATAAGCACCCATAATTATGCTTTTTTTTTACAATCCAGTCCCCGAGAGAGACAGAGACAGAGATAGAGAGAGACAGAAAGAGAGATAGACAGAGAGACAGACAGAGACAGAGAGAGACAGAGAGAGACAGAGAGATAGAGACAGAGAGAGACAGAGACAGAGAGACAGAGAGAGAAAGAGAGAGACAGAGAGAGACAGAGACAGAGGGAGAAAGACAGAGAGAGAGACAGAAACAGAACCAGAGAGAGAGAGACTGCGCTTGAAAGTTACTTTGCCTGTTAATGTGCACATGCGCTCATGTGCGAAATGCATGCGTGTCAGCGCCAGCACATACCGAAGGGATTGATGTGCACGCAGGCGCGTGAGCAGCATAAGCGCATGAGCACTGTCGTGAATGCATACAGTGTACAAGTGTGTGTGTATGAGTGTGTGTGTGTGTGTGTGTGTGTGTGTGTGTGTGTGTGTGTGTGTGTGTGTATGTGTGTGTGTGTAAATGTGTGTGATTGTGTGTGAGTGTGTGTGTAAGTGTTTGTGTGTGTGAATATGTGTGTGAGTGTGTGCGTGCGCGCGTGTCGTGTGTGGTGTGTGTGTGTGTGTGTGTGTGTGTCTGTGTGCGTGCGTGTGGGTGTGTGTGTGTGTGTGGATGTGTGCGTTGATGTGGGTGTGAGTGTGTGTGTGTGTGTGTGTGTGTGTATAGGTGTGTGTGTGTGTGTGTGTTTGTGTGTATTGATGTAAGTAGTGTGTGTGGTTTGTGTTGTGTGTTGTGCATTGCGTGTGTATGTGTTTGAGAGCGACAGACAGACAGACAGACAGACAGAAACATAGACAGTGAGAGAAAAAGAGAGAGAAAGAGCAAGCAAGAGAGTGGAGGCGCAGGGGGGGGGGAGGTGAGGGGACTACAATACGTATTCATTAGGCCCTAGCCCAAATGCAGTCTCTGGGTAGACCATCCATCAGTGGACCATCCTTCAGTGGACCATTCTTCAGTGGACCATTCTTCAGTGGACCATCCTTCAGTGGACCATCCTTCAGTGGACCATTCTTCAGTGGACCATTCTTCAGTGGACCATTCTTCAGTGGACCATTCTTCAGTGGACCATCCATCAGTGGACCATCCATCAGTGGACCATCCTTCAGTGGATGATCAGTGGACCATTTTCAGTGGACCATCCATCAGTGGACCATTCTTCAGTGGACCATCCTTCGGTGGGCCATTTTTCAGTGGACCATCCATCAGTGGACCATCCTTCAGTGGACCATCCATCAGTGGACCATCCATCAGTGGACCATCCTTCTGTCCCTGGGTGGACCCTTATTACAGCCTGCGGCAAAAGCTGACTTCTCTTGTTCTGGCATCGTGCTGGGTGTCAGAGAGAGACAGGTTCTGTCTGCTGTTCCAGTTAATGCTTATTGGTGAAACAGCAATAGCACTGTGTGTTTATGAGGAACAGAATGATATTCATTGTATCTTCCAAAAGTGGTCATTACACCAAAAAAATGTTATTTAAAAAGACTGACTACACAGTGTGTTGGAATACTATAGAACAGCAGAAATATAATTATTGTGTACAGCTGTGTGGTCTCAGTTGCAACAGAAATGAATTGCGCAAAGCTGTATGCTTTTGGTTACAACAGAAATGAACTGAATAAAGCTGTGCAATAATATATGTTTGCAAATCCTTTTGACTGCAAGAGAGAGCTGGCAAAAGCCAGGCCCAATTGAATGAGATCCTGGACTTTGCCAGTCTACTTGGTGGTCACAGAGAGAGGTGGAAGAAATACGAAATTGCCTTATAAATGTTGGATCCCTTAGCAAATAGATAATTTATATGTTGCATACATAATTATTCAAAATCTTCCAAATCTTCCAAATTTTACTCTGGTGGCAAGGATGACCTAAACATTCCCAGCATGCAAACTGTGACTTGGAAAGAAATGAACTCCACCGAGTTCAGGAAAGGAAGCCTACACCGCCTGAGTGAGAAAGTCACCTCAATATAATTATATTTTGCTGCACTGGCTCCTGTACTTATTCAGATAAAGGACAACTTTGGAATAGTCTGCGTCTGTTTAAGCATGTTTGGATATAGATTTTTTTTCTCACTGTGTGTGTGTGTGCGTGCGTGTGTGTTTGTGTGTGTGTGTGTGTGTGTGTGTGTGTGTGTGTGTGTGCGTGCGTGCGCGTGTACGTGTGTGTGTGTGTGAGTGTGTGTGTGTGTTACGCGCGCGCGTGTGCTATAGTGCGTGCAGACAATACTCAGACTTATACTTTGGTTGGGTTCAATTGTCCAGAAATAAATGTAACACGACCATGCCATACAACAACAGACCTAACGGTCCGAATTGTCTGTAGCATACCTACCATGCTAACTGCTTTCAGAAGAAACATGGTGTTTGTTTTATTAATATATTTCGGTTTTTCTGTTTGTTTGGTTTTTTTGATTGTTACGATTTGTTCTTGATCCACCAACACAGACGTAAAATGTACGTGATGGAATACTGTGAGATGATTTTTTCCAAGATGAACACGTGAATGAAAATTTTTATTTCGGTTTGCTGTTGGTTCTTGCTCGTTTGTTTGCCTGTCTGCATGTACACACACACACACACACACACACACACACACACACACACACCACACACACACACACACACACACACACACACACACACACACACACACACACACACACACACACCACACACCAACACACACACACACACAAACACACACACACACCAAAATCACAAATACACACCACACGACACGTCTTATTGGTAAAAACTTGACAGAGTTCATCATGTGTACGGCGATGGCAAAGCCACACTTGAAGCCAGCGCCTCTCTCATGGTCCTCTCTTTTACGGCGATGGCAAAGCCACACTTGAAGCCAGCGCCTCTCTCATGGTCCTCTCTTTTACGGCGATGGCGAAGCCACACTTGAAGCCAGCGCTCTCTCATGGTCCTCTCTTTAAAAATACAGCGATAGTGAAGCCACACTTGAAGCCAGCGCCTCTCTCATGGTCCTCTCTTTATTAAATACAGCGATGGTGAAGCCACACTTGAAGCCAGCGCTTCTCTCATGGTCCTCTCTTTATTAAATACAGCGATGGTGAAGCCACACTTGAAGCCAGCGCTTCTCTCATGGTCCTCTCTTGACAAAGTTATGGGAAGACACCTGCCTGCACCTCTTGTCTCCATCATCAGGCTACTGCTGACACCTGTGGCTTAGCTACCACACACGCACACCTCACACACACACACACCTCACACACACACCTCTACACAACACACCCCACACACACCTCTACACACACACCTCTACCACAACCTCTACACACACACACCTCTCACACAGCACACCACACCTCTACACACGCACACACCTCTACACCACACACACCTCTACACAACACACAACCTCTACACCACACACACCTCTACACACACACACCTCTACACAACACACTACACCTCTACACACACACACCTCTACACAACACACACACCTCTACACACACACCTCTACACAACACAACACCTCTACACACACACACACACCACCTCTAACACACACACCTCTACACAAACACAACACCTCTACCAACACACACACCCTCTACACACACACCTCTACACAACACCTCTACACACACCACCACCTCTACACACAACCTACACACACAACACCTCTACACACACACCCCTCACACACACCACCTCTACACACACACCTACACACACACACTTACACACACCTCTAACACACAACACCTTACACCACCTCTACACACACACCTCTACAAACACACAAACTACACACACACACCACCTCTAACACAACACTAACACACACACCTCTACACACACCACACAACACACACCTTACAACACACACACACAACACCACCTTACACACAAGACTACTCTACACACACACCTCACAAACACTACAAAACACACACACACAACACCTCTACACAACAGCTTACACACCACACATCTACACCTACACACAACACCTCTACACACCACACACACTCTACACACAACACTACACACACCACCTCTACACACACACACTCTACACACAACACTCACACACATCTCAACACACACAACACCTCTACACACACACACACGTTAAAACCTGTTCCGCTTTTCGTGAGAGTAGGCCATTGTGTGTCGATGGGAACAGATGACAAAATTTACAAAACGGCATACATACGGGAACAGGATGTAAAATTTTAAAAAAGCACGTAAGCGCTTATTGCATTATCCTCAATATAAAAGGATAATTATTTTTTTATTTTAAAAATAACACACACACACACACACACACACACACACACACACACACACACACACACACACACACACACACACACACACACACACACACACCACTCATCTCCTTTCACCTGTACGCTGCCTTATCGACATTTCAAACAGATGATTTTGTAGAAATGTATAGCTGTAGGTCCAGAATTCATGTACACAGATACACGAATACATAGACAAAAAGAAAACACAGACACACAAACAGACAGATAAACAGGCAGCAGACAGACGGGTGGGCGGGCGGGCGGACGGGCGGGCACACACACACACACACACACACACACACACACACACACAACACACACACACACACACACACACACACACACACACACACACACACACACACACACACACACACACACACACACACACACTTACCTCTCTCTCTCTCTGTTTTGTCTGTCTGTCTGTCTGTCTGTTTGTGTGTCTGTCTGTCTGTCTGTCTGTCTGTCTCTCTCTCTCTCTCTCTCTCTCTCTCTCTCTCTCTCTCTCTCTCTCTCTCTCTCTCTCTCTCTCTCTCTCTCTCTCTCTCTCTCTCTCTCTCTTCTCTTATCCCTAATCCCTAATCTAGTCCCTAATCAGGGCAAGGGCCGAATAAAAAAAAAGTATGTGCATGCTTATTCTGTTACCCTTGAAAAATAAAGATTCATTCATTCATTCATTCATTCATTTATTCATTCATTCTCTCTGTCTCTGTCTCTGTCTCTGTCTCTGTCTCTGTCTCTCTCTCTCTCTCTCTCTCTCTCTCTCTCTCTCTCTCTCTCTCTCTCTCTCTCTCTCTCTCTCTCTCTCTCTCTCTCTCTCTCTCTCTCTCTCTCTCTCTCTCTCTCTGAGTTCATTATTAATATTTGACCCTACGGGCGGGGACTGGATGTAAAAAAGCACATGAGTACTTATTCATTATCCTGGAAAAAAAAGAATTTGTCTCTATTACTTACAATGTGTAGATGTTCTTTTTATGACTTTATTGGGGTTTCCCCCCTCTTTATTGTGTGAGTGTATGGGTATTGCACTTATTTTATTATCATGACATTCAATTTGTATTAGTATAATTAAAAAGTGTTGGTGTTGATCGTGTGCTATGTGAGTATTATATATTTACTATTATCCCTGAAACAACACAACACACACACACACACACACACACACACACACACACACACACACACCACACACACACACACACACACACACACACACACACACACACACACACACACACACACTCACTCACTCACTCACTCACATTCTCTCCCTCAATGACTGTATAGGTTTAGATTTCTTCTTTTGTTTTGTTTCTTGTTTTTATTGTGTGAATGTATGGGTATTGAGTTTATTTCATTATCATGACTTATAATTTGAAACGAGTATAATCAAAAATGAGTGTTGATGGTGATCGTGTACTGTTTTGGGAATTATATATTGGATATTATCTCTGAAATACACACACACACACACACTCTGTCTCTCTGTCTCTGTCTCTCTCTCTCTCTCACCTTTTATCGTTTTGCTTATAGTTATAGTGTATCCTGATGAAGGATTCATATTAATTTTCAATACTTTATTGGACTTGTCCGCTGTACTTAAATTTTAATCAGTGCCCTATTTCAGTATCTTATTGTTATGTGTAACAAGTATATGTACCATTTGACAATGTGTAGATGTTTATCTGTATGACTAATTAAGTTTGGTTGTTATTTTTCTTGGTTTTGTTGTTGTTCTTGTTGTTGTTGTTTCTTTTTCTCTTTTTTCATTTTTTCTTCTTTTGTTGGTTTGGTTTTTCTTTCTCTTTTGTTTGTTTGTTTGTTTTGGCTGTGGTGGGTTTTTTTGGGGGGTGGGGGTGGGTGGGGGGTGTTATTTAGGGTTTTCTTTTATTTGTTTGCTTTGGGGGGGGGGGTTGTTGGGGGGGGGGATGTTTTGAAAAGGGCTATTTCCCCATGTTTCTACTGTGAGACTGTATAAGTGTTGGGTTATTATTAAGATGTATCCCTACGGGCGGGAACTGGATGTAAATAAAGCACACGAGTGCTTATTCACTATCCTCGAAATAAAAGAATTTGTCATTGTCATTGTCATTGTCAGTCTCTCTCTCTCTCTCTCTCCTCTCTCTCTCTCTCTCCTCTCTCTCTCTCTCTCTCTCTTCTCTCTCTCTCCCTCTCTCTCTCTCTCTCTCTCTCTCTCTCTCTCTCTCTCTCTCTCTCTCGGTCCCGTGTGCGACCACATGCAGAACATCTTGCGCACACGTTAAAACCCGTTCCACTTTTCGGAAGAGTAGGCCAATGTGTGCCAGTGGGAACGGATGAAAAAATCGACAAAACTACACGCGAGGACAGGATGAACCGCCCCCCCCCCCCCCCCCCCATGAATGCTTATTCCATAATCCTCGAAATAAAAGAATCTTACACACACACACACACACGCAGCACAGCACAAAACAGCACAGAACCACACTGTCAACAAACCACTATCGGTCGCACACTAGGCTACATAAACATTCCATCGATCGTGTGTGTGTGTGTGTGTGTGTGCCGGCGACATACCCGTGTCGCCAGCTAGCCTAGCCAGGGAAATGACACACACTCGCTGTGTGTATACCAGGTAACTTGATCCATTCATGATCGTACATGCCGGACGATCGCTAGGCCTAGCCTGTGTACAGTTGTAGTGCTTTTTAGTTTAATCTCTCGTGTGAACCATAACCTATTTTTAGGCTTGTCCGCCTCAGTTCGCAGTTATTTCAACATGTGCTAAATGACGAAAGGAATATCCTACCCAGTAAAGATCTCAGAACAAGAATGTGGCTTCTGTGTGTATAGTGCTCAATATTATTGTTCAAGCAGAGATTCTATTCTATCAAAACTATTAACGGAGAACAGGTAGCCTATCCTTTTTTTTTTTTACCTGTTTGACAGTCTCAGGGGTATAGGATCAAAGTTTTGCCAGAGTCAGTGTTTGATGGGAAACTGAAATTTCGCTTGTTCAAACAGGTGAGTTACAGCCTGAACTATTATATTTGAAAATGATTTTGGATTTGGTAGTGTGTGTGTGTGTGTGTGTGTGACTGCATGTGTATGTGTGTGTGTAAAACAGTGAAGCACCTGAGTCCAAACATTTTCCACACACGACAATGTTTACAGGGCTACTGTAGATATTGCTCAGGATTATGGTAGCAAGCACGAAGGTCAGATAATGAGAGATTGAAAGTAATAGCTCCACAATTCTACCTTGTTAGCTTTTTTTTTTATATCTGTGTACTGTGGTACTAGTAGATTGCTGATTGGTGGTGGTTGTGGTTACTTCTCAATACAGTCCCTAAGATAATAAACTCCGCCTGGACTCTAATATAACCACAAAGGAAGAAGAAAAGAAAGCTCAGGTGTGTGAGATATCTTTTTCAACAAGACGGCAGAAATAACCCGAGGTGACCATGGGACACACCACTCAACACACCTGTTCAGTTTATATGGAAATATAAACTTTTTAATGATTATGGTTTAAATGGCAGTACAGGCTGGGTCTCGGGGTGTCCTATCAACCATTAAAATTCATCAGAGTGTAACACATATTTTATAGTTGAGTTGGTTTTCATTTTGCTGAGAAATCTTTGCATCGTTTTTTTCATTGCTATTGGTGTTTTCATTCAGTAATAGTATACCGTACACGTGTGCGCATAATATAAGTGAATGTGTATCTCTGTGTATGATCTGAGAGTGACTGTGTGAAGTCCTTGTTACCTGCCTTGTGTGTCACTGTGCGGTATTGTTTAGGCCTATAATTATCACTGTGAGAGAAAGAGAGAAAGGGAGGGAGGTTAGAGGGACACAAGCACGTGTGTTCCAGTACTTATCTGCGTGTGTGTGTGTCTGTCTGTCTGTCTGTGCTTGTGTCTGTGGAGTGTGACGTGTGATGTAAGCAAGCAACCAAGCTCGAGACAACTAGTGTGTGTGCGTGTGAGAGAGAGAGAGAGAGAGAGAGAAGAGAGAGAGAGAGAGAGAGTTGTGTGTGTGGTGTGTGTGGTGTGTGTGTGTGTGTGTGTGTGTGTGTGTGTGTGTGCCTGCCTGCCTGCCTGCCTGTCTGCCTGTCTGTCTGTCTGTATATATATATATATATATATATATATATATATATATATATATATATGTATGTATGTATGTATGTATGTATGTATGTATGTATGTATGTATGTATGCTGCCTCTGTGTGTCTGTCTGTATGTATGTATACATGTGTGTATACATGTATGTATGTCAGTTTGTGTTTGCTAGCCTGTGTATTCAGTCTTCTTTGTTTTTAATATAATGGCATGTACCTGCGTTCGTATGTGTTGTTATTCTACATAGTATATCACAATATGGCTTTATATTGTGCTGCATTCCCATTAATTTGGTTTTCCCAGGAGACTACAGCCAACCAACAACACACGAAAACACCAAGAGGAGAGAGACCCAACCACCCCTTAAACATCGAGTTATAATTACCATCCAGTGATGCAGTGACTTGAGTCCTGACTTGGTCAGCGCCAGTCCATTCGTCATCTCCTTCAGCATGGAGAGCAGGCCCAGAACCCCGCTGCCTGCAGCCTCTCTCTGCCTGCCGCTGGTCGTGCTGCTGTGCGCGGTCAGTGTGGCCAGTGGGAAGCGGGTGGTGATGCTGCCCATGCCCTTCGCCAGCCACATCGACTACCACAACAACGTGGCCCAGGCCCTGGTGAACCTGGGCCACCAGGTGTGGGTCACCATCCCCGTCAACCTGGCCGAGCGAGGGGCCCAGGACGCGGAGAACATCAAGGTGGTCCTGTACGACACGCCCTTTGACATCGAGGCCAAGACCATGCCCAGACTGCCCGAGAGGTACTTCAAGGGGGAGTCGGACAACTATGGCGAGCTGGAGACCATCATGAAAGAGCAGTGTGAGAGGATTCTGAAGAACCACACCTTCTTTAAGACCTTGAAGCAGATCGGTCCCGATTTTGTGATCATCGATAATCTGTCGTTGGTGTACATGTTGGTGATATTGCCTTATAAACTGGGTGTGCCTTTCGCTTTTGTGGGGTCCTCCTACGACCCCATCGCTCAGCGAGTGCCCTTCTCCCCCGCCGTGACCCCTTTGCCCGTGTTCCCTTACAGCGACCACATGACTTTCTTCCAGCGGGTGAAGAACACCCTGGTCTTCCTGAAGAAGTGCTGGACTTACAAAGACGCTTACGGGGATGCCGTGGGACGCTTCGCCCCGGAGAAGCCCAACATCCCCGTGGACATGCTGATCGCTCGTGCCGAGATCTGGCTGGTGGAGATGGACCACATCCTGGATTACCCCAAACCCAGCCTGCCCAACGTCAAGTTCATCGGGGGCACCGTCAAAGGGCCGGTGACGCCGCTGCCCAAAGAGTTCAAGACCTTCATGGACAACGCTGTGGAAGGCGTGGTCATCGTCTCCTTCGGCAGCTACGTGCTGGGCCTGCCTCCGCCCATCAACGACAAGCTGTTCGAGGTCTTCGAGAGTCTGCCCATGAAGGTGATCTTCAGGTCTAACGTGACCTCCCCTAACCCGGCCAAGATCATGACCTCGCCCTGGCTCCCCCAGAACGACCTTCTGGGTCACCCGCACACCAAAGTCTTCGTCAGCCACTGCGGCAAGAACGGGCAGTACGAGGCGCTGTATCACGCCGTGCCCGTGGTGGCCACGCCGCTCTTCTACGACCAGCCCTACAACGCCGAGCGCATGCGGGTCAAGGGGCTGGCCGAGGTGCTGGACCTGCGCGCGTGCACGGCGGCAGACCTGAGGGCGGCCGTCCTGAAAGTGGCGCGCCAGCCCCGCTACAAGCAGGCCATCACGGCGGCCTCGCGGCTGTTCCGGCAGCAGTTCCACGTGCCGGTGGAGGTGGCGGGCCGGTGGCTGGACCACGTCATGAGGTACGGCGGGGCCTACATGCGCTCTGCCGGCCAGGACATGGCCATGCACGAGTTCCTCATCTTCGACGTCATCGCCTTCCTGGCCGTGGCCTTCCTCCTGCTCTTCGCCGGGCTGGTCTACTCCGGCCTCGTGGTCTACCGGCACGTGCTGTGCAGGAAGAAGAAGACGGAGTGACTGCTGCGGTGGTGGTGAAGGACTGGTGGTTGGTGGGGTGGTGGGGTGGGGTTGGTTGTTGTTTTGTGTGTGTGTGTGTGTGTGTGTGTGTGTGTGTTTTGTTTTTGTTTGTTGATTAGATGTTTGGGGGGTGAGGTTGTTTTTTTATATAAAGTGTGTGTTTGTGTGTGTGTGTGTGTGTGGGGGGGGGGGGGGGGGGTTGTGTGTGATGTGTATGTGTGTGGTGTGTATGTGTGATGTGTGTGTGTGTGGTTGTGTATGTGTGTGTGTGTGTGTGTGTGTGTGTGTGTTGTGTGTCGTGTGGTGTGGTGTGTGTGTGTGTGTGTGTGTGTGTGTGTTGTGTATGTGTGGGGGGGGAGAGAGGGGGGGTTCGCATATGTGAGCTGGAAGGGAGGTGGGGGGAGAGGGAGGGGGGTAACGGGGTGGGTTTTTTCTCACAAGCTGTGTATGGTGGATCGTTT
This sequence comes from Rapana venosa, assembly GCA_028751875.1. NCBI lineage: Eukaryota > Metazoa > Mollusca > Gastropoda > Neogastropoda > Muricidae > Rapana > Rapana venosa. The sequence continues at coordinate 4,216,456 of CM054135.1, forward strand.
TGTGCTTTAAATACCGGACTCTCTTCGTTGGCCAAAGAACAGTCAGTATGTATATATACAGTGTCTTTTTTCCGCCCATTTCTTTCTCTTCCCTTTCTCTTCGTGTTCTTTGTTTGTTTTTTCTCCTGTTTTCTTTCCTTTATCTCCCTTTTTCTTCCCCATGATCTCTTTCTTGTGCGTCATTATTGTTTGTTTACAGTTGGAAACATTTCATTCCTGTATATGACGTGGGTTTATATAATTTGTGTGTGTGGTTATTGTGTTTGAGTGCTGTAACAGATCTGTATATAGTCTATTCTTTCATAGGTTTATTTATTTGTTTATAGATTTATTCAAATTTTGTTCATTTTCTGTCTGTTGAATTAAGTACAGTTTTGTTTATTCATTTTATGTATAGTTCTTTGTTTGTTCATTCCAAAATTCAGTTATCTATTCATAATAAATCTACAAATTTAATCTGATCTCGTCAAATGTGGGCTGTGTGAATCGATTGATAGATCAATCAGTTGATTAAGGGATGAATGGATGAATCATTGGACGGATGGATGGATGGAAGGATGGGTAGCATTGTTTTGTGAGTATTGTTGATTATTAATACAACTCACCTCAGGAGCTGCATTATGCCAGCATTTGAACAAAAGAATGTGTGTTTGTGTGTGTGTGTGTGTGTGTGTGTGTGTGTGTGTGTGTGTGTGTGTGTGTGTGTGTGTGTGTGTGTGTGTGTGTGTGTGTGTGTGTGTGAGAAAGTCAAAGTTTAGTTTTATTTCCAGATGTTACATTGAATAAGCAATACATTGTTTGGGTTTTCATCAAACCATCCATCTATAAATTAGAATACATGAGCGCGCGTGCGCGCGTATGTGTGTGTGTGTTGTGTGTGTGTGTGTGTGTGTGTGTGTGTGGTGTGTGTGTGTGTGTGTGTGTGTGTGTGTGGCTGTGTGTGTGTGTGTGTGTGTGTGAAAGTCAAATAAGTTTTTTATGAATAAGAAATACATTTCCTTTTTTCATCAAGCTACCCATCTATAATTACACTCTGTGTGTATGTGCGTGTGTGTGCATGTGTGTGGCATGTGTGTGTGTGCGTGCGTGTGTGCGTGTGTGTGTGTGTGTGCGTGCGTTCGTGTGAGTGCGTGCGTGCGTTCGTGTGTGTGTGTGTGTGTGTGTGTGTGTGTGGTGGTGTGTGTGTGTGTGTTGTGTGTGTGTGACTTTCAGCCAGATTGCCTGGTTCACGTTTCACTCCCCTGGTAGTTGAATTTGTTTGGGTTGTGTTGTTGTTGTTGGGAGGGGGGGGGGGGGGGGTCGTTATAAGTATGGCAGTTTTTTTTCAGAGCAAGGAAAGGTGCTCAGTTCTTTAGAAGATCTACATTGTTTTTTAGGTTGGATTTGACGTGCATTATTACCAATTTGTTTTCTACATTTTTGTGTGTCACCTGAGTTCTTGCTGGTTTGGTACTAATGTTTTGGTTAAAATGGTACATGATTTACTGTTGTTACCTTGTTGTTGGAGTTGTTGTTAACGGTACTATAATTGTTGTTCTTGTTGTCTTCTTCTCCTCACATCCCTCCTGTTGTTAATGACGGGATAGCCAGCCTAGTGGTCAGAACATTGCGCTCGTAATCTGACGACCCGGGTTCGATTCCCGTTCAAGGGGATATTTTCCCCTGGAGTTAACATCAGTGGAGACTCCACTCTCCCCAAAAGTCCTTCGGATGAGACTATAAACCGAGGCCCCGGTTGCGAACGCACGCGGAACATCTTGCGCACACGTTAAATCCTGTTCCGCTTTTCGTAAGAGTAGGGCATTGTGTGCCGGTGGGAACAGATGACAAAATTTACAAAAGCGCATACACATGGGGACTGGATGAAAAAAAGCACATAAGTGCTTATTCCATTATCCTCGTTATAAAAGAATAAAATAAATACATAAATGTTACGTGTGTCAGTGAGATGAGCTTAATCAATCAAGAAGCTAATTAAATCCATTCCTCTCAATGTCTAGAGCTGTTTTAAGAAACTCATCCGTTCCAGTCACTGTCTCTGTGAATGTCAAGTACGTTTCAGTGAGTTTTCCCTGAATTGATAAAGAAACGCATCCGTTCTTGTCAATGTCTCTGTGAATGGGTTTAGTTTTATCGGTGATTGGTACAGTAAATGCATGTACATGTATAGATTAGGGTGAGCGTACATGTAGCAGTGGTGATGTCTTTAAGGATGGCTGATTTATGTTGTTGCCTTGTTGTATGGTAGTGTTTGGCATACTGTTGAAAAGATTGTGTGAAATCAAATAATTATTAGAAAGAGAGAGAGAGAGAGAGAGAGAGAGAGAGAGAGAGAGAGAGAGAGAGTATAAGAGGGAGGAGAGAGAGAGAGAGAGGAGAGAGAGAGAGAGAGAGAGAGAGAGAGAGAGAATCAGTATGTGAGCGTGTGAGTGTGCGTGCGTGTGTGTGTGTGTGTGTGCATGTGTGCGTGCGCGCGTGTGTGTGTGTTGTGTGTAAAAACTGGAAAGAAAACCCTCTTCTTTCTAGTCCACGCCCAGTTTGTACTATCACAAAATGCAATGTTTGCTTTCCTTTTATTGAGCAATAAAACCTGTTGAAAGACAAATGCAAAAAGGGTGTGTCTGGTTTTCATTCGTTATTTTGAAGAATTCTCAGGAGTACTATCTTTTTAAGTTTATTGGTTTGTTAATTTGAATGGCAGATAGAGTGATGGATTCATTCATTCATTCATTCTCTCTCTCTCTCTCTCTCTCTCTCTCTCTCTCTCTCTCTCTCTCTCTCTCTCTCTCTCTCTCTCTCTCTCTCTCTCTCTCTCTCAATTTTGAGGGTGTTTTTTTTTGGTTTTTTGTTTGCTTATTTGTTGTTTTCTGGGTTTTTTTTTCTTTCTTTGGCTAGAGTAGAGCTTCGGAGTTCGTCAGTGATGAAATGTTTTCATGTTGGACCATTTTGCCCCACCATTAAGGTATCTGTATTCCGACTTTGGGAATGGTGTCTAAGTACACCCGCGTGCATCTGTTTTTCAACAACAACAAAAACAAAAAGAAAGAAAAATGGTCATCCGTTCCTACCGGCACAAAACGGCCTACTCTACCGAAAGACGGAACCCGTTTTTAACTGTGCACATGTTCTGTGTGTCTTCGCACATTGGGCTTCTGTTTATAGTCTCATCCGAAGGACTTTTGGGGAGAGTGGAGTCAGTACTGATGTTAACTCCAGGGGGGGAATTCCTACAATAATAATAATGTAGAGAGTCCTAATCAGGAAATTTTTAGGTCGCCACCCCACCAGAAATGGGATCCTAAACTTATCCTATTGTCTTTAGTATCCCTAAAGAGGATTAGGGCTCGCCTACTAATGGGCTGGGAGGGATAAAGGGGGGATAGGAAGAGGATAGAAGAAAAATAGAAACGAAATATAAAAGGGAGACAGTAAGAAGTCGTGAAAATTATCACCTCAACTCACTCAGCAATCACACTGAAACACTGTGAATGTGAGGAACAACATTCACTCAATGTAATTCTTCAGGCCAAGCAAGTTGGGTTCACAAATTTATTCTACTACTACAATCACACACATCACCAATTGTACAAGTACAATTTAAAACACAAACTATTCCGTTAATTATTTTGTCCAGTTACTAAAAACATAATTTTGTCCAGTCCTCAATGCACAATCAATCAGGGATCTGTCTCAGATCACAGATCGAAAGATTCACAACTGATCAGGTAAATGATGAAAAATAAAAATAAACGATGTTAATGATGAAAGCGACGAGAGGGGTGTATCACGTTAGGATGTTCCTTAATGGGGAACATCCTGTCTTTACCCTTCTACCCCTGGGAGGAAATGATCCTTTGAAAAAGGTGGGCAGTTTAAAACCAAGGGAAATAATTCATCAGGAGAAAATGACTTGTGGTAAATTGGAGTTATTCTTCCCTACTACCCTTAGTAACAACAAACACAAAAGCACTCGTTTGTGGGAGGTGTTACAATAATAATAATAATACATGGAATTTATATCTATCTTACAACAAAAACAATCAAAGCCCTTTTGTTCATCCTACTCATTCACATGCAGCCAATTACAATTAATAGGGGGGGGGGGGGGGGGGGGGGGGGGGGGTTGTTTTTACAAATTCAAATGTATACACACAGCTGGCTTGCATGCACGCACACACATAAAGGTTGTACACTCCGACAGGGTGATGGGGTTTTGGCTGTTGAGGGCAGGGAATGCTGACTAGACTAGGGGGAGGGGGATAGTCTAGTGGTTAGAGCGTTGATCTTGCGATTTGATGGTCCATGATTAAAGCAAGCTCAGGTTCGATCCACCAACGAGAGGTCCGTTCAAGGAAATAATTATTTCCCCTGGAGTCAACATCAGGGCAGACTCCCACTGTTCCCTTGAAAATCCTTCGATTGAGACTATAAACCAAGGCTCCATAATTATGAGAACGCGCTGCATAACGTCTTTCGCACACAATTTTAAAACCCTTTCTGCCTTTGGGAAGAAGTAAAACAGGTGGCAAAAGAATAACTGGAAACAAAATTATGTTATGCACTCTGGTGTCATGTTTTGACATTATCCCTGCAGCTAATGGAGGGTGAAAACGGTGGCATAGGCAAACATCTCCCCTTTGGGAAATCTCCCTATCTCCCTTGGTGAACCTCGGAGCTCTAGCCGATGAACGAAAACAAAAATAAAAACAAGTAAAGTAAACCACAGAAATAAT
>CM054135.1:4228688-4263688 GCA_028751875.1 Rapana venosa
TATACCTACAAGCAACAATTTAATTAATGCAATCATCTTAACAGTGCTTTTTTCGTCAAATGAATCTGTTGTTGTTGCATGCTGGTCACGTGGAAAGACATGTGTCTGAAAGTCACTGTCTCTAGCCACCAGCTCCTGTGTTGGGGGGCTGGTGGGGTTTCCTGGTCAGAGTGAATCAGGTGCGGTGAAACCAAAAGTTTCACTATAACTGAAATGTGAATCTCTGCAGCTGACACTGCCTGGGTGGTAGTCTGACAAAATTTCTCTGCCTTCTCTCCCCCCCCCCCCCCCCCCCCCCCCCCCCCCCCCCCCCCCCCCCCCTCTCCTCCCCCCTCTCTCCTCCTTCCAAGAGCAGAATCATTATCGTTGTCACGTGCTTTTTGTCTAGCTTCAACTCTTGCTTGGAAAACTGAACAAGAAAGGGAGAATGCGTTTAAATTTATTACATTGTAAATTTTAAGAGATTCAAATTAATAATCAAGAAAACTCGCACATGTGTATCTAAGATAATAATTGGTTATGGCTTTGATCCCTGAGTCAGGCTAGCAAAGAAGAAGAAGGAGGGAAAGAAGTGCATGGAGCTCCTCCTGCTTTTATCCAAGGTGTGCCTGTGTCCACAAGCTTTCCAACAGATTGTTGTTGTAGATTGTATTATATAGTCCCAGTGGAAGTATCTGATTTAGGGACTGTGGAATTCAAGAAGCAATGAGTTCACTCTCACACACTCACTCACCAAATGGCATGGCTGAGACTCCTGGTGAAGAATATTCTGACAGGTCTCAGGTTCATACCTCATTAGTTTTATGAACATGGTAGGAGGTTTATAAATGGATGTGCCCAACACCTCACGTGACTCCAGTGCTGCCTGCTGGATGCGTGTGTGTCACTTTAGGCCACGGACATCTGCAAAACCACATGAACAAACTTTTCACCAAACCGCTTGGAAAAAAAGTGATGATGAAACAGAATATTTTCAGATTGAAACAAACCTTTGACAACTACAGATAAGAACATGAAGGGTTGTTATATAGTTTTTGCTTAAGATTTTTTAACAGTAAGTCAGACAGATTGTATTTTTGCACAGAGAACAAGTTTGCGGTGGGCAGCAGCGCTTGTCTGATCTCAGTGTCGTACTATGAGGACGAACCCAAGTGGTGGGTCAGCAAGCACATCAAGAAACCCATCCGCTCCACCGTCACCTGGTCAGTCACTGATTCTTTTGATTTTCCTCAGAATTTCTTTTTTGTCTCCTGACATGTGTTAACCATGTATTTGTATTTTGCATGTGTTCTTGAGTGTTCCTTCTTGTATTTAACGTCTGTTCACTATAAGTGATATCAGATGGGAAAATAAAGACCTATAGCCCCAAAAAAATTGAAGACAGACAGAAAGAGAGTCATGTGACAGATTGGTACTCAAACATCAATGTAACGCCTAAAAATACAAATAGAGAAAACAATATAGAAAACTTTAAAGAAACGCGAAAACTGGGCTATATACAAGAGACTTCGAAATAGCAAAAAGAATGTTTTCATCCAACAGAATTACATCTACATTTTCTTCAGAAGCATTTTTGTCTAAAAAAAATTTTTGGTAAGAAACCACGAAGCTTCTGACAACACAATAAACAGTGTTCCAGAGAATTAATGCACTTGACATTCTTGAGTGTGTGTGTGAGAGAGAGTGAATTTTACTGGTTTTAGTTCATTTGGGTTCTATCTTTATTTTTTGTTTTGTTTAATGCAAACTGGCATATATCTAAGTTATATGTGATGTCCGATCAACCCCAAAGATTACCGCCAGTAAACTACTTTGCAGAACTGCCTCTAACTTTGTCTCATCTTAGATTTTGAATAAAAGCAATGCAAATTTTAAACTACTGAAGTTTTGTTTGTTTTTTGAGATTTTTTTTCCTGATGAATTAGTGTTTATAGGTGACAGATAATGTGATGGCAACACAGTTAACACATCTTCCGTCCAGTTGTGTCAACGGACAGTTTAGACACTTTCTATGTGATCATTGTTTTTAGTTTTTATTCATTGTTTGGTTTCAGCATTGACTGGCACCCCAACAACAGTCTGATCGCTGCAGGCTCCACTGACTTCAAGACCAGGTAAAATCATCATAGTCCCCCCAAGGGTACACTGGGAGAGGGGAGGGGGGTGGGGTGGGGGCTGTCAATATAAATAGCATCTCCACATTCTTGAAATTCTATGCTGGGAATTCCCTCTTTCCTGCTCCTCTCTTTGTTTCTGCCTTCTTCCTTTTCTTCCTGTCACCTCTTTCTTCACTGTACACAAATCCAGCATAACTCAGTCACACAAATCCAGCATAACTCAATCACACAAATCCAGCAAAACTCAATCAAAAGTCAAGAGCCCAGTGCTAAAATTAGCGCAACCCTTCCTTTTTTCAAAGTCCAGGTGTGGTCAGTTCCTGCTATGATTAGCACCAGCTGGGCTGGGATGGGATGGGATGGACAGCAGCTGAGAGTTGATAAAAGTGGGGGGAACTGACAGCTGTGTACTCTAACCGCTAAGCAATGAGGCCTGGCTCAGGGTGTGTGATGTGTGATATGTGATGTGTGATGTCAAGTCAAGTCAAATTTTTATTTCCAGACGGTACATTAAATAAGCAATGCATTTGCTTTTTTTCATCAAGCCATCTATCTAAGAACAAATTTCTTAATGATTATACTGAAATACTACATTATTACAACCTTTACCAATAAATCCCAACCTTTACCAATAAATCAAACCAGTAAAAGGAGAAAAATCGATAAAAATAATACATTGGAAAATACATATTACACACATATACATACATATGCACACACATACTCATACACGCTGATGTGTGTGTGTTCAGAGTGTTCAGCGGCTATGTGTGTGATGTGTGTGTTCAGAGTGTTCAGCAGCTATGTGTGTGATGTGTGATTTGTGATGTGTGTGTTCAGAGTGTTCAGCGGCTATGTGTGTGATGTGTGATATGTGATGTGTGTGTTCAGAGTGTTCAGCGGCTATGTGTGTGATGTGTGTGTGTGTTCAGAGTGTTCAGCGGTACATGTGTGATGTTGTGATGTGTGTGTTCAGAGTGTTCAGCGGCTATGTGTGTGATATGTGATGTGTGTGTGTTCAGAGTGTTCAGCGGCTATGTGTGTGATGTGTGTGATATGTGATGTGTGTGTTCAGAGTGTTCAGCGGCTATGTGTGTGATATGTGATTTGTGTGTGCTTGTGTGTGTGTTTAGAGTGTTCAGCGGCTATGTGTCTGATGTGTGATATGTGATGTGTGTGATGTGTGTGTGTGTGTTCAGAGTGTTCAGCGGCTATGTGTATGTGTGTTGTGATATGTGATGTGTGTGATGTGTGTGTGTTCAGAGTGTTCAGCGGCTATGTGTGTGATATGTGATGTGTGTGTTCAGAGTGTTCAGCGGCTATGTGTGTGATGTGTGATATGTGATGTGTGTTTGTTCAGAGTGTCAGCGGCTATGTGTGTGATGTGTGTGATGTGTGATATGTGATGTGTGTGTGTGTGTGTTCAGAGTGTTCAGCGGCTATGTGTGTGATATGTGATGTGTGTGATGTGTGATATGTGATGTGTGTGTGTGTGTGTGTGTTCAGGCTATGTGTGTGATGTGTGATATGTGATGTGTGTGATGTGTGTGTGTTCAGAGTTTCAGCGGCTATGTGTGTTGATATGTGATGTGTGTGATGTGAGTGTGTTCAGAGTGTTCAGTCGGCTATGTGTGTGATGTGTGATATGTGATGTGTGTGTTCAGAGTGTCAGCGCTATGTGTGTGATTGTGATGTGTGTGATGTGTGATATGTGATGTGTGTGTGTTCAGAGTGTTCAGCGGCTATGTGTGTGATGTGTGATATGTGATGTGTGTGATGGTGATATGTGATGTGTGTGTGTGTTGTTCAGAGTGTTCAGCGGCTATGTGTGTGATGTGTGATATGTGATGTGTGTGTTCAGAGTGTTCAGTGGCTATGTGTGTGATGTGTGTGATGTGATGTGTGTGATGTGAGTGTGTTCAGAGTGTTTCAGCGGCTATGTGTGTGATAGTGTGATGTGTGTGTGTGTGTTCAGAGTGTTCAGCGGCTATGTGTGTGTGTGTGTGTGTTCAGCGGCTATGTGTCTGATGTGTGATATGTGATGTGTGTGATTTTGTCATGTGTGTGATGTGTGATATGTGATGTGTGTGATGTTTGTATGTGATGTGTGTGATGTGTGTGTTCAGAGTGTTCAGCAGCTATGTGTGTGATGTGTGATATGTGATGTGTGTGTGTGTTCAGTGTTCAGCGGCTATGTGTGTGATGTGTGTGATGTTTGATATGTGATGTGTGATATGTGATGTGTGATGTGTGTGTGTTCAGAGTGTTCAGCGGCTATGTGTGTGATGTATGATATGTGATGTGTGATGTTTGATATGTGATGTGTGTGTTCAGAGTGTTCAGCGGCTATGGTGTGATGTGTGTGTTCAGAGTGTTAGCGGCTTTGTGTGTGATGTGTGTGATGTGTGTGTTCAGAGTGTTCAGCGGCTATGTGTGTGAGGGTTTTGGATGTGTGTGATGTGTGATGTGTTTTGTTCAGAGTGTTCAGCGGCTATGTGTGTGATGTGTGATGTGTGTGATGTGTGATGTGTGTGTTCAGAGTGTTCAGCGGCTATGTGTGTGATGTGTGTTTTCCCAGAGTGTTCAGCGGCTATGTGTGTGATGTGTGTGTTCAGAGTGTTCAGCGGCTATGTGATGTGTGTGATGTGTGTGTTCAGAGTGTTCAGCGGCTATGTGAAGGAGGTGGAGTCCAAACCCAGCAGCAACTCCTGGGGCAGCAAGATGACCTTCGCCAACCTCATGGCCGAGTTCAGCAATGGTGGAGGTAGGTCACTCTGTGTCTTGTGTGTGTGTTGGGGGTGTGTGTGAAGGTGGTTGTATCTGCATGTGGGTGGGTGTGGTGGGGTGTGTGTTGTGTTGTGTTGGTGTGTGGTGTGTGTTGCTATGTGCGTGTGTTTTATTTTATTTAAATTTTTTTATTCTATTCTTTTATATCAAGGATAATGGAATAAACACTTATGTGCTTTTTTACATCCAGTCCTGTGTGTATGCGGTTTTGTGAATTCTGTCATTGTTCCACTGGCACACAATGGCGTGTGTGTGTATATGTGTTTGGTGGGGGGTGTGTGTTTAGCGCATGCGTGTGTGTGTGTGTGTCAAGGGGGGGGGGGGGGGGGGGGGGGGGGGCGGGTGTGTGTGCTTCTGTTTCTGTCTGTTTGTCTTGTGTATGTTGATATGGTGTTTTTTGTTCTTTTGTTTACATCCTTTTCAGACTTGAAGGCATAAGACTTGAAAGAAGAAGGGAGAGGAGCATATGACAGTCCTTAATTAATAACAGATATTAAGACATTTGGTAACTACAGGTGTTCACAGTTTTATTTTTGATACTTTTCCTGAATTCTGATGCCAGATTTTTTAATGTAGGATATTCCAGATTTGCTTCTAGAGAAAAATACATTTACAAGATGTCTGTTGAGAACAAATGTATAATATATTCTTTGAATATTTGGCACTGTAAAACTGTTATGCCTTTTATAGATACAAGTTTTAGATGTTTTGTATCTTAAAAAAATTTGGTCAGCATTTCAAAGTTCAAAACAATTTATAAAAAAAAGCTCGTAAATATAAATTAAGTGGGTCGGCACTTCATTTTCATGTGGAAAAAAAACAACTGGTACGTGTTTGATTTTCCAGCAAAAAACCCATTAATTTTAGTAACCCTTATTTCCCCAAATTTTATATTTGTTTCCTGGTAGCCTGTTTTGTGTGTTGTCTATATCATGCATGTATTTGTGAGCAATTGTTGACTTTCCTATTTTGTCAGTATATATATGTATGTATGTATGTATGTTAGTCCGTCGTTTTCGACGATGACCTCCAAAACAGCAGAGGAGGCAGCTGCTGTTTCGGAAATTGGGCAGAAATTTGATTATAGTGAAGATGCCTTTCCCACAGTACATCCCCACTCTCTCGGCCAAGTGGGCATAAGGACAGTCAGCGTTGGAGATGTTCTCCAAAGGCCAACCAACCAGCCCCCAGGGCTGCAGCACAATATAAGGACTGTGCAAGTCAAACCTCCTAGTCAGAGAGTCATAGTCGATCACTAAAAGACTAAGCTGTAAAGTGGAATTCCATGAGTGGGAAAGAAAGCCACTGGTCATAGTTACAGCCTCTCACTTTGCTGTTGTTGCCCCCAGCGTCAATGGTTTAATCAAGAACTGTGGTAAAGCCCAGGCGCTGACGGCTTGATATATATGTGGACTGACATGGTTATCACGTGTGTCTGTCACACAGGGGGCTGGGTGCACTCTGTGTCCTTCTCCCCCAGCGGAGACAAGATTGCCTGGGTGGGCCATGACTCCAGTGTCTCTGTGGCCGACTCCACCAAAGAAAACAGGTTAGCCCTCGCCTTTCTCTCTGTCTGTCTCCTTCATGGGAGGCACTGTGGTCGAGTGGTTTAGGCGGTCAACTCGTGATCCAGAGGTCGCGGGTTCGATCCCCGCTCGGCTCGGTGTTGCGCCCTTGGGAAAGACACTTTACTCCTATTTTCCTCACTCCACCCAGGTGTACAAATGGGTACCAGCTCTGCTGGGGAAGTATCTGGCGACAGACTAGCGTCCTGTCACAGGGGTGGTGAAAAACCATCAGTTCGCTTAACGCTACAGAAACCGGGATAAGCTCCGGCTCTATGGGCCTTCTGGCTCGAAAGAACATACTGTCTCCTTCATAGTGCAAGTTTACACAATCTACTCTGTGTGGATATTTATTTATTTGTTCATTTATTTATTTGTTCTTTCATATCGAGGTTAATGGAATAATAATAATAATAATAATAATAATAATGTATGGAATTTATATAGCGCTGAATCTTGTAAAGCAACAAATCAAAGCGCTCAGATGACTTTTTTATGTGTGTGTATGCGGTTTTGTAAATTTTGTCATCTGTTCCCACCGGCATGCAATGGCCTACTCTTACGAAAAGCGGAACAGGATTTAAGGTGTGCGCAAGATGATCTGCGTGCGTTTGTACATGGGGGCCTTGGTTTATAGTCTCATCCGAAGGTGGATAACTAGCGTTAGTAAACAACAACAAAAACAAAAACAGATAAAAGGAAAAACAACAACAAACAACCAACAACAGTACAGTGCTTTCTGCTGTCTTTTCTCTGTCTTTTGCATTGCAAGTTTACACAGTCTGCCATGTCTCTTCATAACTTGCATTAGTGAGGAAAACATGGAGGGAAAAAAAAACAACAAAAAACCCCACCCTGTGAATAAAAACGTAAAAAGTAAAGGAAAGAATCAATCAAAAAAACAGTACAATGTTTTCTGCTTCTTTTTCACTTCATTTGCAAATACATGAAATATTTCATATCCTTTTATCGCTAGCATCAGTGTACCCCACTACTACCCCCACCCCTCCCCCCACAAAATCAAGAACAAAAACAAAACAAAAAAGTCTAACAAAAAACAACACAAAACAAAAAACCCACAACAATAAAAGAAAAGACAATCAAACAAAAAAATTTAAACACCCCCCCCCCCCCACACACACACACACACACAGCCCCCCTCCCCCCAAAAAAAAATTAAATAAAAAAAAGCAAAGCAACCCACAGCAACAAATCCTCAAAATGCATCTTGTTTTCTAAAGCAGAGTAAACTTAACTACAGTTTGGTGGTTTGTTTTGGGGCTTTTGTTTTCATATTTGGCTGGGGTTCCCCCCCCCCCCCCCCCCCCATTTTTGTGTATAATAGTGTTGCTTATTTCACTTTTAGGATGTTTGTAAGCACATTGTTGATAGGTAGCTTAACAATAGAATGTTTTATTAAATCTATAAAACACTGCAAGTGTAGATATGTTGTGTGTGGGTGTGTGTGTTGTTTGCTCATATAAGCTTAATTATTTTTAAGTATATGATAATTATGTTTTATTCTTTTCTTCTCACGAGTTTCATATAATTATGTGCTTGCTGTAGTTGAATTTATCTTTTCTTCCCCTGGGGATGCTGGGGACCTGTTAGTCTAAACAGCATCCCCACCTTCTGGAAAATCTGTGCTAGGATTTTCCTCTTTTCTATCCCTCTCTTTATTTCCACCTTCTTCCTTTTCTTCCTGTCACCTCCTTCTTGTCTTATTTTCTGTCTTCTTAGTCCATTGTCCTGCCTGTTTTTTCCCCCCAGAAAGACTTAAAAGGTAACAATCATTCTCTCCCATACCAAAGTTGGACACACTGGGCCTAACTTGTCAGGTGCTTAACAGCAGCGCAATACATTTTCACTCATACGACAGACATCAATGAACAGTTGCCGTCGGAGCGTTTGACAGAGACGAAGAAGAAGTATTCATAATTTTCATCTTGGCAATTTAAAACACATTTTAAAAAGTCTTTTTTGGGTGTTTTTTCTTCGCAACAGGCTGACAGTGACCAAGGCCAGCTTTCTGCCTTTCATGGGGATCACCTGGGTCACTGAAAACAGCATGGTGGCTGCTGTGAGTAGTATTCTGCGTGTGTGTGTGTGTGTGTCTGTCTGTTGGTCTGATTGTCAGTCTGTCTGTCTGTCTGTTGATATAAACCTCACATGCACGATCCCTGCTGTCGACTGTGCAATGAAAAGATCAGCATGAAGCTCCAGAACCAGTGATCTGATCTGCAGAACTGAATCTTCAACTTACTGTGTCACAGCCAGTTATCTCCCTTGCCTTGTCCTTCCTGTTGTCTTTTCATTATGTTCTCTCCTTCGTAACAAGGAAACAGAGACAAGCAAACAACAAAACAAAAACAAAAAACAAAAACAAAAAACAATAGCAAATAACAAGGTATATTACCTAGTTGGGTTTTTGTTTTTTTATAAACGATAGGTTTAATCCAGACTTTCTAGACTTGACATACAATTGAATTTAGAAGATCAGTTCTTTTGTTTTAATGCATGGCAGATTTTATGTGTGTTTCTGTGTTATTGTTGGTGTTAAGAAGTGGTTTTTTTAAATAGATTTTTCCTATCTTTGTGTGTGTGTGTGTGTGTGTGTGTGTGTGTGTGTTTTATTTCAAGTTGTGTATGTGTATTGTGTGTGTGTGTGCGCGCGCTCATATTATTTCAATTTGTGTATAGTGTGTGTGTGTGCGTGCGTCATAGTGTGTGCATGCATGCGTGCGTGCATGCATGGGTGTGTGTGTTTATTTTTAAATTTGTGTATGTGTGTGTCGTTATTTTTAATTTTTTAAAATTCTTTTAATTTGAGGATAATGGAATAAGCACTCACATGCGTTTTTACATCCAGTCCCCATGTGTATGCAGTTTTGTAAATTTTGTCATCTGTTCCCACTGGCATACAATGGCCCACTCTTTCAAAAAGAAATGGGTTTTAACATGTGCACAAGATGTTCTGCGTGCGTTTGCACACGGGACCTCAGTTTATAGTCTCATTCAAAGGACTTTTGGGGGGAGTGGAGTCAGCACTGATGTTAACTCCAGAGGAAAAATCCTCTTGAACGAGGTTCAAACCCGAGTCAGCAGATCATGAGCACAATGCACATCACTCTAACCACTGGCTGTCCCATCCTCCCATATATGTATGTGTGTGTGTGTGTGTGTGTGTGTGTGTGTGTGTGTGTGCGCATGTGTGTGTGCTTGTGTGTGTGTTCTATTTTAAAATCTTCTGTACTTATTTCAGTACCTTGTGGAGCTGATCACACCCAAACACAGCACACACTCAGACAAATTTGGTTGTATATCTTTATTGTACAGCACACACACAGAGAAAAATTTGGTTGTGATCGTTTGTTGCACAGCACACACACAGAGAAAAATTTGGTTGTGATCGTTTGTTGCAGGGGTTTGACTGCAACCCGATGCTGCTGACCTACGATGCAGGCAAGGACTCTCTGACCCTGGTCAGCAAACTGGACATCCCTCAGGAAAAGGCCGCTAGCACTGTTAGGTCAGTATTCTGTCCTCTGTGTGTGTGTGTGTGTGTGGGTTGATTCATTCATTCTTCAATTTAACATCTTTTCACTATAAGTGGTATTAGACATGATATTTGATGTTTCTGTGTGTGTGTGTGTGTGTGTGTGTGAGTATGTAAGTATCTGTGTCTGTGTCTCTGTGTGGAAGTGCATGCATGTTTTTAAAAAATTTATTTATTTATCTATTCATATCGAGGATAATTGAATAAGCACTCATGTGCATTTTTACTTCCTGTCCCTGTGTGTATGCGGTTTTGTCAGTTCTGTCATCTGTTCCCACCGGCACACAATGGCCTACTCTTACGAAAAGTGGAACAGGATTTAACATGTGTGCAAGATGTTCTTCATGTTTTCATACACAGGGCCTCGGTTTATAGTCTCATCCGAAGGATGTGTGTGTGTGTGTGCATAATTATGTGTGGGCATGTGCGTGCATGCGTGTGTGTGCGTGTCAGTAAGATTTTACAACATAAAATTTGTCAGAAATTATACTGATTCTATATCCACACACACACACACACACACACACACACACACACACACACACACACACACACACACACACACACACACACACACACACACACACACAAATGGGAATTCATAGCAAAAATAGGGCCTTATCAAGCCTCAGACCAAGATGCAAACACGGGTCCCGTGTCTGTAGTAGATGGGCGAGTTCACCTCTAGGCCCGAAGGCTTTGCAGTGTGCTATAGCTGTGTGGGTGAGAAAAGCTGCAGTGTTGGTGTTGATGTTGGTGGTGGTGTGGTTGCAGCGCCATGAGCCACTTCAGGAACATGGACAAGAAGGCGTCCTCAGGGGAGAAGTCTGCGGAGCTCAGGACTCAGCACCAGAACACCATCACGTCAGTCACCTGACTGCTTCATGACTTGATGCTTTGTTTGTTGGGGGGGGGCTGGTGGAGTGGGTGGGGAGGGGGAAGGGGGGGGGGGGGAGTCGTGGGTTTTCTATAGGATTTGTGTGTGTTTTGTGTTAATTGTGTGTCTTTATATTATCTGTGTGTCCAGTGGGTGGGGGTAGGGGGTGGGGGTGGAAGTTTGTGTGTGTGTGTGATGAGTTTGTGTGTGTGTGTGATGAGTTTGTGTGTGTGTGGGGGGGGGTGAGGGGGAGAGTGAGTGAGTGAGTGGGGGATGAGTGTGCGTGTGTGTGCGCACACACACATGTATGCATGCTTCTCTTACATGCTTCTGAGTTGCAAACGTGTCTACACACTCATGCTTATATATAAATGCTGCAAACATACAAAGAATTCACAGAAAGCTTGAATGACTTTCCACGGAGTATATATCTTTCCTTGCTCCTTTTTTTGGTTTTTATTTATTTATTTGCATACACTTTCTTTTTTGTCAATCTGGAATGTGTTCTATTGACAGTAAGGTGTTTGTGTTTGTAGGTATGGGAGACTGATGCTCTAGAAAGACCCTCGTATTTGCTTGTTAGGGTCTGAGTGAACCAAAGACAGCTGTCACAGTGTTGGTCAGGCCCAGGCCACAAGCTGTGTCAGTTATTGATGTCAGCAAAGTGCCAAGGTCTCCATTAACATGGTGTTATGCTTCTAAATGTTCTGTTGAGACTGTTATTTAACATAGCAGGCTCGTAGCACAGCAATCTGTTTTCTACTTTATTGGGGGAAAAGATCCTGTGAATTCAGAGTATGGCTGCCTACAGGGCAAAGTACTTGAATACTGCCAAACCTGCGAACTTCTCCTCCTGTTTTGTACTTACACTGTTTCAGTGATTGCCAAGTGTGATGAGCGAAGACACCTGGGAACGCCCAACAGTAGTAATACTTATGACTGTATTGCTCATGACTTTTTCTGATAATGTAAAGCGCTTTGTCTTTCCCCTATGAAGTGGAAGGAAAGCACTCAAAACCAACAGTGTACATTATTATGATCGTTATTATGATCAAAACCTTTTTATCAAACTGGTGATGTTCTTGTTTTCTTTTAAAGTTAGATGTCTGTGTTTGATGAAACAAAGTACAAATTTTATATTTTTTGGGTCAGAAACTTTCCGAAGACCTGTTTTGTGTTTTGTTTCATGTCAAGCATCCTTGTTTTAGGATAAAACAGAGAATAAATAATGAATATATTTGGTCAACAATTTTGTTAAAACATGGTGTGTTTTTCATTTCCAGTCAGGTGTCGGTGTTTGAGGGAACCAAAGACAAATGCAAGCGGGTGTCCACTTCTGGCATTGACGGCAGTCTCATCGTCTGGGACCTTGTGGTGAGTGCCCTAAACCATGGACTGACTGTAAGCCACACCATCTTGTTCTTTTCAAACAGGCAAAACAGTAGACAGACAGACGGCAGATGCTTGGACATACAAGATCACAGCCAAGCTGATGTCTGTAGATACGCATGAACTGATATATATTTTATTTATTCTTTTATTTTGAGGATAATGGAATAAGCATTCATGTGCTTTTTTTCCATCCAGTCCCTGAATGTATGCAGTTTTGTAAATTTTGTCATCCGTTCCAACTAGCACACGATGGCCTACTCTTCCAAAAAGTGCAATGGGTTTTAACGTGTGCGCAAGATGTTCTGCGTATGTTTGCACACGGGACCTCAGTTTATAGTCTCATCCGAAGGACTTTTGGGGAGAGTGGAGATATATAGACATGGAACCAAGTAGTGGGCTGGCAGTAAAGCTGCCTGCCTGCCTGCCTGCCTGCCTGCCTGCCTGCCTGCCTGCTAGGCAGAAGACAAACAAATGATACAGACACACAGACATATAAGACGTCATTTACTTACATTCTACCTGAAAGCATTCACTGATTCACCATCACCCCACAAATCACCATATTCCGTGCAGTCACCATAAGTAGAGCCGCCACCACCACCACCGTCAACAGCAACAACATGATGTGAAGAACATCAACAATATGATGACAGAAGAAAACCTACTCTTGTGCTGATGAATGGATTATCTCTTTCAGTCCCTGGAACAAGAAAATTCTGATGAATAGATTGCCTCTTTACATCTTTGGATTACAATATTGATGAATAGATTGTCTCTTTACGTCTTTGGATTACAATATTGATGACTAGATTGTCTCTTTATGTCTTTGGATTACAATATTGATGAATAGATTGGCTCTTTCAGTCTATGGATTACGATACAGATGAATGAATTGTATCTTTCAGATAATCTTTGAATGAATTGTCTCTTTAAATCTGTGGATCACAATACTGACAAATGAATTGTCTTTTTAAATCTGTGGATCACAATGCTGACAAATGAATTGTCTTTTTAAATCTGTGGATCACAATGCTGACAAATGAATTGTCTTTTTAAATCTGTGGATCACAATGCTGACAAATGAATTGTCTTTTTAAATCTGTGGATCACAATGCTGACAAATGAATTGTCTTTTTAAATCTGTGGATCACAATGCTGACAAATGAATTGTCTTTTTAAATCTGTGGATCACAATGCTGACGCATGATGTTTTGTATCTTCGGTAGAATATAAGACTAAAAATAGAACATGAAATCTTTGAGAATATGGTTATTTCTTGTTACGAGTTTTTTGTTTTTCTTTGGGTTTTTAAAAAAATGTGTTTTGTTGTTGTTGTTTGTTTGGAGGTGGCAGGAGAGAGAAATTACCAAAATGAATGAATTGTCTCTTTAAATCTGTGGATCACAATACTGACGCATGATTTGTCTCTTTAAATCTGTGGATCACAAAGCTGACGAATGGATTGTCTCTTTAAATCTGTGGATCACAATACTGACGCATGATTTGTCTTTTTCAGTCTCTGGAGAAAAGCATCCAGGCCCTGAAGATCGCCTAAGGGAGATCACTACCACAGTCTTTCCTGACCCTTGACCCCTAACCCTCACGTCGCCATTTGTATCGACGACAACACAACCATAATTATAATATTTATTATATATTATATATATGCAGCACGCTGACCATACCAGCAAGGTTCCTGTCAAAACTTCTTGATTGTTACGGCTTTTACAATATGTTTCCATGGACCAAGTGACTGTTTATAAAGCCTTTTTGGTTTTAGTCACTGCTTTTATATATTATACCTACGTGCATTTCACATTCCTGTGACGTTTGTTTGATATGTCTCGTTCTTGTTTTCGAGTCTCCTTCATATCAAAATGCAAACTGTATCGAGATAACGTGTTTTGTATCATCGGTAGAATGTAAGACTAAAAATATAGAACGTGAAATCTTTGAGAAAATGGTTATTTCTTGTTATGAGTTTTTTGTTTTTCTTTGGGATTTTAAAAAAAATTGTTTTGTTGTTGTTAGTTTTTGGTACGGTGGGGGTTGGCCTATGATGCCATATAAAAGTGTCATATGAACAAATTGTGGTGGTTTTTGTGTTGTTGTTTTTTTAAGTTCTTATTGATATTTTCCCTGCGTCTTTTCCATGTCCCTGAATGTTCAGTGAATGGTATGAAATTGAAGAGCATCCCTGTGTTCAAGTTGTCTCCCTTCCTTTACAAATGCAGCAAGTTTCCCAGTTTATGTTAAGTGTTTGGGGGAGGGAAGAGGGTCAGATTTATCTTTTACATTCCTGCTGTCAGAAATGTTTTTATTCTGTTGGTGATAAGTATCCTGATATTGATATCGTATCTCATGCATAATGTTTTGGGTTTTCTAAGGTGCATATAGAAAATGTATGGAAGTTTTACTGGGTTTTTTTTTTCATTGTCATTCTTAGTTACTAGAAAACTTGGTTTTGGGGTACTTAATCTTTTTTATTCTTCAATTCATTTTTTGAAAAGTTTTCATACTGTGTATGTTTCTTTACTTTGGTTAGATATTAATCTATATGTATTTTAGTACTTATTTTTAATGAATTCATATAAACCTCTGTTTAATACTCCTCAACGTACCTACACAATATGATAATGATTCCATGTGTTATACAATATACCGTCACTGCTGAAAACTTTTCCAAAAATAAATAGCATGACCAAATTTTTCATGTGTATGTTTTTTTGTGGGTTATTTTTGTTAATGAAGTAGAATGGCTCTGTGTGTGTGTGTACTCATGTGTGTGTGTGTGTGTGTGTGTGTACTCATGTGGTGTGTGTGTGTGTACTCATGTGTGTGTGTATTGTGTGTGTGTGTGTGTGTGTACTCACATGTGTGTGTATGCATATGTGTTTGTGTCTACAAACATGCATGTGTGTGTGTGTATACATGCACATGTGTGTGTGTTATGTGTGTGTGCATATGTGTGTGTGTGTGTCTATATGTTTGTGTGATGGGAGTTTACCTTTCAGAGACTCCAGACATCTAGTATCCTTCTATACAAACAGCCTGTCATACCTTTCTACCACCACACTCAACTGGCTTCAGATATATTTTGGTCATATCTTTCACACTCTTAATGCACAGTAGTCTGCAGCACACTTGGTGCATTTCACAGTGCTCAAAGTGTTGTAGATTGCTTGCACTGATGGAGGAGAAATACAGTGGTAAAAAGTTAAGCATAGGAGTTTGTACTGGATGCAAAATCATGTCAACCACTACCCTGTGAGTATGAGGAAGCATTGACTTGGGCATGGATGAATGGTCTTCTGCTCCTCCTGCTTCTGCTTCTTCTTCGTCTTCTTCAAACACTCAGACAGCAACTACCATTGTCTGTCATATGAACAAAAATATGTTGCGCTGCTGCTAAGCATCTGACAAGTCAGGCCCAGCGCATCCAACTTCAACCTGGGAGAGAGTTGTCTTTTATAATGATCTTTCTGGGGAAAAAAAGGCAGGAGCATGAACCAAGAAGGCAGAAAATAGACAAGAAGGGGGGGGGGGGGAGGGGGGGTGACAGAAACAAAAGGTACAAGGGAGAAACAAAGAGAGGGATAGAAAAGAGGGAATTCTTGTCACAAAACTTCCAGAATGTGGGGATATTTGGGTACAACTTAGCCTGTAAGGCATCTTATACTCATCATGACCTTCAGATTGATGGACTGCTTTGACAAACAGCCGATGGATAAAACTCCGTTTTGACTGCCTGCTGAATCAGCCAATAATCATAGACAGTGTATGCCTACTGGCTGATTCAGTTAGGCTATGTGAACGTTAAGTTATTCTTTTGTCGATGTGCAAGAACACAAATTACGATTAAAAGTGGTTTTTTTTAAAAACCAAAGCAGTCTTGTGTCCTATGAAAGTTAGTCTTTAATGAGAGAGAGAGAGAGAGAGAGAGAGAGAGAGGACTTAATTTTATTTAAAGAGAGTTATGGCCTAAGCAAACATGCAACCAGCCCTCTGAGCAAGGAGAGAGAGAGAGAGGGACTTCTCCCATGAGAACTGATGATACGTGATGCACGTGGAAAAGATTTTCTGTTCACCCACAGAGGGAGCTGACTACGCTTACGCACTTCACTGCTCAGTAAGCTAACGGTTCAGTCGAGGGTTACCTGGCTCAGATTCGTTTCCCCAACTGCCCAAGACGCAGTAATATCGCCACTAGCACTGACTGCAGTTTTGACTCAGGCCACAAGTAAGTGTTGCCATGCCCTTTTATTAAATCATTTTTTTTCTTTATTAAAACTTTTAAAATTTTTTTAAAGTATATGGAGAAGCAAGAAGACTGTGAAATTGGAAGAGGGGTTTCTTTTTCTGTTGAATTATAAATAATACTGGGTTCCAAAACGATGTTGCACAGTTTATCATGGGCGACTGACTACACCCTTGTAACAATATTTTTGCACTTTTAACTCCATTGTAGATGGTTGTCACACAAAACTGAATAAATTCGCGAGTTTTATGTCATAATCACAAAGCTTTCCCATTCCATGTCCTTTTCGCTCGGACTTTTAAAATGCAAAAAAATAATTTTACACAGAATGGCCTGCTTCCCTCTCCTGACATTTTTAGTCATGTAGGAAAAAAAAGCATTGAAACAGTAGACCTGACCTATTTTCAAGTAAAAGTATTACAAACGGTGAAATACGTTTTTTCAAAAGCAAAATTAAAAAACTGTGTTAAAGCTGTGCAAAAGTAAAAATCTAAAACAGTCGAAACTAGGCCTACGATGTTCCATCAAAGTAGCCTAACTTTCACTTTCGGTGGTATAAAGTTCTCAGAATTATTTCCCTTTACATCCTGGCGCGAGATATCAAGTGCCGGGCCGTTTGTTTGTAATTTATATTCACACAGTTTGGATGAGAAACGCTCAACCCTGGCTTTGAAGGGATGCTGCATTTTCAAGTATCGACAAGCAAGCATATTTGTTTTTATGCGGGTGATAAATAGCATTACGCAGCAGGCAATGGTGGCCAAGTTTCAAGCTAAAAGAACCAACTTCGAAAACCAGGTCTGACCAAGATAATTTGCTTGGCCGTTGGCTTTGGTAACATCGAACGGGCACAAACTTTGGTGCAGCTGGTGCCCAACGCGTTGCGCAAAAGGAAATACCTGCAGATAATCTACTTTATGAGAAACTCGTGAACAAGACAAGTGAGCATTCTACTTTCGGTTTCCGCCTTCTGGTTCCAAAATGCATCCTATTCTTTTAGACTTAAGTAGTCTGCAATATCTAAGTCTAACGCTATTCAGAGATAGTTATACATTTTGAAGATTGCTACTAGGCCTATACTAGTGTTAAACTTAAACTTTTGTCTTAGTTGAAGCATACAAACCATTTCCAATACAAACATACCACACTCCACAGCATAACATTTTTTTTTAATGCATTATAAACTAGTAAAAGCGCTATGAGAACTGATATGTCCTCTGTGTCTTTCGTAGTTTCTGCCCCTGTCTGTCTCTCTATCCCTCACCCCCTCTTGCATGGGTGCGTGCACACACACACACACAACACACACACACACACACACACACTGAAGCACACACACCTCATAATCATACACCAAAAATACAATTTAAACACAAGTGAATGACAATTTTTCAGGTTGAAACATCCCTTCTGAGGTGCTCAAAACATGTGTAACACTGCAATGGATCCCTACCCGCTGTGGTATGTGAACTTGCAAAACAATCATCAAATCAATGGCCTGACTCAAGTAGACAGCCACCATCACCTCAAAAGTGAACAGCTCATCATTCTAAAACTCCACACTTGGCACTACAGGCTGGATCACCACATGTCCACAAAGCTGAAACTAGTTCCCTCAGTCTCCCCTGTGTGCCTGTGGTAAAGAAAACCAGACAGGTGAGCAACATCCTTCAGAGGTGCACGCTATACAGCGACCTGAGAAAGATTGTGTGGCCGACAGAGATAACCCTGCAAACCAAGCTGTACAGCCCACAAGAGGAGCTGGAAAGGACATGCCATTATCTTTCCCAGACACTTCTGATGGTGTATAGCAAATGAGAAAGACAGCTATGAAGAGTCCACTGGTGAAGTTTGAGCTGATTCCAGCTGACCTTCACATGCTGCTGTATCTGAAATATCAATATCATCTGCCAGCATCAATGTGGAAGGAGCAGCCTTTTTTGCCCATGGCAAGTGAGTATTAATGTGGGATTTGTCCAAAAGACAGTTTATTTTTGTAGTTTAGTATTAATGCAGTATGTAGCATTTCAGCCACTTTATATATTGAAATCATTTAAAAGCATTGTGGTTTAAGTTGAATAGTTTTCCTGTTGCCATCAGATGGTTTTGAACCAAAGAGATGATGGCAGTATCCTGTACCGCTGTAGAGTTTCATTAAATACATATATAAGGTGCAAACTGCAAAGAGGTAAATGGGTTTGTCATTTTTTGGCTGGCTTAGAGAACACAAAAAAAGCTCACTGAGTTTGAAAACAAAATTTGTGTGACTGAACTTATTCTTTAAACAAATTTATTTTAATTTAATAGAATTATTAAACAAAATGAGATTTGTATACAGAAATGTGGATACATTTTACCAAGATTTGTATTGACTTTGCACAGGTTTGTAGTATTGGCTGTAAAATATTTTTTAAAATGTGCTCATGCTACATACACTTTTAAATGTATACAATTTCCTGCTTTGTGGGGGAAGGAATGAGGGAGTTGGCAGCATGTTCTTAGTCTCTGTTGCAAATTTAATGTTTTGCTAAGCAGGTGTCTTACACCCAAAGAAGTACAGTAAATAGCAGTGATGCTGTACCAGAGTACACTTTACACTCATGCACATGCAGACATGCTCGCATTGAGTGAAATGGTGGTCTACACAATAATGCACCAATCTAGCATGTGACAGGTTGCTGGTTTGACCCCATGTAAATCCAAACTTCCTCCCTCTTCCCATCCACTACATCTGGAATTGTGGTCTGGGTGCTGATCAATCTTAAAGATTAGACAGCAGTCTTGCATGCAACGCACAGTTAGCATAATAATGTATGTAAAAGAACCCTTCTATAACAAGAAATGTCTCTGGCAAAAAAATGTAGACAAAAAGCCAGTCACATGTGAACAAACACATTTTTTAAAGGGTGGTGCTGTTCTTGCAGTGATGTGCTCATCCTGGGGAGACTAGCAGCCTGAGTAGTTTTGACTGGAAAAGTATGCTACAACTGAAAGTACCATGTATCACGCACGCACGCACGCACGCACGCACGCACGCACCCACACCCACACACACACACACACACAGGCTTGCTCTCTGTCTCTCTTTCTCCTTACATGCACAGATATAGACATGCACACATGTGTGTGCACACATTTTACTTTTATTCAACTACTCGGTATATATTTTATTGTGCATAAATTTATGCTTTTGTTACCAGATGTATTTCCCATCAATATTGGACCTCACCACAGATCGCTTTCATTCTGTGATCCACATGATGATGATCTAACCTTGTTAGGCTCTTGTTATTGAATTAAGAATGGAGGAATGGTCCCGTTGGTAGTTTCCTTTGGATGTCATTTTCTGTGAAAGTAGAATACAAGACCCAGGCTTTAGAATACATTATACAGTTATCGTGCAGTGCTTCTTTGTCTTCATGAAGTCTTGTCGTATGCTCCCAGATCCTTCCTAACTCGACGCCTGAGCCAGACATCAAGTGAAATGTATTGACCCATCTGCTGCAAGGAGGTTCTGCATGATCTATCAGTTATGGAATTCTAATTTGAGGAGGAAAATAAAGCAGTGAGCAATTGTGGGAAATTCTGTTTAACATGGGGTAGGAAGGAATACACAGGGCACACAGATGCTGCCTTGCAGTTGTACAGTCAGTTCAGACTTGTGCAAGAGATCTTGTAAAATGTCTACCATGCTTCCAAAAACTGGAGGGACACCAGCTTACCTTTTCATTTCCTTCTGCTCTAACCAAACTTTGCCCATGCATTATCTTCTGTCTTGGAACATTTGGTAAGTTTTTCGTTATGACCCTGTTAGTGTTGGTTGCCTTCTTTATCGCTGGACACCAGGCGTCTGATTGCATCAAAGCTCCTCGCTTAAAAATAAAAATAAAATTAATAGAATGGATATATATTAAAAAGGATAAGATAAAAAAATGTTAAAGGAAACCACCACCCCCAAAAAAACCCAAAATGATAAACTAGGATGAAATAAATTAGGATAAAACTAAAATGAATTAAAACGAAGGAAAATACATCAAAACTGAAATAAAACCAAAATAAAATAAAATAAATCAAATCAAACAAGATAAAATCAAATAAACGGAAAAAAAAGTCAAAATAAAATGAACTAAACCCAGAAAAAAGGGGGGAGAGGTGGTTTCAGAGGAGAGCAATACTGGTGCCAGTGATCTTAGTCGAGTCAGTGTCTTGCCTTCTTCACCTTCACCTACCTGTAGTCTAAGTACTAGACTGTTAGGGCACCTCTGAACATTTTGCAACCAGCTTCCTCCACTCCTTGGCATTTTCAACTTTCAGTAGCAGGTTGTTCCACTTGAGGCCAGTCCATTCTCTTGTCTTCCCATCATTTTTTCTGTCTGCCTCTTTGTCTCCCTCCTTGTAGTTTCCTGTAGGACAATCTCAGCCAGTCCAGATATATGACATGCCCGTACCACTGCATTTTTTCGTTGGAAGTTAGCTCTTCATATGGCCTGATGATGTTTTCAATTCTTTTTACTTTAGTTACAAGTATGATCTCTACAGGTATAAGATGTCAAGAAGTTTGCGAAAGCACCTCGTCTGCATAGCCTGTGTCCTCATTTGTGTCTGCTGTTATGGTCCAAGTTTCACATGCATTAAAAAAGATGGACATGATCAGGGAATGCATCAGTCTGATCTTGAAAGTGACAATGGTCTTGTTCTAGGGGAGTTTTAGTTTTGGTCATTGCAGCTGTTTGGGCTATCCTGGAGAGAACTTGAGGTTTTGATCCTTCCTCCAATACTACTGGATTTCTTTGTCTCACCTCGCCTATCTCATAGTCGCACTATACCTCCTAGATTTCCTCATCTCCCCTTTCTTATACTATAGCTCCTAGATTATCTCCTCACCTTGCCTTTCTTGTTGCCTAGTACTTAACAGTAGTAGACTATTGGGGCACCACTGAAGATTTTGCATCCAGCTTCCTCCACTCCTCGTGGTTTTCAGCTTTTTGTAGCAAGTTGTTCCACTTAAGAGGCCGGTCAGTCCACTCTCTGATGTTGTCTTCCCATTGTTTCCTCTGTCTGCCTCTGTCTTCTTCCTTGTACTGTTCCCTCCTGATCTTGAAACTGATGGCGTATGTTCTTGTTGATCCAGAGGACTTTTTGTTCAATCATTGTAGTTTTGCAGTTGCGGTTTGGGCGCTCCTGGAGAGAATAGAATTTCAGGTTTTGATCCTTCATCTGATAGTGATACTGTAGCTCCCAGATATTAAACCACCTACACAGGCTGACACAGTGGTTATGAAGGGTTGTGACTCATCGTCACTCTATTTTAAAATTCTTTGGGATCAATCCCTCCTCCTCCTTGTTCTTCGATACATGGGTCCTAACCGGGTGGTTAAAGTCATGTGGATCCTACGAGGGGTGCCTCTTCAGCGTGGCTGGCAGTCTGGGGAGAAATCTGCTTCAAGGCCTTGCTTGTGTAAGTATAGTTTATAGAAAAATTGCACAGCTACAGTTGAATTACTGTATCATACAAAATTTTTCCTGTTTTGGTGTTTGATGTTTTTTTGTTTTGTTTTTTAGCTATGTGTTTTAGAAGTATTTTTTTTTGGACAAAGCTTTTTTATTTGTAAAGAGCTTGGGATTTTGAGATCGCTGTAGATATATATATGGCAGTATAGACATATGGAATGAGGAATATCTTGAAGTGCCTCCTAGTTTGCGAGGTTTTTTGGTTAAAAAGTGTTTGCTTAGAACTTTACTGATATATTTATACAATATTTTTATTCATATTGTAATTGACTGTACTTTTATATCGCATATAACTATAAAGGTAGGAGTCCCATAACTATAAAGTCGTGGGAGAGGTCAAGAGCCTCATCTTAGGCCAGATATGAGCGGGCCTTCCTTTTCAAGGCTTTTCCTTCTGTTAAAAGCAGTCTTAGTGCTTAGAACTTTATCTGGCAGGTCATAATCATCATCATAAACGTATATTGTGTGAATGCATGTTGTTGTACTGACTGTAGTATACCATACTAAACTTTGATATTATACTATAAATATAAATTATATTATGATCTTATATTATTTGTTTAAACTCTGTAAATTGGCTACATTTAATTTTTGACGAAATTGTGGAAGATCAATGAATATTTTTTTTAATTTTTGCAGTCTGAGTTATCAAATCAAATCAAATTATTTTAGCCTATATGTTGGCTTGAGTGTTCAGTGTCACTGACGGTGACCTACTGCTTTCAGAGGCTGTGGGTCTGGAATCAAGTGCCAGTGACCTGACGTGTGTGAGGGCAGCCATCATGACCTGCATTCTCTTTAAAAAAAAAAGAAAAAAGGTAAGACACTTTCAATTTTGTTCACTTTTGTCTTTTTCTGCCTGGAAACCTTTTCAGTTTATTCTGTTTTTTGTTTTAGTCACTTGTCCTTTTTCTTGTCCATAATCTGTTACATTTTTCTTGTTTTTTCTTGTAAACTTTGAATGGTACCTGATGCTTACCTTTAAAAAAAAAATTCTATCTTCTTAGTCTTTTCTTACCTGTATTAAGAACCTCGTGTACTCTTTTTCTTACTGACCTCTCTCCTGTCTAGTCTTTCATTCTGTCTACTGTTGTAATCACTTCTTCATTGCTTTTGGGTTTTTTGTCCATTGTTTGCTTTCTGGTTTGTTTTATTCCCGTTTACATTTTTTTTTTACTTTGTGTTTTACCCAGGTACCATTTGAAGTTGGAGAGTGCCACTGAAGTCGACTACTGCCAGGCACCGTTGCATCATCTTCAGAAGACCGGGTGCCATTCATTTCAAGTGGTTATCTTCCCTAGCCGTCAGTGCCTGGGCTTTATCACAGTTCTTGATTAAACCCTTGTCGCTGGGGGCAACAGCAAGGTGAGAGGCTGTATGACCAATGGCTTTTTTTCACTCATGGAATTCCACTTTACAGCTTAGTCTTTAGTGATCGACTATGACTCTCTTGACTAGGAGGCTTGACCCGCACAGTCCTTATGTGCTGCAGCCCTGGGGGCTGGTTGGCCTTTGGAGAACATCTCCAACACTGAATGTCCTTATGCCCACTTGGCCGAGAGAGTGGGGATGTACTGTGGGCAAGGCATCTCCACTATAATCAAATTTCTGCCCAGTTTCCAAAACAGCAGCTGCCTCCTCTGCTGTTTTGGAGGTCATCGTCAGACACGACGGACAAACATACATACATACATATCTTCCCAGGACCTGCATTTCACTTTGAACAGGCTTCAATGCTGTGTGGAAGAATCCGTCAACATTTTGTTGGTAACCGCTGATGTTGCAACTGCCTGCACAAAGTGTAACCTCCCCTGTCAAAGTACAGGTTATTATTATTATTTATTCTTTTATATCGAGGATAATGGAATAAGCACTCATGTGCTTTTTTACATCCAGTCCCCGTGTGTATGTGGTTTTGTCATCCGTTCCCACCGGCACACAATGACCTACTCTTTCGAAAAGCGGAACAGGGTTTAACGTGTGCGCAAGATGTTCTGCATGCGTTCGCACACGGGGCCTCAGTTTATAGTCTCATTTGAAGGACTTTGACATTCAGTTCGATTTTTTTGTCAAAATGGGAAGGGTGAGGCTGGGAATCGAACCCAGAACCTCACGGTTTACTTGTTGGCAGGCAAACGTCTTAACCATCCTGCCACCTTCCTTCTTGTACTGCTACACTGAACTGTAGTTGGAATCTAGGGGCTGCTAGAGGTACTTTAGGAACAAAAATAAAATTTTATTTTAAAAAAAACACACACTGCAGGTGTTCATGAAAATGACAAATTCAAATGCTTCATCCCAATGTTAGTGAACAGAGCACATGTCCAGTCCCCATGCAATCAAAATGACTAATAGGAAAACTATTCTCAACACAAAAAGTTATTTGGTACAACATTTGCCATTAGTCCTGTTCTCACAACGTGAAACCCTTCAATTGAAAAAAACCCAACCCCTGATTCTTTTAATAATGCAGTATCGCCTAAAAGGCACTTGTTAATTCTAATATATTATATATATATACAGATATATATATATATAATGTATAATTGTATACCAGTTTTGTGAGTTTTTGTTTGTTGTACAATTAAACAGGATGTGGGGTTTCAAAACATTGGGCATCTGTAC
Source organism: Rapana venosa (assembly GCA_028751875.1). Taxonomy (NCBI): domain Eukaryota; kingdom Metazoa; phylum Mollusca; class Gastropoda; order Neogastropoda; family Muricidae; genus Rapana; species Rapana venosa. The sequence continues at coordinate 4,253,377 of CM054135.1, forward strand.
AAAAAAATTTGGTTAAAAACTTGTGCGACATAATACAGGACATTTAAAAGATGGAATAAAGTTCATCCTCAAGTTTTCCGTAGTCACAGTTGTATGTATACATAATCCTTCATTGTGAGGGATAACCTTCATCTGCCCTGACTGAAAGTTGAATACTTGCAAGTAAAAAGCTGCATTATTCCAACTTCAAGGATGTATTATGTCTAAACACACCCGTGTGCATGTGCTTTTTTTCATTGTTTTGGTCCTTCATTCTTAACAGCACAAATGGCCTACTCTCCAATGTGTGTGCAAGATGTTCTGTATGCATTTGTTAAAAGGGCCTCCATTTGTAGTCAAATCTGAAGGACTTTGGGGGAAGTGGACTCGGTACTAAAGTTAACTGCAGGGGGAAATTCCCCTGAAACGGGCATCTTCGTGGTGGCTTAATCTGAGGCCATGAAATGACAGGTGCAACATTCTAACCACTGTGCTATCCCACCCTCTAGAGGATATAATCCATTCTGCAGTGTTATCACATGGGGTAATAAACTGAAATGGCTGACGTCCTCAGCACAGCCCCATTGTTATTTTTATTTTTATTTTTTATTATTTTTTTTTATACCACTTTAAGTCACGAGATTTCTCTGCGTGAAATTCAGGCTGCTCTCCCCGGGGAGTGCGCATCACCACAAGAGCAGCGCCACCCTTTTTTTTTCTTTTGCTCTGCAACTGTATTTGTTTCCCTATCAGAGTGGCTTTTTTCTAAGACTTTTGCCAGGGACAACTCTCTTGTTGCCGTGGGTTCTTTTACGTGCGCTGAAAATTTTTTGTAACACACGGGACCTCGGTTTATCGTCTCATCCAAAAGACTAGCGCCCAGACCGCCACTCATGGTCTAATAGATGGGGAAAAATTTCAGGCCAAAACGGAAAATGAACCACCGCACACACCCGACCCAGACTTTACACATTTCAGACAGGCGCGTTACCTCTAGACCACCGATCCTTAGGGCATGAAAGAATTGAGGTTCTCTGTTGTTACATACTGTTTCCATCGCATTGACGGTGTTGGATATTTGAAGGGAGTACGAAGTGTTGATCTTGAACTTGGATGGAATGTGACTGGAGCCACTGAAACTGAAATGGGCAGCCTTGCATGGTCAGCAGGGCTATAAACATGAATATGAAAAGAAAATGATGAGTGAGTGATAAAAGTAAAATAACTAAAAAAACATATAACACCCTTGCATTTGATTATAAATTTTCAGATGTCATCACTGTGGAACACATCAAGAACGTGCTGAGTTGAGGACAGTCCCAGCCATTAACGACGTGTTCAGCCATTGAGCGGAATGATTTTTTCCCAATGAATTGGATAAAATAAATCGGAAAATACTTTTGTTGTAGTAATCAGCCCTTGATGGGTTTTGTAACGGGCAATGTTTGATTTTTTTTTAATTAAAAAAAGCTCAGTTATCGTTATGTTCTGAGAACTCCCTTTTTGCACCTTGTTTTGCAAGACTACCATTGCATTCCAGTATATCTTGCAGTGAGAAGGGATACAGCAAAACTCTATTCTGATACCTTTTGTCATAATAGAACTTATCAAATATTTTATTTCAAATAATAAATCTGTCCTTTTTAAGCTTCAGTCTATTAAACTATATAGTACAGACTGAGTAAACACAAAAAAATGTGAAAGACAGCAAAATTACTGTTATTTATTGTAACTAGTGCCATAAGTTTGGCATAGAGCTTGGTACTGAATATTGAAAAACCCCTCCATAGGACAGAATGATTTTTGTATTTTCAGAGATTTTATCTTTTTTATGTTATTATGCCTGTGTTTTGTTCTGATGACAAGGTAGTGATATTTACTCTGGAACGGGCACACAGTCTCATTTTTGCCCATATGGCATTCATTATGCATACATGTGTTTTTGTACTTTGAATTTGAATTGGTTTTTAAAAAAAAAACTTTTTGAAACCAGGGGATGGTGAATTAAGCAGAACGGCTAGCATCTTCAGCATCCCCTCATTTTTTTTAAATTTTAATTTTAAGGATCGAAATGTCATTACGGTTTGTTTGTTTTTGTTGGGTTGGTTTTTTAATTTAATTTTTTTTTTGGTGGGGGGTAGGGGGTAGGTTCATGCTGTTGAATATTTGAAGGGACTAGGTGTGTGTTTTGAACTTGAAAGTGTTATAAGAAAAAGGTAAAGGAGTCCCATAACCTATAAGGTCATAGGGGAGCGAGGCGTCGGAGACCTCACTTCTCTAGGGCCAGCATATTGAGGGCGGCGCCCATCTCCTCTCCCTCGCTGCTTTACCTTCCCTGATCCTAAAGAGGGCAGGTACCCATTTACAGCTGTTTGAACTGGAGGAACTGTACTGAAGCCAAGCCACGCAAACGGTCACCCATTCAACTGGTAACTACGCTTGACGATGCTTAACTTGGCTGGGGGAAAGCAAGTGCTCCGACCACTGAGCTATCCCGTCCCCATGAAAGTGTTATAGGAGTCACTAAAACTAAAAAGACAGCTCTGATATGCTTTTTGTGGCCAGTAGGGCTATAAACGACATGAAATGAATTGGAAATGGGTTAATAATTATGTTCTATCACCTATCCAGTAGATGGGTAGCAAAGTGTCAAGCGACCTCAAAAATAGAAGTTGGAAAATAAACAATTAAATATCTATTGATTTTGGTTTGATTAGAAATATGTACTGTAAAAAAATCCAAAGAAATCGTGTAATAAAAATATTCTGGTCATAAGATGACTTGAATTAAGACTTTCATTGATGTGTGTCAACAAAAATGGGGGGTCGGGGGAGTGTAGTTGTGGGGAGGGGACATCAGGTAGGAAGGAGAGGCAAGGGTGGGAAAGGTGGGGATGTTCTGGAGGGGTAGGGGGGCACATTTAGAGCAGTGGGGGTAGGGGAAAAAAGCAGGCTAACCGATAAGATTTTTTTCTGACGTGTGTATATTTGGGGCTTGTTTTGTAATGGATGGAAATCGTTCAAAAATATTTTGGGCCTGACATGACTTTGATAGCAGCACTAGAAATTTGTGGACACCAAAATTCAATGCACAGCCATAGCTGTTAGGATTGATTTCTGATTTAAAGCTCCATATTAAGAGTTACATACCACTGTGCCTATAGCTACATACCATTTTGTCTGTGCTGTTGTGTCCACATGCATTCTAACATTCAGACCGACCAGCTGACAGACAACCCTTGCCTGCTATTAACTGTTAACACTAACCCTAACCCTAACCTCAAGTCTAACCCTGGCCCCACATGTGGACACAAAAGGCACAAAACATGGTATAGGCTGAGACAAAGGCTTTAGAAACATTTTTTCTTTGGGGTTGGTGGGAGGGAAAGTACTAGAATTTTTAGGAAAAACGGTGATTGGAATAGGGTGGGGGAGGTGTTAGAATGTTTTGGTATGATTATAGGCATGGGGTGGGGGGGTGTAATGGCTTGGGGATGGGGGAAGCGCTTTGATTTGTTGCTTTACAAGATTCAACGCTATATAAATACCATACATTATTATTATTATTAGGCAGTTATAGCTATTCAGGGGAAGATTGGGGGTCAGGGAGCATTTTAGAAAAGTTTAAAAACGAAAGGTGAGGGTTTTATAACACTTGGTTGAAGGGGTACATTTTAGAAAAGTTTAAAAACAAAAGGTGAGGGTTTTATTACACTTGGTTGAAGGGGTACATTTCAGAAAAGTTTATTTAAAAATAGGGTGCTAGTTTTACAATGCATGATTGAATAAATGATAGGGGTGCATTTTAGAAAACGGTTTATCTCAAAAGGGGTGCTAGTTTTATCATGCATGATTAAAGGGGGTGCATTCTAGAAAAGTTTATTTTAAAATGGGAGTCATGCCCAGATGTAGATTGCATTATTAAATGGTGCTTGGGGCAAGGTACTAGGGCATAGTGGGGACAGGATAGCTCAATGATAAGAGCACTTGCTTTCCCCAGCTAAGGCTAAGCAGCATCAAGCGTGGTTACCACTTGGATGGGCAACCGTTTGTGTGCCTTGGCTTCTGTACAGTCCCCCAGTTCACCCAGCTGTAAATGGGTACATGCTTCTTGGGTCAGGGAAGGTAAAGCAGCGAGGGAGATATGGGCACCACCCTTAATATGATAGCTACTTGAGAAGTTGAGGTCTCTGATGCCTATGACCACATAGATTATGGAACATCTTTACCTTTTTACTAGGGTGTAATTAAGAGAGGTAGAAAGTGTGTTCAGGTCGGTGTGTGTGTTGGGAGGGGCCTGGGTTGGGGAATAGAAGCTACTGAAATGGCATGAATTTAAGTTCTGTTTGTAGTATAAACAAGTTTTTTTTTTTAAAAAGATTGGCAGCTGTGACCAACATTGACATAAAAAATTGCCATAATTTTGGAAAGGATGGAGGTGGAAGAAGCATTGGAATGTCGCATTGGAAAATCTGCAATATGTCAAGTTTAAAAAAAATGCTGTGTATATTTTATTTGATAAACCTTGTATTAAAAAAGGAATTTTCCTCCTTTATTTTGACAATCACATAAGAAAATCTGCAGTATTTCAATTTAAAAAAACCTGTTTTATTTGACAAACCTTGCATGAGAAAATGTTTTCTGGTTTATTTCGTCAAAATCTGGTGAAATGTTTTTGATTTTTATTCTATGATTGTGTATAAAATAGCAGGCATCATGTAATGTCCTCTTACATTATTTGGTTCTCACCTTTTGCTTTGTCCAAAGTCGGGACATGCCCATTACCCAAGTCATAGCATTCCCTGCCTATTACAGTATTAGTAGACCACTCCATCTGCTTCTCTCCCAGCAGTCTTTGATTTCTGGTGTCAACCCAAGTAAATGCACTGCTATCACACCCTGTTTAGGTTTTTGAATCTGGGAAAAATAGTCGAGGCTGGAAGCCCCACACTATAGTAAAAAAACACACCAAAAAAACAAAAAACAAACAAACCTGAATCACAAAAGAAATCACAGAAAAAATGCATGTTTCTTTTTTCAAAACCAGATAATTGAAAACAAGGGGAAAATGGAGGTTGGACTCCTTTTTTAAAGTTGTATTGGCAAGACTAAATTGAGTTTACATTGATCAGTGCTGTATTTGGGGTTTTTTGTCCGTTGTCATGCATTTGTCCAACCTTTGTACTGTATTTTTTATGTCCATTTGTGCTGCTTTTCTTAAACCTCATTCAAGTGTATCGTTTCCAAAATTCCAGCATAGGAAATGTTGTGAAAAGGTATTCAGACAGATCACTGTGATAATGCAATATGGTACAGGTTGTCGTTGTTTTGTTCAGCCTTCCTTCTTTGCTTTTACTTTAGTGCTCTTATGAAACCTGGGCTGTGTAAAGCTAGAAAATGATTTAGCATGTATGTGTGGTGTTGGTGGTTGTTTAAAAAAAAAAAAAAGTAGTTGTAAGCTATTTACAAAGCAAGTTATATGAAATACACGAGTGTATGAAATACACGAGTGTATGAAATACACGAGTGTATGAATGGTCTTTGTTTATACAGTTCAAGTAGATAAAAACGTGCATTTCAGTAAGGAATGTTAGTGGACAGCTAGTCTTGTATGTAAAAGGCTTGCCTTTATTCCAACACAGCCTGATATGATTGTTGTTCTTGTAGTGACTTGATCGTTTGGCTTATGAAGCATTTGCCTGTTTCACGTGCCTATTGCCCAGCTGTAAGGGACATGCATTTGTTGTGTGGTGTCTCTTCCACCTTTGAGATGCTTTGCTCCATGTTTTTTTCTTCTTCTGCATAAACACCAAGCATAATGAGACTGCTTCATGTGTCCCAATAAAACTCTCATAATTTTTTTTCCAAACATAGAATTGCCTTTTCTTGAATGAATAACATATTAGTAAATTTGCATGTTTTTGGATATTGGGTTTTTAAAATTAGCATTCGATTTTTCAATATTAATTCTAGTTAGAATGTTTAAAGTTCCTGTTATTCCAGGGTCAAAATTGGTTTTAGGTGCAACATTGTAGGATATATTGATTTGAAGCTGCTTTCCCGATAGATTGTACTCCCTTTGAAAATCTCATGTTGTGCCAGTATGTTTTGTTTTTGTTGTTTTTTGCTTTGGGGTTGCCTGTACTGTCAGTGGCTTCCTTGATCTGCTAGTACGCTTCATGGAAAAACCCTGTTTTGCCCCAAACATGATTAAGCTTGTTCTGGAATCCCCATTGGAAATTACGAAGGTGTGGGTAAACTTTCGCAACCCAATCTGATTACCTGTAAAAACTATCACGTGACGATGAAATCCAAGCTTTCCATCTGAATAAATGAAAGTGTTGCATGTTCAAACCTTTAGAAGATCCAACACAAAAGATGACTTTCCTCCAACACAAAAGATGACTTTCCTCTAAGCATTTTTGCTTTCATTTTTCCTGTAAATCACTTCAGCCCTGTACAAAGTTGATAAATGTATGCCTTGCATAGTTTACAAATCAAGTGGTGAGCACACACCCCTGGCACTTGACCATCCATCCGACTGACAGTGCTCCTGAAGAAAGATACAAGCTTTGCACAACTCTTTTTTTTTTAAATGTGCAAGTTTGTGTTTTGCACTGACTCATTCAGGGTGTTCATGCTTTCTGGCTGGAAAGAAAATATGGCTGGAATTGAGCTTTTTGTTGCGTCTGTGTTTTAAAAGCATATTTGGAATGAATGTCATTTATGTAAGATTTCAAATGATGGTGAGAGAATTTAAAAGAAAGTCAGTCGGTTGGTCAATGAGTCACTGCTGGTCAGAGCATTGGGAAAAGCCTACCTCCCCCTTCAGCCATAAAAAGGCTGGAGTTAGGGTTGGGTAGCTGGCTCGCAGCTGAGATAAAATTAAAAACTTCAGATTGATTTGAAAATGTTGTCAGAACTTGATGCATAGATTGATTTGAAAATGTTGTCAGAACTTGAAACGTACTTCATATTGATTTGAAAATGTCATAACTTGATGAAGCATACTTCAGATTGATTTGAAAATGTCAGAACTTGATGAAGCATACTTCAGATTGATTTGAAAATGGTTTTTAGAACTTGATGAAATGTAATTGTGTGCAAAAACAGAAAAAATCAGGAGCAAAAATAAAATTTGACTGAGGTCTTTGCTCAGTTCCATTAATGTAACTGTGTTTACATAGCAAATGTATGTGCCCAAGATTTCAAATGCATGTACAACTTTTATCTGTACTTCTGTTTCTCTTTTCCCTTCTGTGTCACTCTTCCCTCCCTAACATTCAGATGTACTGAGTCCAGTAAATATATGTAAACAACTCTAATACATTCAGATGTATTCAAATGCCTTTCAGGAGTAAACATGCATGCGCAGAATATGCGCTCTTTACTACATTCAAGCACTCCTTCACACACTGTAAGTTCACCAAAGCATGGATTTAAAGCTATGCAAAATGACGCAAAAGTCTCTAAGATTATCAGATGGAAACAGGCCTGTACGAGTGTTGATGCTGCTATAGATTTGTTTGAATGGTTTAGTGCCGAGATGCTGATCAGTTCGTATGAAAACTGCAAAGGAATGTTGGCCCATGCCTCTTGGAAACTAAATTGGCGGTAGTAGTTAATGGGAGATTGTAGGACGTTTTTGAAAGCACCTGGTATGAGACTGTACTAGAAAGGAAAAAAATGTGCTGAATTATGCCTTTAAATGGAGCCATGATGTGATATCCTATTTCCTTTCAGGTTTTAAAGATGATGCTTTCCTTGTAAATCTGTTGTGGGTGATTGTTTCTTGATATGTAAAAATCCTCCATATCCCTAGAGGGATGACATGAACAGAAAATCAGCTTTGCTATGGGTAGTATCAATTTTTTTTTCCAGGAAGCCAGCCATGTTTTCTATATTTTCTCACACTTTGATCAGAGAATGTTTTAAAAAGCTTTCAAGAAAAAACACTACAAACCAACAAATCATCTAAAACAATGTTTTTCATATAGTGTTCACTATTCTTGGTTATTTTGCTGTTGAATACCAAATTCTGCTCTAGTTCCATGGTGATGAATGCTCTTTTCCTCTGTGTGGATAAAGGCTTTGTGCATATTTTGCAAAATCAGATCAAACGTTTTTTCTGTCATTCATGTTTATCAATAGCCTGGCCAACCACAGGGATTCTACAAAGGCTGACTGACACTGCATCATAGGTGAGCAAGACTGAAAAGTTCAAAACCAGCATAAGTTTTTTAAAAAGTTGATAGCTGTTTAAACGTCAAAGGTCGATTTCGAACAAGGTTTTTTTTATTTTGTTAATTGATATAGTATCTGAAAAACTGTTTTATCAAAGGGATGCAAACAATTTTGGGAACATCACAAAACATGTTCCTTATGGAATTTGCAATAAAATGATTATATATATATATATTATATATATATATACATAGTGCGCGTGTGTGTTCACTGCATGCATGGACTGCAGTCCCTGACTCCTTAGTGGTCATTATTCACAGAACTAAAATACTAATTCAAACCCCTGTGGAGCACTCAATTTCAGGTCTCATGAAAATGTGTGCAGGCTATTTTACAAGTTGATCGCATATCTAAACAAAATGGCTTTCACTTCTCAAGACCATTCAATGTTTTCATAGAAGGCTCCAGCGTTTCACCATACTGTCACAGAGTTACTAACACCAGAGAATCGATGGCAGGATCCACCCTGGCCACTCTCTGGCCACTAAGGGCGTAAGGCAGGCAGGATAATTGACTGGTGAACAATCGTGCAAGCATGCTTGTTTCCGCATGCACGCACACGTGCAGCAGGCAGGCACACACAAACGCGCGCACACACACACACATGCACGCACGCACAACCGTTCCGCTTTTCGGAAGATGCCATTGTGTGCCGGTTGAAACGGATGACAAAATTTACAAAACTACATACACACGGGGACTAGATGAAAAAAGCACATGAATGCTTATTCCATTATCCTCGAAAAAAATAATAACGCGCGCGCGCGCGCTCGCACACACTGTATGTTAGTCCGTCGTTTTCGACGATGACCTCCAAAACAGCAGAGGAGGCAGCTGCTGTTTCGAAACTGGGCAGAAATTTGATTATAGTGGAGATGCCTTGCCCACAGTACATCCCCACTCTCTCGGCCAAGTGGACGTAAGGACGGTCAGCGTTGGAGATGTTCTCCAAAGGCCAACTAGCCCCCAGGGCTGCAGCACATAAGGACTGTGAGCCTCCGAGTCATAGTCGATCACTAAAGACTAAGCTGTAAAGTGGAATTCCATGAGTGGAAAAGCCACTGGTCATACAGCCTCTCACTTTGCTGTTGCCCCCAGCGTCAATGGTTTAATCAAGAACTGTGATAAACCCCAGGCGCTCACACACACACACACACACACACGCACATCCTCGGCAGTTTATTTTTTAAAAAAGCTGCGCCCACCCCCTTCCGCCTACTTAACTTTCCCCTGTCTAACCATACCTCTTTCCCGGATACAGGAGAAATGTTTCGGCCACACCTGGAAGAGTGTAATCCATTATTCTCAGAAATCTGCCTACTTCCTACTTTATGCAGGAACATTTCTTTGAAATTTACCTCTGGCAAAAAAAAAAAAAAAAGACTGCTTGAGGTTGTTTTTTTAAAACATGGTTTGAGGACATAGTGGGCCTACATAACCATCGTATCCGTTATCCTATCCGTTCAAGGGGGATATGTTCCTCTGGAGTTAACATCAGTGCCGACTCCACTCTCCCCAAAAGTCCTTCGGGTGAGACTTTAAACCGAGGTCCTGTGTGCGAACGCAAGCAGAACATCTTGCGCACACGTTAAATCCTGTTCCCCTTTTCGTAAGAGTAGGCCACTGTGTGCCGATGGGAAGATGACAGAATTAATTTGACAAAACTGTAAACCCACGGGGACTAGATATAAAAAGACATTAGTGCTTATTCCATTATCCTCGATATAAAAGAATAATATTCAAGACTAACATATATATAAAAATCCTAAATAGTTTTTAAAAGTCAAATGGTTTGGTGTTTGCTTTGTTGTGGTTTTTTTGGGGGAGGGTGGGTTTGAGTTTTTTTGTTTGGTTGGTTTGTTTTTGCGGGGAGGGGTGGGGGAGGTATTAGCATTTGAAAAGATGATGTATGTGAACATCTCAACTGAAGAGAAAAGTCCCCATATTACTTACTGCTTTACTTACTGTTCTCGCTGCGTAGACTGGATTTCATACTCTTCATGTTAGCAAGTTTATGAGAATTGAATTTCTAAACTAAGATTTACACCGTTTAACTTCCAAGTTCATTTCTGGGAAAGGAAACTAATGTA
>CM054135.1:4268688-4276188 GCA_028751875.1 Rapana venosa
CGTGTGTGTGTGTGTGTGTGTGCGCGCGCGCGTGTGTGTGTGGGGGAGAGAGAGAGAGAGAGAGAGAGAGAGAGAGAGAGAGAGAGAGAGAGAGAGAGTGTGTGTGTGTGTGTGTGTGTGTGTGTGTGGAGAGAGAGAGAGAGAGGAGAGAGAGAGGAGAGAGAGATGAGTGGAGAGAGAGGAGAGAGAGAGAGGAGGAGAGAGATGTGTGTGTATGTGGTGTGTGTGTGTGTGTGTGAGAGATGGAGAGAGAGAGAGAGAGAGCAGATGGGAGAGATGATAGAGTAGAGAGAGATGAAGAGAGAGACTGTGTGTGTGTGTGTGTAAGTGTGATGAGGTACACACAAGCACCTCATCTTTTTTCTCAGTATTTTGGAAAGTGTCATTAATTTTGTTTTCTAAATTAAATTGTTAGCACGTATTCTTTTCCGTTTTTAATAAATAATGTCACCTCAGACTGATTTCCCCCACTTTTTTCAGTAGCACAATTGTTTACAGCTCTTTGGAGTTTCTACACTTGCTGACAGTTTTTCATTTAAACTGGTGGGAATAAATAACTTTTTAAAAAATTGTTGTTATCTGTTTGGTTTTAAAAAAAATAATGGATAGGGGTGGGAAGATGGTTAGGGTGGGAGGGGGGGGGGGAGGGGGGGGCATACGAAAAAAACCACAAAATCCGAGACTAGTCGACAGTATTTCAGACTGAATAAGAAAACCGTTTACAAAGACTAAGGTTTTGACACACACGCAAAATAATGGAGAATCAGGTGAACAGCCGTCTCTACGACTGAAGCAGTGTTCTAATGATTGTCCACAGTTAATAAGGGAACAGCTGAAGTATTATCTTCAGCAGCATTGATCACGACCCTCACCCTTCCTTCGTGTTTCTTTTGTTCCCTAATCCTGCTGCAAGCAAGTGGGCATAAGCGGTATGGTATAATATATAATTATGATATACAAACCCTAGGAAATAATAGTTATAATTATGAATGAAACAGTTTGAACATGAATGAAACAAATAGCTACTAGCTAGTGACTCAAAAGGATCCCACTGCTCACGATTCAGTGACGTCAGTTGAAACGATTAAACTCAATGAACGTGTCTACAAATCAAGCATTGAAGAAAAAAAAAAGAGAGAGAAGACTAGAAGTAATGGGGGAAAAGGGAAATAAGGGGGAAAAGTTGGACAAACAATGTAAATATTTACCGAAATTGAAACTTCATTTCATGCCACCCACCCCAATCAGGACCAGGACATACATGTTGAAACGACCAACACATCTAGGGTTTTTTTTTTTTTTTTTTAAATCTGCACCTCTGGGTCACAGTTGATTCCAAATTGTTTGCACACTTTTTCATATTTTTCCGTGCAGGGCTGAGGTCTACAGTCGTCCTGTTCCCAGGAACAATGTTCATGATTAATTTTTCCACCGGTTTTGAGAATGTCGTCTGCTCAGCGGGTTTATCCAGGTTGCTGGAAGCTCGCCAGCCAATGAAATGCCGCTTCGATAGCGGAAGACGGACGCTTCGGTATTCCCCCATGTTTCCTATCGTTTTAGCCTATATTTTTAGAGTGAGCTGTGCTGTCTCACGGTAATTCACTATTCTTCATACCAAATACTATGCGAAATAAAAACTAGCTTGCTATTGGTTCTCAATAACCAAGTCAGTTGTGAAGCACACTACCTTGATAATTATTATGGCTTGCCTCGTGGGTCTAAATATAGGAAGCGCGCGGTGCTGGCGTATTAAATAAAAGACACGGTTGCTTCGCGGACACACTTTACAACAATGACACATGGTCGCGTCTGAGTAGGAGGGTGATTTTACAGTGTGGTTATTTTCAGTAAACAAGTAAGTCCGCCTGTCTTCATTGATCACTTGCTCTGAGATACACAGAAACGAAAGCAGTACTGTTTATCTGTTTGTTTTGTTATTACTCCACCTCACGCCTACTGAGACACTGTGTGTTCCTATCAGTTAATATCGGTATTATGGCTATTCCACGTGCACAAGATGAGACATACATCCTTTTTTTGTTTTGTTTTCATTTCCAATGCATGGATATTGATAGGAACTGAAGGTTTTAGCTTTGCCATCAAGAACAACTTGATATAAGTACCGACAATCTGACACAGATGTCTGTGTCATATGCCATGACATGATCTTTTGGCATTACTGGGATGATAGATAGCCCTGGTAAATATTACGGTCTCTGTGGTCGGCAGGGCTATAAACAGCGTGCATAGATTGGATTGAGTGCTTTATTCAAGCGGGGTTGTTTATTCATGGGAGGCCACCACAGTCAGTGTTCATAAAGTGAAATGAAAATATGAGACAACTTTCTTCTTCTTCTTCTTCTTCTTTTTCTTCTTCTTTGCAATTCCTCTTGTTCGCAAATCTTCTTCGTCGTTGTTCTCGTCGTCGTCGAACTCTTAGACAGCAGCTATTGTCTGTCATATGATAATTTATGAGCAATAATGTGTTGCGCTGCTGTTAAGCACCTGACAAGTCAGACCCAGCGCATATGACTTCGGAATAGGAGATTATTGTTCACTTTTAAGTCTTTCTGGGGAAAAAACACCAGGAGAATGGACCAAGAAGGCAGAAAATAGACCACGAGGAGGTGACAGGAAGAAAAGAAACAAAGCAGAGACAGAGAGAGGGATAGAAAAGAGAGATATTCCCTAGCACATAATATTTAGAAAGTGGGGATGCTTTTCATACTAACAGGCCCCCAGCATCCCCATGAGGCAGAAAACTTTTTGAAAAGCTGTATTCAACAAGAATTGCAGTCAAAGCTCTTTTTTCTTTTTTTCGTTTTTTTTAAAAAGAAAGTTTAAAATGTCATCACGCAGGATATGATACTGTAATTGTGTGCCTATGGATGCAAATAGTAGTAGCAACTGCAGCAGTATTAGCAGCAGTAGCAGCAGCAGCGGCGGCAGTAGTAGTAGTAGTAGTAGTAGTAGTAGTAGTAGTAGTAGTAGTGTATATTCACTTTACAGCTTAGTCTTTAGTGATCGACTATGACTCTCTGACTAGGAGGCTTGACTCACACAGTCCTTATGTGCTGCAGCCCTGGGGGCTGGTTGGCCTTTGGAGAGCATCTCCAACGCTGACTGTCCTTATGCCCACTTGGCCGAGAGAGTGGGGATGTACTGTGGGCAAGGCATCTCCACTATTATCAAATTTCTGCCCAGTTTCCAAAACAGCAGCTGCCTCCTCTGCTGTTTTGGAGGTCATCGTCGGACACGATGGACAAACAAACAACAGTAGTAGTAGTTAGTAGTAGTAGTAGTAGTCGTCGTCGTCGTCGTCGCGCCGTCGTCGTCGTCGTCGTCGTCGTCGTCGTAGTAGTAGTAGTAGTAGCAAGCAGCAGCAGCAGCAGCAGCAGCAGCAGCAGCAGCAGCAGCAACAGCAACAGCAGCTTGTAGAGGTAGTAGCAGCAGTAACAAGAGTAGCAGTAGCAGCAGGTTCAAGAGGAGGGGTAGCATTATCAGAAGTTACAGAAACAGTGAGTGCAGCATCGGCTGCTGTTACTGATGTTGTTGTTGTTGTTGTTGTATGTAGAAGTAGTTCGTTAAAAACCCCCCAACCTAAACAGGGTCGTTGATTACTGTGAATAAAACACGACTTATTTTTCTGAGGTACTTTCTTGTCACTTTATCAGCAAGGATATCTGTAGAGGCAGAGGAAGAGGTAGCAGTAGAAGTAGTCACAACAGCAGTAGAAGCAGCAGCAGAGGCAGCAGTAGAGCAGAGGCAGCAGTAGAGCAGAGGCAGTAGTACAAGTAGTCACAACAGCAGCAGAGGCAGTAGTACAAGTAGTCACAACAGCAGCAGAGGCTGCAGTAGAAGTAGTCACAACAGCAGCAGAGGCTGCAGTAGAAGTAGTCACAACAGCAGCAGAGGCAGCAGTAGAAGTAGTCACAACAGCAGCAGAGGCAGCAGTAGAAGTAGTCACAACAGCAGCAGAGGCAGCAGTAGAGCAGAGGCAGCAGTAGAAGTAGTCACAACAGCAGCAGAGGCAGCAGTAGAAGTAGTCACAACAGCAGTAGAGGCTGCAGTAGAAGTAGTCACAACAGCAGTAGAGGCTGCAGTAGAAGTAGTCACAACAGCAGCAGAAGCAAAGAGAGAGGGTAGTTATGATGTAGTCACACCGCAGTAGAGCAGTAAAGTAGTAAAACAGCTAGCAGTAGTAGGAAATAGTAAGCAGTGTAGTTATATGGTGAGTAGACCGTAGTAGTAAGTATAGTAGTAGTAATAGTAGAAGTAGTAAGTAGTAAGTAGTAGTAGTAGTAGTAATGTAGATAGTAGTAGTAGTAGTAGTAGTGAAGTAGTAGTATAGTAGTAGTAGTATAGTAGAATATAGAAGTAGTAGTAGAGTGTATAGAAAAATAGTTAGATGATATGTTTTGCTAGAGAATTTTCTTTTTCTGTCTTTCTCTTTCTCCTCCTCCTCTTTCTTCTTCCTGTCTCTTCCTCCTCCTTGTCCTCCTCTTCCTCTTCCTCCTCCTCCCCATGGTCCTCCTCTTTTTTCTTCCTATGTAATCCTCCATCCTGTCCTGTCTTTTCTCCCTGTTTTGCTCTTGTCTTTCACCTTCCTTCACCACTCCATCTCTTCCTTCTTTTCCTTTTATCTGGGAGAGTATAGGGGAGGGGGTGGGGGTGGCGGAGGGAAGGTTTATTGGCCAATTTACAAAATTAAATTCTTTATGTTCTATTATCCCTTTAGAGGTATAGAGGAGTCTTTTTATGATATCAATAAAGAAAGTCATAACCGAACAACGTATATGTGCCATTTAACATAATTATTTTATCACAAAACCATACAACAGCCAAAAATCTGTTTACGTAGTTATTTTTTTAAAACATGTTCTACATGTTATTTCCAATAGTTTGAATCGTTCTAAACACACAGGGCAGAGTCTTCTCATTTATTGAAGAGGATTTTAGCGTAATACTTGGCAATAATTTTGGTTCAAGATTCATTCACCATTGGACAACTAATGAAAAAGCAATGAAATTCGTCACTAATATCACCACTATTGCCTTTTGTGCATTATCTCTCATTTTTAAAAGTATCTCAAAACGGAGGACATTGATAAGCAGATTATTGTTATTATTTGTGCGAAAGTGAGCAAATTGAACAGAAATATCTGATGGCAATAAGAGTAAAATACTTTTCAACACAACATTTTGTTTTAAACATTCTGTACTTTGCATGAAATGCCATCTGTATTTTACTGCTGTGTACCAGTTATGAATAAAAGCGTCATATACACATTTTTTGACTTTAGTATTAAACCACTTGTAATGGCAATCGATATTTGTTGATTTAACCAAAACCCACTCAACCCTAGCTCATCTAAAGTATTCTTGAATGCTTCTCAGACAATCTGAAGAAAATTTGTGTGTGATTTACAGTTTATATAATAATCTAAATACTTAACAAGAAAACTTTTTTGCCATTTTGACTTGTACATAATCTGTGTCAAAAGCATAACACCCTTGCTTTAATTGTAACTTTAACAGATATTTTGTCCAAACTCACCGTAAAGCATGAAGGTAGGAGCAGAACATCTTATTTTAAGGATCAGTTTGTAAAACCTAAGCTGTCATTTGGCTGCCATGTCCGTTAGGTCGTAGTCCCAAATCTCACAGTTGTGGATTTTTCGCTAGAGGTGATGTGACATCTATGGAACTTCTGTTCACACCAATACCTCAGGAATCTAAACACAGAGAGAGAGAGAGAGAGAGAGAGAGAGAGAGAGAGAGGGGGGGGGGGAGAACTGTAGAAGAGAGAACTGTATAATAATGATAATAATAGTAATATGGAATTTATATAGCGCTGAATCTTGTAAAAACAAAAATATCAAAGTGCTTGACAGATATAGATTGACAGCACTATAACACAGGTCTTAGTAGAAGCCTCTTGCATCTTTATTAAAACTTTTATAGAGGGTAACAAACGAAATCATTTTGACCCCCTCCTCCCTCCCCGTGGGGATGCCGGGGGCACTGTCGGTGTAAATAGCATCCCCACCTTCTGGAAATTCTGTGCTAGGAGTTCCCTCTTTTCTATCCCTCTCTTTGTGTCTGCCTCGTTCCTTTTCTTGTTGTCACCTCCAGTTTGTCTATTTTCTGCCTGCTTGGTCCGTTCTCCTGCCTCTCTCTTTTTTTCCACAAAGAAAATAACAATTCTCTCCCATGCCAAACTCAGACGCGCTGGGCCTGATTTGTCAGGCGCTTAACGGCAGCCCAACGTTTTTTGTTTTGTTTGGTTTTGTTGCTCATATCATATGACAGAAAACAGTAGTTGCTGTCTGAGGTTTCGGACAAAAAGAAGAAGAATCGTTCTGATTTATAAAGCCTTTGTATAATTTACCACAGCTTCCAAAAAATTTAGTTTTTTTTTTCTTTTTGTGTGTCTTTGTTCGGGTGGAGGGTATTGTTCTTTAAAACCATTCAGATGTTACATGAATCTAGTTGGAATTCTGGTTGGAATAGTCTCGTTCATCTTTCACAGCAGCAGTGGCGTGGGTTCTGGTATTATGACTAACACAAAACAATGTCATTATAACTTCAGCCCACGATTATCACTAACACAATACTCTCGAAGTCGTGCAGTTTCGAAACGGACCAACATCTGACAGTGACTATGATATTTTTTTTTTCTCTCTCTCTCTCTCACATAACAATCAGATGCTTTGTTTCAGAAAATGGTTAAGTGATAAGCATTGCAACATTATAGCTCTTGACATGACGTTTTTCCTCTCTCTCTCTCTCTCTCTCTCTCTCTCTCTCTCTCTCTCTCTCTCTCACATCTTCCTCCTCTCTCTCTCTCTCTCCTCTCCCCTCTCTCATCTCTTCTCTCTCTCTCTCTCTCTCTCTCTCTCTTTCTCTCATGTCACTAATGAATTGTGTTTCCAGTTATTATATTCACCGCCCCATTGTCTAAAGGGCTTTATTGTAATGCTGTATGGGTAATTAAAAACCTTTGTCATTGTCTCTGTCTCTCTGTCTCTGTCTCTCCCCCCGAGGTCTCCTAGGTCCCACGTGTGAACGAACCAGAATATCTTGCGCACATGTTTAAAACCTGTTCCGCTTTTCGAAAGAGTAGGCCATTGTGTGCCGGTGGGAACGGATGACAAAATTGACAAACCTGCATACACAGGGGCACCTGATGTAAAAAAAAACAACCCCACATCAGTGCTTATTCCACTATCCTCGAAATAAAAGAATCAATAAAATAACATAAAATAAAATCTCACTCACTCTCTCTCTCTGTATGTCTGTCTGTCTGTCTCTGTGTCTCTGTCTGTCTGTCTGTCTCTGTCTGTCTCTCTTTGTCTGTCTGTCTGTCTGTCTGTCTATCTCTTCTCTCTCTCTCTCTCATCTCTCTCTCTCTCTCTCTCTCTCTCTCTCTCTCTCTCTCTTTCTATCTCTGCTCTGCCTCTCTCTGTGTCTATCTCTCTGTATCTCTGTCTCTCTCTG
>CM054135.1:4283688-4293688 GCA_028751875.1 Rapana venosa
GTGCATGTACTGTTTGATTGTGTGGTTTTGTCTTTGATGTGTGTTGTGTGTTTGTGAGTATGAGTGCGTGTGTCCTGCGTTCATGGTTGTGTCTGTGCTAAGCAGTGAATTGAGTGTTATAAGTCCTATTGTTGAAGTATGAGTCGTAACTTATGCGTGCGTTCGTTTGTGTATATGATGTATATTTTTTCTGTGGTATTTGTCTGGTGTTTACTGTGTAGTGTGTGTTGTAAGAAGAATGTAGAGTGCGATGTACCATAGGTAGATTATGAATTTGTAAGAAAGTAAGCATGATAAGAAGAGAGGAGGAAGCATTGGAATTCATGAACGTTTGGGGTCTTGTAGTATTTAGTCAATGACTGATAATTATTTCTGTGGAAATTTCATAGAATTCCTCGGTAACTGTGAAATAAAGAAGAAGAATGTAAGAGGAAGAAGAAGAAGAAGAAGACTTAAGAAGAAGAAAAAGAAGAAGAAGGAGGAGGAGGAGGAGAAATTCGAAGAAGAATTTCGAAGAAAAAATGCAAAAAAGAAGAATTGAGAACTGCAAAGAAGAATTAGCGAAGAAGAAAAATTTCGAAAAAGAAATTTCAAGAAGAATTTCGAAGAATTGCCAAGAAGAAGAAGAAGAAGAAGAAGAAGAAAACAAAAAGAAAGAAGAAAGAAGAATTACCAAGAAGAAGAATTGCCAAGAACAACTGCGAAGAAGAACTGCGAAGAAGAAGAATTTCGAAGAAGAAATGCGAAGAATTGCGAAGAAGAAGAAGAATTGCGAAGAAGAGGAAGAATTGCGAAGATGAAGAAGAATTAAGAAGAAGAAGAAGAATTAAAGAAGAAGAAGAAGAAGAAGAAGAAGAAAAGAAGAAGAAAGAAAAGAAGAAAAGAAAAGAAAGAAGAAAGAAGCGGGGAAAGAGTGATAAGAAGAAGAGGGAAAAGAACGAATAAGAAATAGGAAAGAAAAAAGTGAAGAAGCAGATCTGAGAAAAAAAATAGAGCAAAAAGAGGAGGAGTATGAAGAGGAGGAGAAGGAAGAAGAAGGAGGAGGAGGAGAAGAAGATAATGATAGTGACAATGATGATGATGATGATGATGATGACGTCGATGGTGATAATGACGACAGAATGGGAGACGATGACGATAATACGAATGATACTATGACGTACAGCTAAGTATTAACAGGAGAAGGCTGCAAGCAACGGCTCTTTTATGAGTTTTGTTTTTAAAATAATAATAAAAATTCTACCGTTGGCTAGATAAGGATATCATTTTGTAAATAATTTCTTTATTCTATTTCCTTCTTTGTCAAAATATGAATTTGGGGAAAATATCTACTCAATTTTTGCATACAAGACACAGAGGGAGACAGAGAGAAAAGAGAGAGAGAGGGGAGAGAGAGAGAGAGAGGAGAGAGAGAGAGAGAGAGAGAGAGAGAGAGAGAGAGAGGAGAGAGATCGAGGGAGAGAGAGAGAGAGAGAGAGAGAGAGAGAGAGATGAGGAGAGAGAGAGAGAGAGAGGAGAGAGAGAGGAGAGAGAGAGGAGAGAAGAGGAGAGAGAGAGAGAGAGAGAGAGAGAGAGAGAATCTGTACTTCGAGTATACTAGATAGGCACTGACGTTTATTTTTACGCTCAGTCCTTATCTTTAGTAAGGATTATAATTATCATGAGATAAAAAAAAAAAAAGAATAGACTACAAGACTAGGACACAAAAAAGAGAAAATATATAATCAGCCAATATTTATAACTACAAACATTTAAAAATATCACATACATTTCAAAAACATGAAACATACTCCAATATATCTACACACACCACGCACGCACCACGCACACACATCACACACACACACACACACACACACACACACACACACACACACACACACACACACACACACACACACACACACACACACACACACACACACACACACACACACAAACGAGGAAGCAGTCGAAGAAGTCCGTTTTTCGATACTAGTTAGGACCCCATTACAATACAGGAAGTAGACAGTGACGATAAGAAATCTTGTCTCTGGAGCTGCTTAGGCCCGGGGATGGGATAGCTCAGTGGTCGGAGCACTCGCTTTCCCCCAGCAAGTTAAGCAGCGTCGAGCGTGGTTACCAGTTGGATGGGTGACCGTTTGCGCGCCTTGGCTTCAGTACAGTTTCCCCGGTTCACCCAGCTGTAAATGGGTACCTGCCCTCTTTAGGGTCAGGAAAGGTAAAGCAGCGAGGGAGAGGAGATGGGTGCCACCCTCAATATGCTGGCCCTAGAGAAGTTGATGTCTCTGAAGCCTTACTTCCCTACGACCTTATAGGTTATGGGCACCTTTACCTTTTTAAAAAAAATTGGTACTTAGGTCCACATGGTGATAAAGGAAGTAGACAATATAAAGAAGTCCGTTTTGCTGGTGTTACTCTGAACCTGAACAAAATCAAGGAAGCAGACTTAAGGTTTTTTTGGTTTTTTTAGAAGTCCGGTTTCTGGTGTTACTTTTAACTAGAGAAACTAAAGAAGACTTTCTAAGAAGTCCCTTTTCTGGTGCTACTTTTAGGACCAGAGAAAATAAGAGAAGTAGACATTGTAGAAAGTCTGTCTTCTGGTGCAAATTTGGACCAGGCAGAAAATGAAGGACGCAGACTGTCA
The DNA here is from genome assembly GCA_028751875.1 of Rapana venosa. Lineage (NCBI taxonomy): Eukaryota > Metazoa > Mollusca > Gastropoda > Neogastropoda > Muricidae > Rapana > Rapana venosa. Next base: position 4,286,336 of record CM054135.1, read on the forward strand.
ATACTGTCGTGTTGAAGCGGCTGTAGTTCAGATCTACGACATCCTCACAGCTGGAAGCTGCCCACAACATCCTCCTCACCTATTCCGTAGATCCTTGGACCGTGGGGGCACCACTGAAGATTTTGCAACCAGCTTCCTCCGCTCCCCACTGTTCTCTGCTTTCCGTCGCAATTCGTTCCTCTCAGGCCAGTCCACTCTCTGATGTTGTCTCCCCATCGTTTTCTCTGTCTGCCTCTTCGTCTCCCTCCTTGTAGGACAGTGTTGGCTAGTCCAGATGTTCATGTGACGTGCCCGAACCATTTTAGTTTGCGTCTTTTCACTGAAGTCAGGAGCTCTTCATATGGTCTGATGGCGTTTTAAATTCTGGCCTTCACTTTCTCATTAGTGATGTGATCTCTGTGTGAGATACCAAGAAGTTTTCGAAAGCATCTCATCTCCATTGCCTGTGTCCTTTTTTCAATATCTGATGTTATGGTCCACGTTTCACACGGGTACAAAAAAATATGAACATTATCAGGGAAGGCATCAGTCTGATCTTGAAGCTGATGGCGATGTTCTTGTCGTTCCAGAGGACTTTCAGTTTTGGTCATTGCAGCTGTGGTCTGGGCTATCCTGGAGAGAGTTTAAGGTAACCACAACAAAATGTTAAGATAGACAGCTGTGGGTGTGTGTTTGTGCAGTCCTGTCTTTGCCTTCCTATCAAGGCGGGATTTTTATACACGATTTTGCCTGGTATGACTCCCGTGGTGCCAAGGACCTTTTTTGAAATTTTAAACGTGCATGCTACAGACAGGATCTGGGTTTAGTGCCTTATCCGAAAAACTAGCACCCAGACTACCCCTCATGGTCTAGTGGATGGGTGGGACGCGGTAGCGGGTGAGAGGTGAGGGTAGGCAAGTCTAGGTTCAACGGGATTCGAACCCACAACTTCCACTTTTAAAGATGGGTGAGTCAGCACTGAACCATCGCTTCAGGTGTGTGTCTAGCTATAATAAACTCCACTTTGGAGGCTTTCATTCAACTTCTATCAGAGATACATTTAGGAAAATGTATCCCCTTGTTGAATCAAAAAAAAAAAATTCTCCCCGTTCCTTGGCTAGATCTCCGAGGTTCACCATAGGTAAGATTTTGCCTTTGTGACCGTTTTTGCTCGCCCCACCATGAAGGTATCCGCATTCCGACTTCGGGAAGATTTTTAAAAAAAAGAGAAGATCAAACAGCTGGTCTTCAGGGTCCGGGTGTAAGTCTTACAGTCGGCTAAGTCTTATAAACAGAAGTTGTTTCCAGACAAAGCAGATCCGGGTAGGGTCTTGCCCTCCCTCAACTGGGCGAAGATCGTGTGTCTGGAATGCTGCATTGGCAAAGCAGGAAGCGAGGGGGGAAAGTTCTCTCAGCCATAATGGTTCCTGGTAATCTAGCTGTGGGCCTGGCAGTAAAGTCTTCGTTCGTGACTGACCTTCATGGGATGGTTCAAGTATTTTGACTTGACACCTGTCTGCTTCCCTTAGGGTTGGCCAGGGTGTTGCTACAAGGAAACGACAGTAGAGTTGGACTTCTACCCTGTTTTGATCTGTATATAGTTGCATATTTGTAGTATGAGATTTAAAAGTTGACGGGGTGACATCCCATAATTATTGCCTCTGTGGTCGGCGGGGCTATAAACAACAGGATTGGTTTGCGATATCTATCTACCCCTTAAATTAAACATCCTCTATTGCATTTCATTACACCTCTTTTGCATTTATTCTTTGCTTATCATTAATTTGGTGTGGTATTGTGTGTGTGTGTGTGTGGGGGGGGGGGGGGGGCGTTTATTCACACCTAACACATTCCTCTCCGATTCAAAAGAACTAAATAGCTATACCTACCTCTGAACAAATCTCGAAAATGTATTGAACGTTGAGATTTCGAGCAGAAAATAGCGATGGGCTCGCTGAAATCTACACAGAGGTCAAAGGTGAGCAACACGATTTTCGTCCAAATGGTGGATCCACTCTGTGTAGACTCCCCTTTCCCGGATAACCGAAACCGGATTTGGTTTGTGTGGCCTCTGTGATTTGTGCATCTATTCCAAAGGCTACACACCGGTATTAAAAATTCGTACTTTTCTTTCTTTTCCCCCCCATATGACTCTTGTATTTATACCGCATGTACTATGGCATCCAAAGAAATAAAAACCACTTGTTGTGAAAGACTAGCTTCTGAATCAAAACCTATGTGATTTTGCACAAATTTGGTAAGGTTTCAAATTTAAAAAAATTTTCAGCAATACTGTATCCCCTCAGTCCTTTGTCGTGCTAGCTTCCTAACCGCAATATGCACGCACTGGGTCAACACTGGATGAACACAAGCAATTCTCATTTGATGATCATTTCAAACTTTCTCGTGACTACCTGGTATTGCTCTATGTCCTCAATCCCTCCAAAAAAAAAGTACACAGTGCATTTTAAAAATATTTTTAAAAGTCTGCGAAAATCACCAGACATTTTCCCGACTCGCACTCTATACAAGATACTACATCACCCGCATGCTAATGCAGGAGTGTAACCAAATCAGGGGCTTCGCGATTCGTTGCTGTTCAAAACCAGACTGTTCAGCCATGAGTGATGATGGTCTGGGTGGTAGCCTTTCGAGACGATGACTCTAGACCTATGCAACAAAATGCAAGTTGGTGCCTTTGATAGTAAAACACTACAAGAAGAGTCCGAGTTGTTGCTTATAATTATAGTTTTTTTTTAAAAGTTGAAAATCTCGTTTCCTAAGCAGAAAGCTATGAATGCAGACAACAAAAACAACAACAAATAATGTCTCATCCGAAGGACTTTTGACACTGAGTTCGAATTTTTGTCAAACTGGGAAGAAAGGGCGAGGCTGGGAATCGAACCCAGAACCTCACGGTTTACTTGATGGCAGGCGAACGTCTTAACCATCCTGCCACCTTCCTTCTTAATACAATGCACATCCTGTATGAAATGAAACATGAGAAGTCAAAAAAACAAGGTTGTCAATCGGAAGAGGAAGTGACCAGAAAAGCTAGGTGGTGCATTTTCCCAGCTGTTCTAAAAAGTCTGCAAGTCCTGTTATGGTTTTGTTGGGAGTGTTGGGTGGGTCCAATCATTGGTATTCATTTGAGGAAAGAAGGTGGCAGGATAGTTAAGACGTTCGCCTGCCAACAAGTAAACCGTGAGGTTCTGGGTTCGATTCCCAGCCTCGCCCTTTCTTCCCAGTTTGACCCCAAAAAATCGAACTGAATGTCAAAGTCCTTCGGATGAGACTATAAACCGAGGCCCCGTGTGCAAACGCATGCAGAACATCTTGCGCACACGTTAAATCCTGTTCCGCTTTTCGAAAGAGTAGGCCATTGTGTGCCGGTGGGAACAGATGACAAAACTGACAAAACCGCATACACACGGGGACTTGATGTAAAAAAAAAGCACATGAGTGCTTATTCCATTATCCTCGATATAAAAAATAAAAGTCATCTGAGCGCTTTGATTTGTTGCTTTACAAGATTCAGCGCTATATAAATTCCATACATTATTATTATTATTATTATTATTATGGTGCATGATGAATCCGTATTTAAAACGGTGGTTTTTTTTCCACCCTGGGGATTCCTAGGGGCCTGTCAGTATCAATAACATCCCCCACCTTCTGGAAATTCGGTGCTAGAGATATACTCTTTCCTATCCCTCTCTTAGTTTCTGCCTTGTTCCTTTTCATCCTGTCACCTCCTCCTTCTTGTCTGTTTTCTATCTTCTTGATTCATTTCTCTCTCTCTCTCTCTCTCTCTCTCTCTCTCTCTCTCTCTCTCTCTCTTCTCTCTCTCTCTCTCTCTCTCTCTTCTCTCTCTCTCTCTCTCTCTCTCTCTCTCTCTCTCTCTCTCTCTCTCTCTCTCTTTCAAATGTTCAAATGTTCTCTCTCACTCTCTCTCGCTCTCTCTCTCTCTCTCTCCCCCCTCTCTCTCTCTCTCTCTCTCTCTCTCTCTCTCTCTCTCCTCTCTCTCTCTCCTCTCTCTCTCTCTCTCTCCTCCCCCCCCCCCCTCCCTCTCTCTCTCTCTTTTCTTTACAGAAAGACGAATAAGATGATAATTCTCTCTTAATAAGCCGAAGTCGGTTGCGCTGGGCCCGACTTGTCGGGCGCACTTTATTGGCACTTTATTCATAGGCGCATTTTCGCTCATATAACAGACGACAATAGTGTGCTGTTCGATGAAGAAGAAGTAACAGTGGTTTTTTTCCGTTATGAGCTGCTAAGTGTATCTGCATTACTATACAATATTATAGCCTGCAAGACTTTTTTACAGTGGAAAAATACAGACTTGAGGTCATTTTCCCTTCTTCCTAATCCTTCCTGACCTTCTTCTTCTTGTTCTTCTTGTTCTTCTTGTTCTTGTTCTTGATCTTGTTGTTGCTGTTGTTGTTTTTTTTCTTCTTTCTTTCTTTCTTTCTTTCTTTCTTTCCTTTCTTGATTTGATTATTCATTTACCTACAACTTATTTTACCTCCATCATAATCAGAATCAGAATGAGAATGAGAATCAGAATCAGAATCAGAATCATCATCATCATCATCATCATCATCCTCATCCTCATCATCATCATCATCATCATCATCATCAACAGCAGCAGCAGCAGCAGCAGTTATCATCATCATCATCATCATCATCAGCAGCAGCAGCAGCAGCAGCAGCAGCAGCAGCAGCAGCAGCAGCAGCAGCAGCAGCAGCCATCATCATCATCATCATCAGCAGCAGCAGCAGCAGCAGCAGCAGCAGCAGCAGCAGCAGCAGCAGCAGCAGAAGCAGCAGCAGCAGCAGTGGTATTGTCACTGTCAGTATATCTACACTAGATGCCATGTTTCTAACCTGTATCAGAACCCTTAGAATGCTACACTTTGACTTCACAGAACAACAGCGCTAGCAAAAAACCACCAACAAAACAATAACAGTAACAACAACAAACAATAGCAACAAACAACAACAACATCCCTAAAAAAAAGAAAAGGGGGTTGAGGAAGAGAGAAAACGTAAACTTTTGTGTGTGGCAGGAACAGCAACGAACATCATTATATAAGTCTACTAGTTAAGTACTCATCTTCATGGCGTACTTTTTTATTTCCCCCCCAATGTTTTGCTTTTGTGACAGATAGGATGTTGCCTACATGACAACATGTGGATGGATGCCAATCTGTGTACCAATCCTTTGTTTGTCGATAATACCCATCGGGTAACTAACGCACAGTAATTATAGATGACCATCCTGCCTCCTTCTTTTATGTCCTAGACAGCAAACGATGCGAGAAGCGGAAGCACAGCTACAGGCCTTCATCCAATCAGCCGGAAGTTTCCTTTACGGAACCGGAACGAGTACTCACAACTTCCTGCCTGTCACCTCCGCTTCCGCTTCCTCTTCCGCTTCTCACTTCCTCGGTCCTCCAACCTCTGTTGGTGCTGGGGGACTTTTTGGAGGAACCTGTTCTGCAGTCCCAGCCAATGCCAGCCAGGTTTTAGGAGGGAAGGAGAATGCGTCGTTGGGCTGTAACCTTATTCCTAGGCTTGGTGGGATAGGGGAGGGGCGAGGGGGTGGAGGTGGGTTGGTGAATGCCAGTCAGGATGAAGTGGAGAAGGTAAGGATTTGTTGGTGGTTTTTTTTTGTAAGGGGGGGTGGGGGTGGAGAGGGTTGTTTAGTTGTTTATTATTTTGTGTTTGTTTGTTTGTTTGTTTGACTGTCCCTTTTGTCTCTTGGTCGGTGTTACTTCACTTTCTCCTTGTGTGTGTGTGTGTGTGGGGGGGGGGGGGGATGTCTCCGTCTATCTCTTTGTATGTGTACCTTTATGTCTGTCTGTCTGTCTTTCTGTCTGTCTCTCAATTGTAATCTGACCACCCGGGTTCAATCCCGTTCAAGGGGATATTTTTCCCTGGAGTGAACATCAGTGCAGACTCCATTCCCCCAAAAGTCCTTCGGATGAGACTATAAACCGAGTTCCCGTGTGCGAACGCACGCATAACATCATGCACACACGTTATATCCTGTTCCGCTTTTCCAAAGAGTAGGCATTGTGTGCCGGTGGGAGCAGATGACAAAATTTACAAAACCGCATACACCCGGGGACTATATGTAAAAAGGCATATGAGTGCTTATTCCATTATCCCCGATAAAAAAAGAATAAATAAGTAATAATCTCTCTCTCTCTCTCTCTCTCTCTCTCTCTCTCTATTATATATATATATATTATCTTTCTCTCTGCATCTATACCTGTACCTATCTGTCTCTGCCTCCCTCTCTCATTTTGTCTGTCTCTGTCTGAGCCAACACAAGCTGCTAGTCTTAAGAGTACAAAAAAGAGCAGCAACTCTGTCACATAATTCTATCAAAGTCAAAGTCTCAAGAACTGCATAGAATATCATTCTGCAGAAAATAATTATAATAGAACTTCGTTTCAAGATAATTGTACAATCCTCTTATCTGCAGAACAAGGCGGAACATGTATTGGTAAGGCAACATCCCTGATAATCATGGCCTTTGCAGTTGGCGGGGCTATAAACAACAAGGTTGGATAGCATGTTTGTGATACTTCGAATATGTTGACATGATAATACATTTGGTGGCTTGGTTGTTAGCTGCTTTTTTATTACTTGTTTTGCTTGCTTCATTTTGTTAACTGACAACATAATATTGTTTTAGACACTTTTGTTATTTTTAGCTGAAGTATCTGGGGGGGGGGGGGGGGGGGGTAATGTTAGTAGTTTACAAAGGAGTTATTTGAATAGGTTTGAATTGAAAGGGGTGAATAATTATAACCACCTGCTTTTTTTTTGGGTGGGGGGAGGTGTCTTTGACAGAATCTACGCAATATTATTTCGCTACAATCCCCTGAAGTTGGAATAATATGGTAACCTAAATGATGGATGGAGAGATGAAAAAAACAACACAAACGGTTACATACGCAAAATACTTACCATTGGTGAACCTCAGAGCTCAAGTTCAGAGGCCAAACATATTTCCTGGCTGACTGAATTGTTGAATGTATTGGCACTCCTTATCCTCTTTTGCCATCAACCGTATCTTCCAGCACTTGTTTCTCTGTTATTTATTCAATATTTTCTTTGGCTTAATTACTGGGTTTTTCATATTCTATGTTTTAAAAGATTAGTTCAAGTCAATCAAGTTCTGGTGTATCGATGGTTTAGCGGAAAACAGAATAGAAAGTAGTGAAGGTCCTGGTTCGAATTTTCGCTTAAAAGTGAACTGTTTTCTTTGTTGGTGGAAAGTTGTATACATCTGAGAGTGCTGTACTGCGCTACATCAATTTTGGTGTTCAACAAACTATTTCTGGGTCAGTTGAAAATTGA
>CM054135.1:4298688-4308688 GCA_028751875.1 Rapana venosa
ACTTTGGGACTTGAAAACTAATATGATAGATAGATAGATAAATATATATTTATCAGGGGGGGGGGGGGGGGGGGGTTGTCAGAAATGGAACATGAGGACTTTTTTTTCGAAGTCCATTTGTGTGGGTTTTTTTAAAAAAGTGATAAACTGGGACTTTTTAACAGTCCATTTGGGTTTTTTCAGAAATGAAAAAAAAATTGGGTTTTCTAAAACTTACTTTTGTGGGGTTTTTTCAGAAATGAAAAACTGGGACTTTCAAAACTCTTTTGTGGGGTTTTTCCCCCCCAGAAATAATCTATTGGGACTTTAAAAAAAAGTCAAGTACTTTGCTGGCTTTTTCTCAGAAATAATAGTGGGTGTATATGTCTCTTTTGTGGTGTATTTTTCCAGAAATTATTCAGTGTGAGTGTAATAATTGTTTTATGATTTTTTTCCCCACAAGAAATGATACACTGGGAGTGTAACAGCCGTTAATTTTGGGGTTTTACAAGAATTGATACATTCACAGTGTCTTAGTCCATTAATTTTGTGGTGGTGGTCGGGGGGTGGGGTGAGGGGGTGGGGGTGGAGAGGGGGGGGGGGTCGGGGGTGGGGGTCCCCAGAAACTAGCCCAGTAATGGTGGTATGTCCTAGAAATCTCATATTAAAGTCCATATTATTGTTGTGTGGTTTTGTTCTACGAAATAATGGATTGGGAGTGTCTGAATCTTAGAGAAGGTGTGTGTGTGTGTGTGTGTGTGTGTGTGTGTGTGTGTGTGGAGGGGGGGGGGGATGTTGTTCCACGAATGATCAATTGGGAGTGTCTTTGTCTATTTTGTGGTGGGCTGTGGGGGTGAAAGGGGGAAGGGGGCGGGTTGTTCTAGAGCGAATGCCTTGGGAATGTCTTAAAGTTTATTTGATGGTGTTTTCCGCCTAGAACTGATACTTTGAAGCGTCCTAGTACAATTGGTGATAATGGTGGTGGTAAAAAACTCAGCTATGTATTGAGGGTTTCATAGTTTGTCTTGTGGTGGTTCTGTTTTAGAAAGAATACATTAAGAGTTTGTTTGTCTGTCTGTGGTGGTTCTGTTTTAGAAAGAATGCATCTGGAGTTTATATGTCTGTCTTGAGGTGGAACTATTTTAGAGAGATACATTCAGAGTTTGTCTGTCTGCCTTGTGGTGATTCTGTTTTAGAAAGAGTACATTCAGAGTTTGTCTGTCCCTCTTGTGGTGGTTCTGTTTTAGAATGAATACATGAGGAGTTTATTTGTCTGTATTGTGGTTATTCTGTTTTAGAAAGAATACATTTAGAGTTTGTCTGTCTGTCTTGTGGTGGATCTGTTTTAGAAAGAGTACATTCAGAGTTTTTTTTCTGCCTTGTGGTGATTCTGTTTTAGAATGAATACATGAGGAGTTTATTTGTTTGTCTTGTGGTGGTTCTGTTTTAGAATCAATACATTCAGAGTTTATTTGTCTGCCTTGTGGTGATTTTGTTTTAGAAAGAGTACATTCAGAGTTTGTTTGTCTCTCTTGTGTTGATTCTGCTTTAGAATGAATACATGAGGAGTTTATTTGTCTGTCTTGTGGTGGATCTGTTTTACAAAAAATACATTCAGAGTTTTTCTGTCTGTCTGTCTTTTGGTGGTTCTGTTTTAGAAAGATTACATTCAGAGTTTGTTTGTCTGTCTTGTGGCGGATCTGTTTTAGAAAGAGTACACGAGGAGTTTGTTTGTCTGTCTTGAGGTGGAACTATTTTAGAGAGATACATTCAGAGTTTGTCTGTCTGTCTTGTGGTGATTCTGTTTTAGAAAGAGTACATTCAGAGTTTGTCTGTCCCTCTTGTGGTGGTTCTGTTTTAGAAAGAATACATCTGGAGTTTATATGTCTGTCTTGAGGTGGAACTATTTTAGAGAGATACATTCAGAGTTTGTCTGTCTGTCTTGTGGTGATTCTGTTTTAGAAAGAGTACATTCAGAGTTTGTCTGTCCCTCTTGTGGTGGTTCTGTTTTAGAATGAATACATGAGGAGTTTATTTGTCTGTATTGTGGTTATTCTGTTTCAGAAAGAATACATTTAGAGTTTGTTTGTCTGTCTTGTTGTGGATCTGTTTTAGAAAGAATACATTCAGAGTTTGTCTGTCTGTCTTGTTGTGGATCTGTTTCAGAAAGAATACATTCAGAGTTTGTTTGTCTGTCTGTGGTGATTCTGTTTTAGAAAGAGTACATTAAGAGTTCGTCTGTCCCTCTTGTGGTCGTTCTGTTTTTAGAAAGAATACATTCAGAGTTTGTCTGTCTGTCTTGAGGTCGTTCTGTTTTAGAAAGAATACATTCAGAGTTTGTTTGTCTGTCTTGTGGTTGATCCATTTGAGAAAGAATACATCTGGAGTTTATTTGTCTGTGTTGTGGGGGATCTATTTTAGAAATAATACATTAAGAGTTTGTCTGTCTTGTGGTGATTCTGTTTTAGAAAGAGTACATTCAGAGTTTATTTGTCTGTCTTGTGGGGGATCTGTTTTAGAAAGAATACATTCAGAGTTTGTCCGTCTATCTTGTGGTGATTCTGTTTTAGAATGAATACATGAGGAGTTTATTTGTCTGTCTTGTGGTGGATCTGTTTTAGAAAGAATACATTCAGAGTTTGTCTGTCTGTCTGCCTTTTGGTGGTTCTGTTTTAGAAAGATTACATTCAGAGTTTGTCTGTCTTTTGGTGGTTCTGTTTCAGAAAGAATACAAGACGAGTTTGTTTGTCTGTCTTGTTTTGGTTTTAGCCTAGAATGAATACATGGGGATTGGGGGGTGGTTGGAGGATTCCATTTCGTGGTAGTTGACTTGTTTTAGAAATAAGACATTGGGAATATTTTAAAACCCTCTGTGTGGTGTTTTGTTGTTGCTGTTGTTTTTTTGGTTCTAGAAATGATTTATTGGGACTTCCTCGGTCCATTTTGAGGTGAAGGTGTTGCTCTACAAATAATAAGTCGTGAGTTTCTTGATACCCCAGGTTAAAAGAATCTGTGTGACAATACAAATTTGAGTGGGATAATGTTCATCTGTTTGTTTTGTTACAGTAACAAGTGAGTGTGATAATGTTCATCTGTTTGGTTTGTTACAATAACAAGCGAGTGGAAAAATGCGATTCTTTTTGGCTTTGAATGCTACTAGATTCTCATACCAACAGTTGGGAGTGTGTAGGTCTTATGGTAATTGCAAGATATAGCGCTATATAAATTTCATTTATTATTATTATTATTATTATTATTATTATTATTATTATTATTATTATTATTATTATTATTATTATTATTATTATTATTATTGTTGTTGTTGTTGTTTTATTATTATTATTACTATTATTATTGTTGTTATTATTATTAGTTGTGGTAAAGGGAAGTTTCTTTGTCTGACTGGCTGCACTTGCTTTGTTCTAGCAATAATAAATGTGAGGACTCCATTTGTTTTGTTTTGTCTCTTTATTGATCGTTGATATTTTTTGTTGCCTTATTTTCTGTGACGTCCTTGTCCTGCTGTTTCTGTGCCAAGTTCCTTTCAATCTCTTCGCCTCAGCCGTGCCCAGATTCGTTGTGTGGCATTCTCAGAGTCAGAAGTCCACAGTTAGCCTATCAATGTCAGGCTGCCATAGGGCCACCAGCCAGAGGAGCCTTGCACTGGGCATGGCTAATTTGGGGCTGTGTTCAGTAGTGCCTGTTTTGAGCTAACACACGCAGGACACCACCTACTAAGCCCAAAGCGGGGTTTCTATGTGTCAGTGGGTACACATATCTTTAATGAGATTTTTTTTTAAAGATGAAATTAGTGATTGCATTACTCATGGCATATTTTCTTGATCATCCTTTTAGTTCGTGGCTTTGCCCCCAAATCTCAAGAAGACATTTCGCACTCGTATTCTTTATGTGAAAGCTTGATACTGTATTATTTTCTTTTAATAATACTAATCTATGAGATAGAGGACACTCCTGGCCCAGTCCCTGTACGGTATCTGATCCAAATCTAATCCAAGTAATACCAAAATGGAAGGTTTTTTAGTTCAGTTGATTTAGTTATGATATTATATAGTTCGCTCCTGGGCGAAATGGGAGACTCTTAATCTGTTCGATTCTGTTAGGTTTCTTTATGTAATCATGAATTGGAAGTGTATTGGTTACATTTGGATATGTTACTTTGTTACAGTATAACAACCCATTAAATTTTTGAGAGTCTAGTGGTGGTTTTTTTTTCAAGGGTTTAAGTCCAGGAAGAAGGAATTGGGAATAATTATAGTTATCGGTTTAAACAAGTTCAGTCTGAAATAAAAACACATTATATGCATTCCTTAGTTTGCTTTTTTCTTGCTCTGTGTGTGTGTGTGTGTGGTGGTAGGTAGGAGGGGGGGGGGGGAGAGGCTGCGCGCGTGAATGTGTGTGCGTGCCTGCGTGCGTGTGAGTGCGTGAGTGAGTGAGTGAGTGTGTGTGTGTGTGTGTGGCATGGATTGTTTGCGAACAGTTTCTGACCTGTCTGTCTGTCTGTCTGACTGTCTCTCTCTCTCTCTATCTCGTTATCTGTTTCTTTCTCCCAGAGAGAGAGAGAGAGAGAGAGAGGCAGGTAGACAGACAGACAGACAGAGAGACAAAAACTTGTTTTCTTTAATGCATGCTGTTTCAAAGGCAACATCCGGTTAGTGTAAAAAAGCTATGCAAACACAGCACAGTGCAGAGTTAATGGCCCTTCCCTTCAACCACATTGCCTATTCCTTCCCCTCACAGCAAAAGACAGATAGAACACACTTTGTACACACACAAAAGGCAAGACATTGATTTCATAGCCTCTTAATACAGGGGACGGGATAGCTCAGTGGTCAGAACACTCGCTTTCCCACAGCTAATGTTCAGCAGCATCGAGCGAGGTTACCACTTGGATGGGTGACCGTTTGCGCGCCTTGGCTTCAGTACAGTTCCCCCCAGTTCACCCAGCTGTAAAATGGGTACCTGCCCTCTTTAGGGTCAGGGAAGGTAAAGCAGCGAGGGAGAAGAGATGGACGCCGCCCTCAATATGCTGGCCCTAGAGAAGTGAGGTCTCTACAGCCTCGCTTTCCAACGACCACATAGGTTACGGGACAGACACCTTTACTGACGTACGCTATAGCTAATGAGTGGTTAAAGACTGTTTGTGGGTTCACGAAGTACAGTCTAATCCAGTCTTGTTGTTGTTGTATAGTCCAGCCGACCACAGAGGTCACATAGGAGTTGTGGGTTCAAATCTCGGCAGTGGTATCTGGGTGAATTAAGGGTGGAGATTTTGTTTTTTACGCTCTCCCGGGTAAACTTTTAGTTCCGACTTTAAGTACCAACTTTAAGAACCGACTTTAAGTACCAACTTTAAGTACCAACCTGCCAGTGCTTTGATCTCCGTTGTATAATATCATAATTATGTGCATGCAGAAAGTCAAACACGCACGATGAAGAACCAGTAAACCCATGGTAGTATTTCGTTGAATGAAGAACCAGTAAACCCATGGTAGTATTTCGTTGAATGAAGAACCAGTAAACCCATGGTAGTATTTCGTTGAATGAAGAACCAGTAAACCCATGGTAGTATTTCGTTGAATGAAGAACCAGTAAACCCATGGTAGTATTTCGTTGAATGAAGAACCAGTAAACCCATGGTAGTATTTCGTTGAATGAAGAACCAGTAAACCCATGGTAGTATTTCGTTGAATGAAGAACCAGTAAACTCATGGTAGTATTTCGTTGAATGAAGAACCAGTAAACCCATGGTAGTATTTCGTTGAATGAAGAACCAGTAAACTCATGGTAGTATTTCGTTGAATGAAAAACCAGTAAACTCATGTTAGTATTTCATTGAATGAAGAACCAGTAAACCCATGATAGTATTTCGTTGAATGAAGAACCAGTAAATCCATGGTAGTATTTCGTTGAATGAAGAACCAGTAAACCCATGGTAGTATTTCGTTGAATGAAGAACCAGTAAACCCATGGTAGTATTTCGTTGAATGAAGAACCAGTAAACCCATGGTAGTATTTCGTTGAATGAAGAACCAGTAAACCCATGGTAGTATTTTGTGGAATGAAGAACCAGTAAACCCATGGTAGTATTTCGTGGAATGAAGAACCAGTAAACCCATGGTAGTATTTCGTTGAATGAAGAACCAGTAAACCCATGGTAGTATTTCGTGGAATGAAGAACCAGTAAACCATGGTAGTATTTCGTTGAATGAAGAACCAGTAAAACCCATGGTAGTATTTCGTTGAATGAAGAACCAGTAAACCCATGGTAGTATTTCGTTGAATGAAGAACCAGTAAACCCATGGTAGTATTTCGTGGAATGAAGAACCAGTAAACCCATGGTAGTATTTCGTTGAATGAAGAACCAGTAAACCCATGGTAGTATTTCGTGGAATGAAGAACCAGTAAACCCATGGTAGTATTTCGTTGAATGAAGAACCAGTAAACCCAAGTTTGTATTTCGTTGAATGAAGAACCAGTAAACCTAAGTTTGTATTTCGTTGAATGAAGAACCAGGAAACCCAAGTTTGTATTTCGTTGAATAAAGAACCAGTAAACCCAAGTTTGTATTTCGTTGAATAAAGAACCAGTAAACCCATGGTAGTATTTCGTTGAATGAAGAACCAGTAAACCCATGTTAGTATTTCGTGGAATGAAGAACCAGTAAACCCAAGTTTGTATTTCGTTGAATGAAGAACCAGTAAACCCATGGTAGTATTTCGTTGAATGAAGAACCAGTAAACCCATGGTAGTATTTTGTGGAAAGAAGACCAGTAAACCCATGGTAGTATTTCGTGAATGAAGAACCAGTAAACCCATGGTGTAATTTCGTTGAATGAAGAACCAGTAAACCCATTGGGAGTATTTCGTGGAATGAAGAACCAGTAAACCCATGGTAGTATTTCGTTGATGAAAGAACCAGTAAAACCCCTGGTAGGATTTCGTGGAATGAAGAACCAGTAACCCAAGTTTGTATTTCGTTGAATGAAGAACAGTTTAAAACCCAAGTTTGTATTTCGTTGAATGAAGAACCAGGAAACCCAAGTTTTTTATTTCGTTGAATAAAGAACCAAATAAACCAAGTTTGTATTTCGTGGGAAAAAAGAACCAGTAAACCCAAGTTTGTATTTCGTTGAATAAAGAACCAGTAAACCCAAGTTTTTATTTTCGTTGAATAAAGAAAAACCCGTAAAACCCAAAGGGAGTATTTCGTTGGGAAAGAAGAACCAGTTTAAAACCCATGGTAGTATTTCGTTGAATGAAGAACCAGTAAACCCATGTTAGTATTTCGCTGCGTTACGGAGACACGAGCATACCTAGCATGCACCCTGTATCTGACGAGGGATGGACTCCGCGTAAGATGAACTTGCCCGAGAGACGCTGCTTGAAAAGTTCAGTGCAGTGTTTCAAAGACGTTCAGGGAGCTGGCGAGAGAGAGAGAGAGGAGAGAGAGAGAGAGAGAGAGAGAGAGGAGTGAGAGAGAAGAGAGAGGAGATGAGAGGAGAGAGGAAGAGAAGAGTGAGAGAGAGAGAGAGAGAGAGAGAGAGACTGGACCCTGAACCTTTCTTCCCCGATGGCCCGGTGGTCACAGCGTTGTACTCCTAATCAGAAGATAACTGTGGGTGCAGTTTCGATTCTCTGCTGAGAACTTTGCTCAATGGGGTTTTCTCCGGTAGGAGGGAACATCAGTATTAGTCCTTGGCATGAGACTGTAAACTGGGGCCCTGTGTGCGAACGTCAGCAGAACATGTTTTTAAAACCCGTTTTGCCTTTTGGAAGAGTAGGTCATCTGTGCTGGTAAGAACATATTACACAAAAAAATAAAGAAACAGAAAGTGATGCATACATATTTAAAATATAAATAAAGGCATAATGAATTACACACACGCACACATTTTCTGTTTGGGTTGCTTTTTTATGTGGTGTGTGAGAGTGTAGGGGGGGGGGGGAGGGTAAGGGTGTGGGTGTGTATGTTTTTTCAATCTTCTGATTTGTTTTGTGAATATTTTTACAAGTTTTTTTTCTAGTGTGTGTGTGTGTGTGTGTGTGTTTGTGTTGTGTGTGTGTGTTTTAGGAGCTTTATCTGTTTGTTTTTGTTGGCTTGTTTATTTTGGGCTTTTATTATCAAACACACACACCACACACACACACACACACACACACACACACACACACACACACACACACACACACACAACACACACACACACACACACACACACACCACACACACACACACACACACACATTCTAAGGCTTGTTCAAATATCTCCACAGCAAGAAGAGTGAATAGTTTGTTTTATAGAATAAAACTTAATGCATTCGTAACCAAATTCAGTAGAAACAGTAAATGTCTATGTGGTGAGAATATTTCTAATACTCATATAATATTTGAATGTAAGAATACGAAAGCTTTTTTACCTCAATTTTCTGAAAACTCCCTTAGAAGCATATTCAATAATTTGAATTTGGCATTTGATATTGCAAAAGGTCTCTGGCATAGTCCTATAGGACATTTGTTATAGTTTCATTAACGTTAATCACTTTTTATGTTTTTGTTTCTGTGGTGTGTTTTTTAAAAAATATTTTTTATTGTATCTTTCGCTTTGCACGGTTTCTTTTCATGATTAGACTACTTTTTCCCCCTCGCATTTTTCAGTAGGGCCTCTACAACCACCTCAATTATCATACACCCCTTGTATATATATATTTTTCTTTCTCGTCTAATATCACTGAGAGTGAACAGACGTAAAATCGAAGACAACACACACACACACACACACACACACACACACACACACACACACACACACACACACACACACACACACACACACACACACACACACACACACACACACCACACGCACGCACGCACGCACACACACACGACACAAGATTAAAGATTTAGTTCTTTTAATTCCTTTAGAAGTAATGACGATTACAAACACATTTGACAGGAGAAAAAAATTCAACCCTGCCGTACTTAAAACTAATCTCATCAATGTCAACAGAAACTGAAAAAACAAGTGTTCAGCATGAAAAGTTTAACAATAGTAGAATAATAAATTAAAAACAACAATAAAAATGTCCAGGCGTTTAGAAAAAAACACTTTTACTTCAACTTAAAAAAAAATGCAAATTAAGATAGAGGTTCTGGGGGAAAATATGCTTAGATAATGAAAGATACCAAATTACATTTTCATCAAATACCTGCAAATCTGATACATTTTGATACAGCTAGAATTTTTTTAGAGATTGACATTTCATCAGCTTACAAAATGTAGACCTTGACATGGGGTGAGGAAAATGCTGTGGAATAAAACCTTGTCGTAAATGTTTTAAGTGGAGACATGCCATGATAAAACGAAATGCATCCCCTAGCACATACATATTACACTTAGAACGGTGGTCTAGAGGTAACGCGCCTGCCTAGAAAGCGAAAAGTCCCAGTCGGAGTTGTGCGGTGGTTTGATTCCCTCCATTCATTAGACTATGAGTGGTGGTCTGGGCACTAGTCTTTCGGATAAGACGATCAACCGAGGTCCCTTGCGTTACACAAAATTATTCAGCGCACGTAAAAGAACCCACGGCAACAAGAGAGTTGCCCCTGGCAAAATTCTGCAGAAAAAAGCCACTGTGATAAGGAAACAAATACAGTTGCAGACCAACACAAAAAAGTGGCGCTGCTCTTGTGGCGACGCACTCTCTCCGTGGAGCAGCCCGAATTTCACGCAGAGAAATCTCGTGACTTAGAGTGGTATAAATAAATAAATAAATAAAATAGATAAATAAATAAATAGAACATACTCTGTCTTCCCGTGGAATAATATTAAGGAAACTGCAACCTCAAGATGGATCTGCGACAACTGCAACACAATTTAAATAGAAAGTAAACATATACATCTGGTACGCAAGTTACACATTTTTTCGCTTCCCAAATCGATTGTATAGTTCTTAGAACAGATGCATCTTGTATCGTGGTGAAGCTTATTCATTTCT
>CM054135.1:4313688-4318688 GCA_028751875.1 Rapana venosa
TTTGGTATCTTGTGGTAGGGCTAGTTTCCGAGGTTCAGATTCTTCTCTCTACATGTGGGCGAAATCGTAGTTTGAATTATCAAGGATTTTCGGAACAGCCGGTGTGTTTGAAAACTTCCATTGAATGACGTTGATGTACGAGCATTAACAATCTGAAACTTAATTTTTAATTTAATTTAATTTAGTTCTTGTATATCGAGGATTATGGAATAAGCACTTATGTGCTTTTTTTTTTAGATCCAGTCCCCGTGTGTATGCGGTTTTTTAAATTTTGTCATCTGTTCCCACCAGCACACAATGGCCTACTCTTACGAACAGCGGAACAGGATTTAACGTGTGCGCAACTTGACATGCCTAGCACAGTATATCATACTGTAGTACAAAGCGTTGGTTTGTTGTCTCTGCCTGTACAGGAGAAGGATGATGACGATAACGATAACGATTATTACAATGATATCACTTCATCAGTGGATTATATATCATCCCAAAACAGGTTTCAGCCTTTCCGCTGCTGTGAACACATTACATATTTATTTTTCATTTACGAACCCCTTGCGCAGGACACTGCATTTACAATAGTAACCCCCCCTCCCCTTCATCCCACTGTGGATTGTTTCCCTTTGGGCGCTGCAAATATAAGATGAATGCTATGGGATAAAAAGGAAATGCCCGGGCCACATATAAAAGCTCAGTTTCAAAACGCAAACAAATAAAACCCCGAAATAAACATAAAAGAAACAAAGATACCCACACCACACTCCTAAACACACAAACACACACACTTACACACACTTACACACACTTACACACACACACACACACACACTTACACACACTTACACACACTTACACACACACACACACACACTTACACACACACACACACACACACACACACACACACACACACACACACACACACACACATACACACACTATCATTATCCTTGAAATAAACACACACACACTATCATTATCCTTGAAATAAATACACTTTTAAACACACACACACACACACACACACACACACACTTTTAAACATACACACACTTTTAAACACACACACACACACTTTTAAACACCGACCACTTTTAAAACAGACACACTTTTAAAGGCACTCCCCACACTTTTAAACGCACACACACTTTAAACACACACACACACTTTTAAACACACCCCTTTTAAACACACACATTTAAACACACACACTTTTAAACACACACACTTTTAAAACTCGCACACACACTTTAAAGCACATACACACACACACACACACACACACACACACACACACACACACCCACACACACACACACGAACGTTACTATGAAACGTAATACACCAAAAAGAGCTTTTTAAATTACATAAAAAGGTATATCAAAGCCAGCTTGATAACATCGACAAATATTGTTTAAAAAATGGATTTACTTTGTCCACAGAAAAAACTCATGTTGTGCTTTTTAATAATGGCAGTAATCCGGAGGAGCTACCAAGATTTAAGATTGGGTCTGAAATAATTGAATACAAAAATACAAAAAAGTTCTTAGGTTTTTATTCTAACTTCAAAGCTAACTTGGAATACACATATTGAGCACTTATTAAAAAAGGGCAAGAAAGTGCATAAACTTACTGAAGATAATAGTAAACAGTTTGGGGACAAGACATATTCAATCTAAAATTTTTAGCTACATTCTTGTTCGTTCAAAATTATCATACGGACAAGAAATCTTTTTTCAGCGCTCCAAAATCTTTACTTAAAAAGCTACAGAGTGTAGACTGAAAAGCTTACGGGGCTTGCACTTAGATTTCGGTATCATGCTCAGCTCTGGGAACGTACAATGAAGTTGGTACATTGGGCCTTTGGATAAATTACCGTCAACTGGCATGTGGCTAAATATGTTCTTAGAAACAGAACGACTGAAAATTTCATTTGATGAAGTAGAAGTAAAATCTGAACTACAGTTTCCTAAAAGAGCAAAAGATATATTTTCCTTAATGCCCATTAACACAATGTGTCCGATCTAGTGGAATATTCTAATGTCAATCAACACAGAATGGACAAACGAGAGGCAATATTACCTTACCCCATCGGGGGAGATGAACAGAGCACACTTCGATATAGAGGTAACTAATGTAAAAAAGAATAAAAAAATCTGAACATTAAATGGTTCTGATGTTCGATCCCAAAACCATCGTAAGTATTTTCATCATTTACAAATTTTACAGATGGATCACGTCTGGATAATCAAGAAACAGGTTCAGCTTTGTTATACCATCTTTAAAAATTGAAAAATCATTCTATGTTGGTAAACATCATTCGATTTTTTTACGGCGGAATTAGTAGCAGTCTTAATGGCTCAAAATTTATGTTCTTGATTTGCCATTGTGTATATTCAAATCCTTATTTGTGTTGATTCTAAGTCGGTATTGTATGCTTTAAAATCCTTGTGGTACAAGTAAATCTTCAAACCCAATTGCATTAAAAGATTAAACATGTCATCACCTTTTAAACCCTTTAAAAGGGGCACCAAATTCACTTTCTGTTGGGTGCCTTCACACAGTGGATTCTTTCCAAATGATGGGCGATAGAGCTGCTAAAAGAGGTGTAAAGCATGAACGGAAATCAGCAACATTGCACGTGCCTTTATCATTACAAGAGGGCTACCACTTATTAGAACAAACATCATGGAAAAAGGTCACGGGAAAGTATCACCAAAAAGAGAGATTTCTAAACAGATCTGTCACAAAGCTGATAAAGCAAGTGTCGTGAGTCATTCTAAGGCTTGCCCCAAATATCTCAACAGCAAGAAGAGGAATATTTTTGTTTTAATAGAATAAAACTTAATGCATTCGTAACCAAATTCAGTAGACACAGTAAATGTATGTGTGGTGAGAATATTTCTAATACTCATATAATATTTGAATGTAAGAATACAAAAGCTTTTTTACCCCAATTTTCTGAAAACTCCCTTAGAAGCATATTCAATAATTTGAATTTGGCATTTGATATTGCAAAAGGTCTCTGGCATAGTCCTATAGGACATTTGTTATAGTTTCATTAACGTTAATCACTTTTATGTTTGTTTGTTTGTTTGTTTTTTAATTTATTTATTTATTTATTTTTTAATTGTATCTTTTGCTTTGTGCGGTTTCTTTTAATGATTAGACTACTTTTCCCCCCTCGCATTTTTCAGTAGGGCCTCCACCACCACCTCAATTCTCATACACCCCTTGTATATATATATTTTTTTTTTCTCGTCTAATATCACTGAGAGTGAACAGACGTAAAATCGAAGACAACAACAACAACAACACACACACACACTTTTAAACACACACACTTTTAAACACACACACACACTTTTAAACACACACACGCACTTTTAAACACACACCACACACACCACAACACACACACAACACACACAAACACACACACACACACACGCACCACACGCACGCACGCACACACGAGATATAGGGATCAAAGTCTACCTAGGTATAACACTGTACCCCTACACTATGTGTTTTTTGGCAGCAAGGTTTTCTTTTTCCTTCTAAACTTTGTCAAAAACCTTGACGCACTTCCTTCGTGTTAGTTCACGTAATTATACAGCCTGGGTTTTGTGGCCTGATCATCACACCGGTGATGTGGAACATGTTGATTACTGCATGGTGGTGTGTTGTTGTTTTTCTGTTGGGCGTTCCGGAGATTAACACCCTGGTCTTCACCCAGACAGAATCATACTGTGTGTGTGTGTGTGTGTGTGTGAGAGGGGGAGAGAGAGAGAAAAGAGAGAGAGAGAGGGGAGAGGGGAGAGAGAGAGAGAGAGAGAGCAGAGGGGGGAGAGGGGAGAGAGAGAGAGAGAAGGGGAGAGAGAGGAGAGACGAGAGAGAGAGAGGAGAGAGAGAGAGCGAGAGAGAGAGCGAGAGAGAGAGAGAGCGAGAGAGAGAGCGGGGAGAGAGAGAGCAAGAGAGAGAGAGCGAGAGAGAGAGAGAGAGAGAGCGAGAGAGAGAGCGAGAGAGAGAGAGAGAGAGAGGAGAGAGGAGAGAGAGGGGAGGGGGAGAGAGAGAGAGAGAATGACAATGACAAATTCTTTATTTTGAGGTAATGAATAAAACACTCATGTCCTTTTTTACATCCAGTTCCCCGCCCGTAGATACATCTCAATAACAAGAAAGGAGGGAGAGAGAGAGAGAGAGAGAGGGGAGGAGAGAGAGGGGAGAGAGAGGGGAGAGAGAGAGAGAGAGAGAGAGAGAGAGAGAGAGAGAGGGGAGAGAGAGAGAGAGAGAGAGTGAGCGAGAGAGAGAGAGAGAGAAAAAAAAATAGAGAGAGAAAAAAAGAAAGAGAGAGAGAAAGAGAAAAAAGATTTATTCTTTTATTTTGAGGATAATGGGAGAGAGGAGAGAGAGAGAGAGAGAGAGAGAGAGAGAGAGAGGAGAGAGAGAGAGAGAGAGGGATTCTTTTATTTGAGGATAATGGGAAAGAGAGAGAGAGAGAGGGAGAGAGAGAGAGACAGACAGACAGAGAGAGAGAGAGACAGACAGAGAGACAAAGAGAGAGAGATGTCATTCAACCTCATGACAATGTATGTCTTGTCCATGTATTCTAGTTCCTGAAAAAATCTCACTGTCACCAAATACGTGCCGCTGTATCTGTATGGTCACTACCCGGATGATATGACAAAAGTTGTTAAAGAAAAAAAAAATAAAAGCAAAAACAAAAAAACTAGAATGGTCAGGCCATACTGGTAATTCCCTGTCACTTTACTTGTTCTGAAAAAAGTCCCACCTCCTAAAGTTTCCAATCCTTCATTCACCACTTCAGGTTTCAGTTCCTCATCACAAGGAATGCTCATCATCCAGTCCGGGAATGCATTCATGATAAATAGATGGATGACTATAGAGATAGATACATAGATAGATATGGATAGGTAATATACAGATAAATAGATAGATAGATAAATAGATAGATAAGTATAGAGGTAGATCGATCGATC
>CM054135.1:4321188-4331188 GCA_028751875.1 Rapana venosa
TCCCAAGGTTTAGCGATTAAAAGGCTCTGTTTCGTTTGTCTCTGAGTGGTTGTGTGTGTGTGTGTTGTGTGTGTGTGTGTGTATGTGTGTGTGTGTGTGTGTATATGTGTGTGTGTGTGTGTGTGTGTCCTGCTTCTGTTGTTTGTTTTGTTTGTTGATATCACTACTACTGGTGATTTAGACACACCCGCAGTCACACCACAACACCTATACTTACCTCATCTATTTCTCTCTGTTCTCTTCTGTCTCTGTTTCTGTCTGTGTGTTTGTGTCTATCTGTGTGTCCTCTGTCTCTCTCTCTGTGTCTCTCTCTTGAAATTTAATATATATTCACATGCATACATAGATACACACACATACATACATGCATGGATACATACATACATACATACATACATACATACATACATACATACACATAAGCACTCATACATATATCCCACAACTAATTACAGTAACTTTTTTTTATATAGGAGATTAATATATAACTTGAGCAACTGATGTTATGAATTGCTCGCAGTCATATGAAACTTGATAAACAGTTGAATAACTTTTATGAATAACTAAATCTCTCCTTATATACTTGTCAAGAAGAATTGGGCAATCAAACAATAAATGGTGGATTGAAAGGGGCCTAGATCAACAGCATGTTATAGTATTACAATGTTTAGTATTCCAGGCATTTAGTCTCATTGTATGTATTACAATGTCTTTTTTTCTTGAGCAAGAAATATTTTTACTGTGCTTTTTCATCATTTTGTAATTCATATACTTTGTTATTTTAGAATTTGCTTTATACAACAACATTGCAAGATTGGAATCAAACGCTTCAGTGCTGCATTCAGAGGCACCTTGCTTTGCCAAAGAATCAACCAGCTCATTCCAATAAATTCCGCAATGAGAGGGGATCCAGCAAAAAGTTATTATTCCCTTGCCTCTGCTTGCGATACCATGTATCAGGAATTTAATCTCAAACACTATATCATTCCTTATTTTTCCCCTGCTATGTCTTCAGTGCCATTAATGCTGCCCTCGAGTCAACGCAAAATAGAATTTGGCAGACATCAATAGCGGCATCTGACAAGAAGTTCAAGGCCATAGGGATTGCAAATAATTCAGGCATAAAAAATAGAAAAATGCTCTTCTAAGTGAAAT
Organism: Rapana venosa; assembly: GCA_028751875.1. Lineage (NCBI taxonomy): Eukaryota > Metazoa > Mollusca > Gastropoda > Neogastropoda > Muricidae > Rapana > Rapana venosa. The sequence continues at coordinate 4,322,344 of CM054135.1, forward strand.
GATGTTTGTACTTTTAAAACGGTAATCACAAATGCTGCTAAAAAAAGTTCTGATTCTAAAACGTTCAGCAGATCCATCAGTAAACACTTTAAAGTGATTAGAATAATTACTTTCAAAGTGACTTTTAACATCAACATTAAATAGATTTTCATTTTCATTTTTTTTATGTCTGTGTAATCCAATGTCAAGTTTAGCTGAAAATGTTCCCAAAGGAGGAATTTGGGGGACAACAGGTAAAATTGAAATTGTTGCTATATTGATGCCATTTTCCTTTCATAAATGAGTCTGTATAGTTAGCAGTGTACTACAACAACAACATTGGAGAATGGTTTCGAACAACAGTTGGAGTAAGGCAGGGCTGTCTACTCTCACCCACTCTTTTCAACATCTTCCTGGAGAGAATCATGGCTGATGCACTGGAACATCATGAAGGATCAGTCAGCATTGGTGGCAGAACGATCACAAACCTCCGCTTCGCAGATGACATTGATGGAATAGCAGGATCAGAAAAAGAGCTTGCCAGCCTAACAGAACACTTGGATAAGGCCTCCAAAACATACGGCATGGAAATCAGTGCAGAGAAGACCAAACTGATGACTAATAACACCAACGGCATTAGCACTGATATCAGGGTTAATGACCAGAAGCTGGAAACAGTTCAAAGCTTCAAGTACCTGGGAGCCATTGTATCCGACAGGGATCCAAGCCAGAAGTAGTATGCAGGACTGCACAGACAATAACAGCTTTGTCAAAACTAAACACCATCTGGAGAGATAAGAATATCTCACTTATCTCCAAGATCAGACTAATGCGCTCCCTTGTCATATCCATATTTCTGTATGCCTGTGAATCATGGACCCTGACTGCAGATTTGGAGAGAAGAGTACAGGCAGTGGAGATGAGATGCTTTCGGAGACTCCTTGGCATCTCCTACAAAGACCACATAAGCAACGAAAGCGTGCATAACAGAATCCAGCAAACCATTGGACCCTATGAGAACCTTCTAACGATCGTGAAAAAGCGTAAACTTAAGTGGTATGGGCATGTCACAAGATCCCAAGGAATTACAAAGACAGTTTTGCAAGGCACTGTCCAAGGAGGAAGAAGAAGAGGCAGACCAAGGAAGAGCTGGGAGGATAACATCAGTGAATGGACAGGCCTAGAACTCAACAAAACCCTGAGAAAGGCAGAACAGAGAGAAGAATGGAGGGAACTGGTTGCTGAGTCTTTGAGGGTGCCCCCACGGTCGTCAGACTACGGGACAGATAGATAGATAGTTTTTTAATTGGCTGCAGAAATGAAATATTGCATGCTCGTTTTTGAGTAGTAGGTGTCTTGATTCATAAATATTTCATCTTGTACATAATTTGGAACAGAGATACTTCAAATCACGTATTTTAATACCGTCAATTGCCTTCTGTGTTTTTGTCTGTTTGTCTGTTTGTTTGCTTGTTTGTTTGTCTATTTGTCTGTCTGTCTCTGCCTTTCTCTCTCCTGTCTCTCTCTCCCCTGTCTCTCCCCTCTCTCTCTCTCTCTCTCTCTCTCTCTCTCTCTCTCTCTCTTCGTTTTTTTGCACGAGTACATTGACAATTTTTTAAGGAAAAGCATATTTTTGTCTGTCTCTTCTTCATCGAATGCTGGGATAGCAGCTATTGATTGTCTTTCATATGGGCGAAAATGTGTCGCACTGCCGTTAAACGCCTGACAAGTCAGGCCCAGCGCATCCGACTTGGGCGTGGGTGAGAATTGTTCTCTTTTAAGTCTTTCTGGAAACAACAAGGGCAGGAGAACGGACCAAGAAGACAGACAAAAATAGACAAGAAGGAGATGACAGGAAGAAAAGGAACAAGGCAAAAAATGAGAGGAATAGATAAGAAGAAACTGATAGCACAGAATTTCCAGAAGATGGAAATGCTTTTTTAAATTTTTATTTCGAGAATAATGGAATAAGCATTCATGTGCTTTTTTTTCCATTCAGTCCACGTGTGTATGCAGTTTTGTCAATTCTGTCATCCGTACCCACCGGCACACCATGGCCTACTCTTTCGAAAAGCGGAACGGGTTTTTTACGTGTGCGCAAAATGTTCTGCGTGCGTTCGTACACAGGACCTCGATTTATAGTCTCACCCTGAGGACTTTTGCGGGGGGGGGGGGGGGTGGAGAGTGGAGTCGGCACTGATGTCAACTGCAGAGGAAAAAATCCTCTTTGAACGAGAATCGAACCCGGGTCATCAGATCACGAATACATCACTCTAACCACCAGACTATCCCGTCCCCCCCTATGATTCAAGTAGTAGGGTCCTGGCTTAACGCTTTGGCTACCACAGAACGTGAATCAAAACTAGAATGTATATATAGGCTGCGGGAGCTGTGGACTGGGATGGCCGAGTGGTTAGAGCGTTGCGCTCCTGATCTGACGGCCCGGGATCGAGCCACCACGGAGGCGGTTTGTCTTAGGGGATTTTACCCTGGAGTTAACATCAGAACTGGATCTACTCCCTGAAAAATAAAAACAAATCCTTCAGATGAGACTATAAATCAGCCCTGGAGTTAACATCAGAACTGATTCCACTCCCTGAAAAAAACACCAACTCCTTCAAATGAGACTATCAAACAGCTCTCCGAGCGCGAACCCACGTAGAAACATAATAATGTATGGAATTTATATAGCGCTGAATCTTGTAAAGCAACAAATCAAAGCGCTCAGATTTTATTTCATACCACTTTAAGTCACGGCAGATTTCTCTCCGTGAAATTCGGGCTGCTCTCCCCGGGGAGAGCGGGAGAACGCGTCGCCACTTAGCGCTGCGCCACCCTTTCACCCTAACATCTTGCGCGCATGGTAAAAAAACCCCACCCGTTCCACCTTTCGAAAGAATAGGTCTTTTCCTGCTGTTAGGAACAGATGACAAAATTTAAAAAAAAGAAAAAAAAAGAAACGCATACACCCCGGCGTCGTGTTTAAAAATCATTCCTTAAGTCGGAATGCGGCTACCTTCGTGGTGGGTTTAAAGAGAAAAAAAAAAAGGTTGCATAGGCAAAATGTCCCCGTTGGTTATCCTGGGGGTTCTAGCTGAGAACGCATAACAAAAAAGAAAAGACAGAAAGGTCTGCTAACGGGTTAACGGGGACGGGATAGCCTAGTGGTCAGAACATTGCGCTCGCAATCTGACAACCCGGGTTCGATTCCCGCTCAAGGGGGATATTTTCCTCCTGGAGTTAACATCAGTGGAGACTCCGCTCTCGCCAAAAGTCCTTCGGATGAGACTATAAACCGAGGCCCCCGTGTGCGAACGCACGCAGAACATCTTGCGCACACGTTAAATCCTGTTCCGCTTTTCGTAAGAGTAGGCGCTGGTGGGAGCGGATGACAAAATTGACAAAACTGCATACACTCGGGGACTGGATGTATGAAAGCGCATAAGTGCTCATTCCATTATCCTCGATATAAAAGAATAAAATAAGTAAAAGAACAAACAACAACAATAACATGTAGCGAGATGAACATGTCAGAACGTAGGCGTAAGAAACACAGCCCCGAACATACAGCCTGACACATAGCGCACACTATGAAAAACCACCACCACTACCACCACCACCACCACACTACCACCACCACCACCACCACCACCACCACCACCACCACCAACACCAACAACAACAACAACAAAAGCCAACAAACAAACTCAAAAAACCCAAACATCCCACCATGTATTCTAAACACGTAGCACGCCATATCGCTACCACTGACACATCTATCATAATGTAGAACTGAACTAGTGAGCGAGGTTAGTTTCTATGTCCGTGTGAACAGTGTAGATTTTCGATACGGAATGAAACATGTTTTCATTTATAACGCTGATTCGCTCTTGGTTATGGTTTCGTGGTGGGTTTTTTTGCTTTGCAAAGTCCTAGTTTTGGCTGGTTTTGTGTGTGTGTTTTTTGTTGTTGTAAGTTTGAAATCAATCCTAAGTTCTTTAAAAGTTAGTCAGGTCCACCGCTAAAATAGAAATAACGAGAGAAATCAAAACCATACATCAGTATAAAAGGAAAATCAGCTAATTTCTGTTGATTTCATAACATTAAATTCAAGTAATAGTTGAGCATCCGAAAGAAAAGCAAAATGGTATTTACAAGGTGTTGGATAATATAGTCTAGTCATCGATTATGTAAGGGAGACACCTTTGAAAAAAAAGAAAAAAGGAAACCAAACCAGACATCCATACAGGATCTGAGCTTTGAAAAAAAACCCTGCCAGAATGAGTCATGAGTATTTCTTAGAAACCAGACCAGTTACAAATGAAAAAAACCAACAACCTTACAGCCATGAAAAGAACCATACTACACTTGTTCTTACTTAGGGACTTCCTCCCTATTTCACAGAATGAATTTAGACGCTGATATATATATTATATAAAAAAAGACAAATAATTATCAAGAGTGTAAAACGTACGTGTTCTTAGTTGTTAAAAAAAAATCATTTATGTAACATGGTTCCTGGTTTCACAATATCTCTACGAGATAATCTTCTCCCACTTCTGGCTTAGTAGCCAAAAATCACTTAAAACTTAGCCTCTCTTTCACTGCAATAATAAAATAACTGATTATTTGCTTGTTAACAAGTAGATACTGTAAACAAAAAACCAAACCAAACCCAACATAAGTTCATTATTTCGCTAAACTTTCCGACTAAAATCGTTATTCAGCGATATATCAATTTCATAGCAACTCCCCCCCCCCCCCCACACCTCCCCCCTCCCTCGACAAAAAAGACAATAGTCATGATTATGAATGAAAAAGACCCTAACAAGAAGAAGGAGGAGAAGAAGAATCATGATCTGTACTCACGCCACATCAGGAAAGAGTGTGGGCTTCCTGGTCTCACAGGGAGGGTGTGAGGGGAGGGTGTGTAGGGAGGGTGTGAGGGGAGGGTGTGTGGGGAGGGCGAACTGAAAGTTGGTGGGGATTTTGTCTTATTCTGGGGAAACCCTAGTCACCAAGTCTATTTCGGATCTCCTATTGCCGCGTACCTAGTACATCCTGGTTGGGAGTTGTCTTTTTAATTTCTTCTTCTTCTTCTTTTATTGAGACGGGTGTGTACGTGTGTGTGTGGTGTGTGTGTGTGTGTGTGTGTGTGTGTGTGTGTGTGTGTGTACGTGTGTGTGTGTGTGTACGTGTGTGTGTACGTGTGTGTGTGTGTAGTGTGTGTGTGTGTACGTGTGTGTGTTGTGTGTATGTGTGTGTGTGTGTGTGTGTGTTTGGTTGTTACTATTATGTGTGGCAAGCAGCTGTTTTGTTTTTCGTCCTATGTCAATTTTATAAAAGATTTACTACTACTACTACTACTACTACTACTACTACTACTACTACTACCACTACTACTTCTTCTTCTTCTTCTTCTTCTTCTACTACGACTACTACTACTACTGACAACAACAACAACACAACAACAACAACAGTTGCAATAACAACTGTTACGTGCAATGCACATTCATCACGTCTATCAGCTTCGCTGTTACTGTTGTTGTCAAAGTTATAATCAAATATTTGTGTATTCTGGCGATAACTTTCTTCTTGATCTCCTGGACTTGGGAGCGGCATTTGATATCATGGATGGTACTCTGCCCCTCACACACACACAGGCTTAGCATCGATTGAAGTCAGTCTTCAAACCACTGATGTGGCATAGGCGTATTCACAGATGAAAGAAAGATACCGACATGTTTATTTTTTTCTGATGTAGCCTCTGTTAACATTTTTCATTTCTTCGTGGTGTTCCACCAGGGTCTACGCATGGCCCCATTCCTTTTTTGATTTTTTGTTTTTGTGTGTGTGTTGTTTTTTTATTATACTAGAAAGCTCTTAAGTATGATCCAACACTTAAACTATCAATTTAAAAAATAGTTGTACTGATGATCCTTGAACTATCTTACTGGCCTACTCTTCCAAAGAGCGGAATGGTTTTTAACGTGTGCGCAAGATGTTTTGCGTGCGTTCGCACACGAGACCTCAGTTTATAGTCTCATCCGGAGGACTGTTGGGGAGAGTGGAGTGGGCACTGATGTAAACTCCAGAGGATGAAATCCTCTTGAATGAGATTCGAACCTGGGTCAGCAGATCACGAGCGCAATGTGCATCACTCTAACCACCAGGCTATCCCGTCCCCCCAATTGTAGAAAATGTAGACTGGTATAGCTGTGTCTAGTAGTCTCAAAGCTAGTGCAACTACATTTCCACCATCAGTCTCCATTACTATCACTATGCATTAAAAGTGAAATCTTAGGTAGACAATTTTCACCTTTCGGATAAGAAATAGCTTTTAAAAGTTATTTTACAGAGCTAGAGAAAGCCCGTTTCTTTCATTAACAACAACAACAACAACAACAATAACAACAACAACAACAACAACAACAACAACACTCTTAAAGGCAGATCATTTCTGACAAAATATTTTAAATATTATTATGAAAGGAAGTAAGTACATGAAAGTCATGTACGTTTTTCCCTGAACTTTTCTTCAATTTTTTATTTTAAAAGAATGAGTTTGTATATTTCACAGTATCCTGATATAGAAGACTGTAGTACGATAGACACAAATGTTTGACAAGTAACTTTTTTCCATTTTTAAGGAAGATGTTTTTCATTCCACAGTATACTGACTGACATGTAAGACTGTAGTACGATAGATACAAATGTTTCACAAGTAACTTAGTTCCATTTTTAAGAAAGAGGTTTTTCATTCCACAGTACCTTGACATAGTAGAGTGTAGTACGATAGACACAACTGTTTCACTAGCAGCTGCATGCTACGTGTACGAGAATCGGACGAACAATTTTTGAAATGCAATTGTGGCGTGAGCGAAGGAAGGAGTGTCCGGTATTAGTAGACTCCTCTTCCAAGATTCAAATTCAAAACACCACACCAAGCCATTACATTTAAAAAAAAAAAATCATTTTTTTATATTTTAAACTGCCCCGCGTGATCTGTAGTCTTAGATAGGTGATAAAATTTTTTTTATTTTTATGAATGGTTGGTTTGTATATTGTGAAAATCTGTTGCTTCAAAACATCTCGCCGAGCCATTACATAAAACATATCCTTCTTATATATTATTAGATTGCCCTGCGTGATTTGTAGTCTTAGATAGGTGATAGAAAAAAATCTCTCTTAAAGTGAACTGACAATATGAATGGTTGGTTTTTGGATGTTGTGAAAATCTGTCGCCTCAAAGCATCACACCGAGCTTTTTTTTTTTTAAAGTCCTTTTTATATCTTATAATTATCGTCGTTATCTGTAGTTTTCGTAAAGTGACAAGATATGTCTGTTAAAGTGAACTGGCAATATGAAAGGCTTGTTTTTGTATGGTGTGAAAATAATTATGTCGTCTTAGTATAGAGAACGCCAATCTTTTTTTTCCCACCCACTTCCATTTTTTAGGGGGTACTATGATAGAGTAATAAAAACCAGAAGAAGAATGATGCGAGAAAACGAATATGGTTTGTGCGTGTGTGTGTGTGTGAGTGAGAGAGAGAGAAGAGAGAAGAGAGAGAGAGAGAGAGAGAGAGAGAGGAGAGAGAGAGAGAGAGAGAGTGAGTGTGAGAGAGAGTGAGAGTGTGTGAGTGAGAGAGAGAGTGAGTGTGTGTGTGTGTGAGAGTGAGAGAGTGAGAGAGAGCTTGTGTGCGCATATGTGCGTGTATGTGTGTGTGCGTGTGTACGTGCGTGTGTGTGTGTGTGTGTGCTTGCGCGTGTGCGTGAGTGTCTATCTATCTATCTATCTATCTATCTATCTATCTATCTATCTATCTATCTATCTATCTATCTATCTATCTATCTATCTATCTATCTATCTCAGTGTGTGTGTGTGTGTGTGTGTGTGTGTGTGTGTGTCTGCGCGCGCGCGAGCGTGTGTGTGTTGTGTCTTTTTGTTTTGTTATGGATTTTTTCAAAACCGCAATCGCTGGTTGGCTGCAATAACCTTGCGAAGGTGTGTTTTGGAGATAAGCAGAAATGAATTACAATGATCAAAAACAGAGAGCGTTGAAAACAAAGTCCACACACACACACAACACACTCGCACACACCCACACACACCCACACACACACCAACACACACACACACACACACACACACACACACACACACACACACACACTCGCATACACACACACATACACACACACACTCACACACATACACACACATACACACACATACACACACACATACATACACACACTCACACACATACACACACACATACACACACACATACACACACACACACCACACACACACACATACACACACACACACCACACACACACACATACACACACACACCCACATCAACACACCAACCCCCCCCCCCCCCCCCCCACACCCACACACCCACCCACCCACACACACAACACACACACACCACACACACACAGACACACACACACACACACCCCACACACACACACAGACACCCCCCCCCCCCACACACACACACACAGACACCCCCCCCCCCCACACACACACACCACCCATCCACACACACACACACACACACAGACACCACACACACACACACGCACACCCACACATACACATACACCCACCCACCCACACCCCACCCCACACACACACACACGCACACACACACACACACACACCACTACACACACACACGCACACACACACACACCTACCCCCCCCCCCCCCCCCCACAACACACATACACACATACACACACATACACACACACATACACACACACACACACACACACACACCCACCCACACACACACACACATACACACACATACACACACACATACACAAACACACATACAAACAC
>CM054135.1:4336188-4338688 GCA_028751875.1 Rapana venosa
CAGAATTTTTAGTTTTCCAGGCAGGTATGTTACCTCTAGACCACCGATCCACCTGTGTATAAACGCTCGCAGAATGTCATGCGTACACGTTAAATTCCCATCCATTCCATGTTGGAGGGTTGGCCACCTGTGGCCGGTGATATGGCTGACTCGAATTTGCCCAGCATGCACCCTGTTGCCTGAAGAGGATAGGCTCCGCCAGGATCAACCTGCCCATTACATATACTGTTCGAATTTTTTTTAATTTTTTTTTATTTTTAGTACAGTGTCTCCGCAATTCTTCATAGGAGCAGAGAAGTTAGAGGTGTGTTCTCTCTGTCTCGTTCTCTGTCTCTGTCATTGTCATTGCCATTGTCTCTGTCTCTGTCTCTGTCTCTGTTTTTGTCTGTCTGTCTGTCTGTCTGTCTCCCTCCCCCCCCCCCCCCCTCTCTCTCTCTCTCTCTCTCTCTCTCTAGTCATTGTCGTTGTCTCTGTTTCTGTGTCTGTCTGTCAATCATTTCCAGCCTGCACCTCCTGATCCCCAGTTCACTGGCACTCCTCTCTTTTCCTTCTGTTCCACAAGTGAAAAAGAAATCATGACAATTCTGAAGGAAATGACTATAAAATCATGCGACCTCGATCCCATACCTGCTCCTGTTTTCTCACAATGCCTTCCACAACTTGTACCTATTATCACTAAAATAGTAAACTCATCTCTTCTGTCAGGACATTTTCCACAAGCTCTTAAAACCGCAATAGTCACACCTCTACTGAAAAAGCACGACCTCGATCCCAACATTCTGAAGAATTATAGACCTGTCTCAAGCTTACCCTTTGTCTCTAAAGTACTAGAAAAAGTTGTTCTCAAACAGCTCAACAGTCACCTTCATTCCAATGATCTCCTTCCCCCTTTTCAATCTGCCTATCGCCCGAACCACAGCACGGAAACCACCCTAGTCCATACTTTAGATACACTTCTACTTGCTTCTGATGCAGGAAAAATCTCCCTCCTCACTCTTCTTGACTTATCTGCAGCCTTCGACACTATAGACCACTCAATTCTTCTTTCTCGCCTCCAAAATACGTTTGGTATTAATGGCACAGCCCTCACCTGGTTTACTTCATACCTCACAGACAGATTCCAGAAAGTTATTGTAAACAAAATTCAATCAAAATCTGTCAAAATGGAATGTGGAGTCCCACAGGGATCAGTCCTGGGCCCCGTTCTCTTTACTCTCTACACTGCTCCACTCTCACATATAATAAACAACCACCATATTGATCATCATTTCTATGCTGATGACACTCAGCTTCAGTGCAGTGATACTGTTGAAAACTTGCCTTCCCTCCTGACAAATATGTCCTACTGCCTTCAAGACATTCAAACTGGATGACTCAGAACAAGTTACAACTTAATGCCGATAAAACCGAAGCCATGCTCATAGGGACCCAACATAAGCTTTCCCATCACAACAACATCAATAGAATTCGCAGTGCGTCAGTTCCTTTGTCCAACTCTGTGAAGTATCTAGGTGTAGTTCTTTGACAACACACTCTCTATGAAAAAATTCATCACCCAACCTGCTAGTCTTGCTACTATCAACTACGGCGCATAAGCGCGATTCGCAAGTACTGTCCACTGATGCAACTTCCAAGCTCGTCACATCTCTCATTCTTTCACGTTTAGACTACTGTAATTTTCTTTGGTTGGCCTACCAGCATCATCCATCCACTCTCTTCAACGCATACAAAACTCTGCAGCTCGACTGGTCCTAAGAAAGAAAAAATCCGAACACATCACTCCTCTTCTGCGATCTCTTCACTGGCTGCCAGTCTCACAAAGACTGGAGTATAAAATCAATACCCTCTGTTTCAAATGTCTCCACAAATCTGCACCCTCTTATCTCTGCAACTGTTTTCACCTGTACACCCATCCCTTCCCTTCGTCAGCCGCAGATACTTTGTGCTTTCGAACACCCCAGATTCAAACATAACCACTGTTGGCTGTCGATCTTTATCTGTTTCTGGTCCGTCCACTGGGAAAGACCTCCCCCCTTTCACTTCACCAAAAACCTTCACTTGATACCTTCAAATCCAGCCTCAAAACACACTTATTTCCTACCTGACACTTTTCCCTCATATCCGTCTCTACTTTTTCAACAGCATCCTTCATCTCCTAAGTGTGTTCACGGGGTGTGTGTGGGTGTGTGTGGGTGTGTGTGTGTGTGTGGTGTGTTGTGTACACGTGCATAAATTTGAAATATGTTCTTTATTATATTTGAGGAAAGTTGCTTGCGCGTAAATGATATGAGTGCAAGCGCTTCGATTTGTTTGTTTTACAAGATCCGGCGCTATATAAATTCCATATATTATTATTATTATTATTATTAATCTGTCTTACACTCATTGTTTATCTGTGTCTCTGTCCGTCTGTCCGTCTGTCTGCCTCTATGCCTCTCTCTCTCTGTCTCTCGCTCTGTCTCTGTCTGTCTCTCAGTGTCTCCGTCTGTCTCTGTCTCTC
>CM054135.1:4348688-4351188 GCA_028751875.1 Rapana venosa
GTGGGGGTGGGTGGGGGAGGATGGGGGGGGGGGGGGGGCGTTGGTGGAGTGGGGGGGGGGGGAAAGAGGAGGAGGAAGGATCCATAAGGAGTTAGGAGGTGGTGGGGAGGGATAGAGAGAGGTGGGGGGGGGGGGGAGAGAGACAGGATGAGAATATTGAAAACAGAGGTAGGGGGAAGGGGGGGGGGGGGGGGGGAGGGGTGGGGGGGCAGAGAGTTTTTCTTTTTGTTGGGGGTGTGGGTGTTTTCGGGGTTTTTTTTTGGAGTGGAAGGTGGTGGGTGGAGGGGGGGGGGGGGGGGGAGAGGAAAAGGTTGAAAGACAAAAAATAGAGAGAGAGGGGGGGGGGGGGGTGGAGAGTCGTGATAAGCGAAGGGGTGGGATATAGTAGAGAAGAAGGAATGAGAAAAGAGAGAGAAAAGAGAGATGGAGAGAGGAGAGAGAGAGGAGAGAGAGAGAGAGAGAGGGAGAGAGAGAGAGAGAGAGAGAGAGAGAAGAGACAGACAGACAGAGAGAGAGAGAGACAGAGAAGAGAGAGAAAAAGAGAGAGAGAGAAGAGAGAAGAGAGAGAAAGAGAGAGAGAGAGAGAAGAGAGAGAGAGAGAGAGAGAGAGAGAGAGAGAGAGAGAGAGGAGAGAAGGAGAGAAGGGGAGGGAGAGAGAGATTTCAGAACTTTACTGTAAATGGCCTTGAGAGAGAGAGAGAGAGAGAGAGAGAGAGAAGAGAGAGAGGAGACAGCAGAGAGAAAGGAGACAGAGAGAGACAGAGAGAAAGAAACAAGAGAAAGTGAGAGAGACAGAGAGAGAGAGAGTCAGACAGCCAGACAGGACAGGACAGGACAGGACAAAGACAGAAAAATATTCTCATAAAAGAACGTTTCTCATGCTGAGGAGCTAGAAGGTTCAACTCCAGGGTGGTGCCAAGCCAGCAGACGATGCCTCTACTGCCTCTCCCCACACTGCTGCTTCTGCCTCTGATGCCACTGCCTCTGATGTCACTGCCTCTGATGTCACTGCCTCTGATGTCACTGCCACAGCTGTCCACATGGCCGATTAGCTGGTGGTTCTGCACACACACACACGCACGCACCACACACACAACAAACACACACGCACGCACACACACGTACACACAAACACACACACACCACACACGCACGCACACACACGCACAGACAGACACACACAGACACACACACACGCACGCACACACACACACATACACACACACTGTCTAAAATCAATTTTTAGTAGAAAAAACTTTAAAAGGAAGGCGCGCACGCACACACACATATATACACGCAAACTCACGCACGCGCGCGCGCGCACGCACACACACACACACACATATCCTTCGGATGAGGCTATAAACCGAGGTCCCGTGTGCGAACGCACGCAGGACATCTTGCGCACACGTTAAATCCTGTTTCGCTTCTCGTAAGAGTAGGCCATTGTGTGCCGGTAGGAACAGATGACAGAATTTACAAAAGCGAATACACACGGGGACTGGATGTAAAAAAGCACATGAGTGCTTGTTCCATTATCCTCAATATATAAAAAAATTATATGAAAAAATTGTCATCTGAGCGCTTTGATTTGTTGCTTTACAAGATTCAGCGCTATATGAATTCCATACATTATTATTTCAGATAATGTTTTCACTGTGTGTGTGTGTGTGTGTGTGTGTGTGTGTTTACATATAGCCCACTTGATCTTCATAGCCAAACTAGGGCTGTAACTGAATATAAAAATAAAGCTTCTTGGCATAATGGTGGTTGCTTGATATAGTCCCTAAAAACCAGATAACTACGCTGGGCCTGTAATGTAACCAAAGACAGGAAAGGGAAAAACAAGAAACATACACACACACACATACACACAACCACACACACACACACACACACACAACACAAGGCTAATAGTCCTTTTCAAATAATTATCACATACATATTGTACAGGTCAAGACTGACCCATCCTTTTGTGTGTGTGTGTGTGTGTGTGTGTGTGTGAACGCGCGCGCGTACACACAGACGTGTACGTTTATACTGCGGGCATTCAAAATGTTTCGACAGCAAATTTCTGCCAAACAGATCCCCCCCCCACCCCCCCTCTGTCTGTCTGTCTGTCTCTCTATCTCTCTGTCTGTCTGTCGCTTTCTCCAAGTTTGTTACGCTTTGGTAGTCGCCATATATATAATAATTATAATGTCTCGTTTTCGCTTTGTTTTCCTTTCTTTGGTTTTGCATGCTCTGCTTTGCTTGACCCCATTCTAAAGGCTGGAGGCTTGAAGAAGATATTGCTCCTTGTTCCTCTCTCTCTCTCTCTCTCTCTCTCTCTTCTCTCTCCTCTCTCTCCTCTCTCTCTCTCTCTCTCATGAGTGCTTATTCATTATCCTCGAAATAAAAGCATTTGTCATTGTCACTCTCTCTCTGTGAGAGCATGATGTAAAGAAGCCATGTGTTTATCTATTTACTCTCAATTAACATTTCGAGTTCTCTCTCTCTC
>CM054135.1:4356188-4358688 GCA_028751875.1 Rapana venosa
ATTACATTTGGTGTACTCTTGTTGCCTCGACTCTATACTTTTTGTTATACATTATTACAAAACAAGGCAGACATCTTTACAGATGTACTTTGTTTGCTTTTCATGATATAAACAAAACAATGACCAAATGTCCCTACAATCAATATACTATCGACTGGACAAAATCTATAAAGTTGTTAAACATCAAATACTAATAAGTGCGAACTTTCAACATAATTTCTTTTCTCAAACAATTACACACATGCCGTGTTCAAAATTAGAAGGCACGTGAAGTATCTTTAAAGTTATTCAGTCATTTTTATTCCTATTTTTTTTCATCTTCATTGTCGTGACAGTCCCTTGGCCCCTAAGGTCTTTGGGTAAACACAAGAGACTGCTGGACACTTCTCCTTATCTTACATTTTCCCCCTTGCTTTAAGAGATATACATATTAACCAGCACGTTTCAGTGACTTTTTATGATGGAAATCAGAATGTCCATCTTTAGACAGACGGTTTTCTGTACTGTCGGATTAGATTTCTCTCTATCAAAATGTTTATCTTTTGACAGAGAAGGTCTTCTGTCTGATTCAGTTTCTTTCGACATACCAGTGCAGGTGACAAAACAGTGTGCACCCCATATTATAATGAGAGAGAGAGAGAGAGAGAGAGAGAGAGAGAGAGAGAGAGAGAGAGAGAGAGGATAGTATTTCATAGTATTATGTAATATTAAGATGTTGGTTTTTTCTTTAAAATCTTGTCTCCTATTTTCGTAATCAGAGATGAAGCAAAACAAAATTGTCAACAGTTTAGGAAGTGAAGAAAAAAGCTAGCATCTCCATGCAGAAATCAAAAACAATAGTTGTACCTCCAAAGAATAGTTTATTTGGCACAAAATGACAAATCACAGACGTGATCATAATTACCTTTCACTGCCAAAAAAAGGCAATACATCCTTTAGACGCACTGAAATTCTCACAGCTTACAAAGCTGGCACATTGTCAGTACTGATATTTACAACTAATGGGGGTCAACATGACCCATTTTAAGACAAGAACCAAACCCCTGACCTGATGTGTCATTGTGACCTTTTGTCCTTGATGTAAATCACCACATGCGTGCACAAGCCTAGTTTATGAATAAAATTAAAATTACAAAGTAGCCTTGACAATGTGAAAAAACACACACACACAAAACCCACCCCAAAACCCTCACCATGGTGTTAAACAAGGAGCGGTGCAAACTGGGCACATTTATCAGGACTTCCTTCTAGTCAATGACACACACCACACGCACATCATAAATTATGTAGTGTGAAGGTGGTTGATAGAGGCAGCAGCATAAGCTGCCGGCTGCATTAGCAGAAGTAGTAATAGTTACATTTTCAGCGGTACTACAAAATAAGCTGCAGATTTCTCACAATCTTTAAACCCAAAATTTAGTAAATTCAATGTTTTGGGCCAAATCCTGTTCTGTAACATTTTTTTTTAGGTTTGATTTTAACTGATCTACCGGTTTTGTCACATGGCAATTGTCACATGTTTTTCACCCCCTGCAAAAAATGCTGTGTACACTCAATCCTAGAAGAAGAAAAAAAAGACAAATCAAAGAGAAAATACGAATTAACATACTCACCAGTTTCATACACCGTCTACACACCCAACTGTCTCACGAATTCAATAAAAACCCGCACAGCTCCCCAACCTTCAAAATCTTTTACACCCCCCCCCCCCCCCCTTCTGCTTTCCAGAGAGGGAAGATATTAAAAAAAAAATGGAATGGTGCTTAAACATTGAAGAACAAACCGATAACAAATAAATTCATAAAAAACCAAACATTCCTGCCCCCCCCCCCCCCCCCCCTCCTCTAACACAAAAGGATGGAAGTGACCATGTCAAAATGCAACCCGCTGACCTGACCGTCGTAAGCATGCACGCTGTCCACTGGTTCCACATGGGATAGTGTTAAGTTACCACAGGCTTGGTAATTCCAACAGAACTGGGTTGGGCGGGGAGGGAAGAAGATTTGGGGAGGGGAGGGAGAGGGGGGTGGGGGAGGGGTGAGGGAGAGGGGAGGGGAGGGGAGGGGAAGCCTGGGTGCTCCCAAAAAGTTGGGTGGGACACAACACATGGACAGCCACTTCTCAAAGCAATGAAACTTACCGCCCACCCCGAATTCCCCCCCACGCCACTCCACCCCACCCCACCCTCCACCCGAATCTACCTCCCCCCCCCCAACCCATCTATCCGCCTGCCTGACCTTACATTTCCTGTTACGGTCATAACCACCAATAAGGAACAAGGAAAATGGCGGGGAAATATGGTGACGCAACTCATGAATATGCATCGTGCTAAGTGGTTCTTTCAGCTGCAGGGCTCTAAATTTGGCAAAACCCGCTAGCGACGTTCCCAGTGTCAGGTTTGGACGGTTGGGTTTAAAAAAAAATTAAAATATAAAAAAATGGGGGACATTACCTGACACACTAAAATTGAGCAATGCACAAGTGTTTCGATGGTTCACTT
>CM054135.1:4366188-4368688 GCA_028751875.1 Rapana venosa
ACACACACGCACACACACATACACACACGTGCACGCATGCAGCACACACACACATCCCCCTCTCTCTCTCACACACACACACACACACAAACACATGCCACCACACCACCACACACACATAACACACACACCACGCACACACACTCCCTCCTCTCTCTCCACACACACACAACACACACGCCAGCACCACCACCACAACATACACACACACACACACACACAACACACACAACACACCACCACCACCCCTACCACCTGTTTCGCAAACCCCCCAACACCCACCCCCCCATCACCAAAGCCAATCCTTTTTTCTTTCCCCCAGAGTATTACATGACGTGCTTATCGATTTAAATATAAAAAAAGACCCCCAAAAATCCTGTACCATTTTTAGCAGGCGACTAAGATAAACCTGTAACTAATTTCGGCCTGCTATTCAAAGAGAACAAATTTCTCTTTAATCCGCTGCTCAAAGAAACATGTGCCGATTTCGGCCTGCTGACTAAAATAATTTTAGTTAATCTTTTATCATTTTTGGCACGCTGCCCAAACTCAAATTGGTCGATTTTCACAAGCTTCCAAAATAAGACACGTTTGCCAAGTGTTGTCAAACTGCTAGAAGAATCTTATAGATCTACTTCGTCTTCTTTCACGATCCCAGCCGAATAGTTCTAGACAGAATTGAGTGGTGCTACCATACATGTTCACTGCTTAATTTGTGTGACTAAGATATATATAACCTTGTTTATTTTGGCGTTCTTCGATTTTACGTCTGTTTATCGTCAGTTGATATCAGTTATTTTGGCGTGTTTCTACAATTAAACCTTTACCCATTTTTGTCCAGGGTTAAAGTAAAACTTCATGAGCTCTCTCTCTCTCTCTCTCTCTCTCTCTCTCTCTCTCTCTCTCTCTCTCTGTGAAGACGACTGCAAACTATACTGTAGTTGGCACACACAGACGATAAGAATTCAGATATGAAATTTATTATAAAAAAAACCACAAAACAAACAAAAACATGGGATAAACCATGCTCGAATAAATGTTTAACACTGCGCTACTTAGACGATTGCTGAAAGCATCTGACAATGGTAAAGAATGTTATCACTGAAAAAAAACCCACCACAACCCAGTATAGGCCTATAACTCAACACACAAAGCATACAATAATATATAGATAAATAAATAAATAAATAGTGGATGTATGATTTAAAAGTAACCAGTGAATGAATAAGCGAAGAAATGAACAAACAAATTATTCAATCAAATCAAATGACACCCCCATCAAAGATAAAGGAAAAAGTAAAAGAATGAAAACCACCGTAAATCGTCAAAGCAAAAAACCCCACAACTGCTTCAATAAAGCAAAGCCAATTAGCTCCCCTCCTTCACCCAACAATAATTATGTACGCACTAGGGCCTGACTTGTCAGACGCTCGCTCGCTTACCCGCAGCGCAACGCATTTTCGCTCATATGACAGACAGACAATAGTTGCTGTCTGAACTTTCGATGAAGAAGAAGAAGAAGAAGAAGAGAGAGAAGAAGAAGAAAGAAAAAAACCAACCAAACAAACAAGCAAATAGAGCCACCCCATAAGACAAAACAGGGGAGAAAACTACACACACAGTTGCGTCCCTCTTTTAAAAAAAAAGTACACAAACGTAATTTTTAAAAAAAACCCACGAAATTTAGTTTTAAGATAAAACAAAAAACAAAGCCTGATGAAACATATAAAACACACAAAACATACTAAACTAAACCCCTTTAATAAATCAACATAAACCTTCAACATCGCCACAGTAGCAACAACAACAACAACTAACAGTCAACACTAATGATTATGAACATACTCACCCAGACAGTCAGTCACCCCGTCCCCTCAAGACATGTCTCGGAATGGTCTGACCGGTCACTGCCTCTGTGTTCTAGGCTAGCCCACCGCTGCAACACTGACCGCTCTTTCCATTCTGGGTCGGGCTTTTTAACCGTTCGGCGACGTCACTTGAAAACGAAACAGGGAAGAAAAAACAAGAAAGCGTCAGTTTCGGGCCTCGAAGTCCTCGAGTCAGTTCTCTCTCTCTCTCTCTCTCTCTCTCTCTCTCTCTCTCTCTCTCTATCTGTTGGTTTCTTTGTTCCCTCGCTTTGTTTGACTGCTTCTAGCCAAGAGGAACTAGTCTAACTGCCTTGTTGCTTAAACCGCTCTTGAAGTTTGTCTTTTTCCGGGTATTGCAGAATGCACAGGAAAATGACTTTTTTTTTTTGGGTGGGGGGTGGGGGTAGGGGTGGGGGTGGGGGTGTTCGCTCTTTTGAGGAAACGAAATAGTGGTGATGATTGGTGGTGGTGGTGGTGAATGGGAGGGGGGGGGGGGGGGGGGCGTGGGTGGTGGTGGTGTGTGTGCGTGTGTGGTGGTGATGGTGTGTGGTGATGGTGTGTGGTGGTGGTGGTGGTGGTGTGTGTGATATGAGGAATATAATGTTGGGGTTTTTCCTTGTTCCTTTTTTCCA
>CM054135.1:4413688-4423688 GCA_028751875.1 Rapana venosa
AAAGTTGCATGCGTGTAAATGATTTGAGTGCAAGCGCTTCGATTGTGTTTGTTTTACAAGATTCAGCGCTATATAAACTCCATATATTATTATTATTTTTATTATTATTATTATTAATCGGGACGGGATAGCTCAGTGGTCGGAGCACTCGCTTTCCCCCAGCCAAGTTAAGCAGCTTCGAGCGTGGTTACCAGTTGGATGGGTGACCGTTTGCGCGCCTTGGCTTCAGTACAGTTCCCCCAGCTGTAAATGGGTACCTGCCCTCTTTAGGGTCAGGGAAGGTAAAGCAGCGAGGGAGAGATGGGCGCCGCCCTCAATATGCTGGCCCTAGAGAAGTGAGGTCTCTGACGCCTCGCTCCCCTACGACCTTATAGGTTATGGGACTCCTTTACCTTTACCTTTATTATTATTCCTTGAAGTCAAAGCGCGCAAACGGTCACTCATCCACTTGGTAACCACACTCAATGCTGCGTAACGTTAGCGAGTGCTCTGACCACAGTGACTGTGCTATATCCCACACACAGTAGACAGGAGTTGTCTGTCATGTCTCCTGAAGGGACTTGCTGTTGAAACCATCCTGATAGGAAATTAGTGTGGTTTCATTTTCGTGTTATTTTTCAGTTTTAGATATCACGATGTATGCATAAATGGCTCGATGCGATTTTAAGCCGAGGCGGTAACCTTAATGCCCTTTGTTCTCTTCATTCAGTTCTTTAAATGCTAGTCTTTCGGGTGAGACGATAAACCGAGGTCTCGTGTGTTACACATAAATTATTTAGCGCATGCCAAAGAACGCACGGCAACAAGAGAGTTGTCCCTGGCAAACATTCTGTAGAAAAAAGCTACTCTGATAGGGAAACAAATACAGTTGCAGACAGGAAAAAGAAAAAAACCCATAATGGGTGGCGCTGCTCTTGTGGCGACGCACTCTTCCCGGGGAGAGCAGTCCTAAAATTTGCCGTGACTTAAAGTGGTATGAATGAATGAATGAATGAATGAATGAATATCAAGGTCAGCAATTTGGTCAATCTAAAACCCGTTCTTTTAAAAGAATATCTGAAGTAGATTTTTGTTGTTGCTCTTTTCTATCCTTCCTTTCCCCTTGTTGCTTTCGCCATTTCACTTTTTTATTTTTGGGTGGGGGGGGGGGGGGGGAGGGGGGGGGGATGGGAGGGGGAGGTGTTTATCCTTCTCTTTGCTTGTTGCTTCCAGTCTTGTTTCTGTCTTCTTAACTTTATAGATTTCAGGTCTATCGTCATAATTATCTTTTTTTTTCAATCATGCCGTGTTACAAAGGTCAGGTTTGTTTTTAAATTAACTATTCTTAATTATTCTTCCCGACCCCTCTGGCAATCCCTTTAGAGTACAATGGATTTGTTGACGTTCATGGTTTATTCTCCTTTATGTTGGGGAGATTGGTTTGGGTTTTTGTTTTTTTTTTTGGGGGGGGGGGGGGGGGGGGGGGGGGTAAGAGGGATTGTTTTGTTGTGGCCCCGTCTCGCCTTGTTTTTTTTTATATTGCTTTTGATTTTATTGATGCTTTTTGTCTTTTGTGTGTGTGTGTGTGTGTGTGTGTGTGTGTGTTTTGTTTTGTTGTTGTTTGTTCTTTCTTTCGGTTTTTTGGGTGTTATTTTGTGTGTGTGTGTGTGGTTTTTTGTTTTCGTTTTTCTTTCTTTACTGTGTGGGTGCATGGGTATTAGGTTTACTTTATTATCATAGTTATGATGTATTCCTAAGTGTGGGGACTGGATGTAAAAAAATATCCAACAAAGCACATAGGTGCTTATTCATTATCCTCGAAATAAAAGACATAATTTGTCAACTGTTAATTTAGCCCCACATCCAAACCAGGCCCCCTAAAGGGCTACACTCCCTGCGTGTTGCAGCATTGTATAGCCCACTTGAGGATGCTGGCTCTCGTGAAATGTTCAAGCACACCAGTACACTTTTGCTTCACAGTTCTGTCATTCCCTGCTTTAATGCACCTCAACTTCTTTCTTGGAGTATCCGAAGCTACACCTTTCCTGGAGTGATTGAATAGGTAGCAGCTGTTAGTTGTCTCCCCTGCCTCCACAGAAGAAGAAGAAGAAGAAGAAGAAGAAGAAGAAGAAGAAAAAAGAGGAAGACAACGACGACAACGAGAAGAATTTCGAAGAAGAATTGGGAAAAGAAGAATTTCAAAGAAGAATTGTGGAAAAGAAGAATTTCGAAGAAGAATTGTGGAAAAGAAGAATTATGGAAAAGAAGAATTAAGAAGAATTGTGGAAAAGAAGAATTAAGAAGAATTATGGAAAAGAAGAATTAAGAAGGAAAGAAGAATTAAGAAGAATTATGGAAAAGAAGAATTAAGAAGAATTATGGAAAAGAAGAATTAAGAAGAATCATGGAAAAGAAGAATTAAGAAGAATTATGGAAAAGAAGAATTAAGAAGAATTATGGAAAAGAAGAATTAAGAAGAATTATGGAAAAGAAGAATTAAGAAGAATTGCGAAGAAGAAGAATTAAGAAGAATTGCGAAGAAGAAGAATTAAGAAGAATTGCGAAGAAGAAGAATTAAGAAGAATTGCGAAGAAGAAAAATTAAGAAGAATTGCGAAGAAGAATTGCGAAGAAGAAGAATTAAGAAGAATTGCGAAGAAGAAAAATTAAGAAGAATTGCGAAGAAGAATTGCGAAGAAGAAGAATTAAGAAGAATTGCGAAGAAGAAAAATTAAGAAGAATTGCGAAGAAGAAGAATTAAGAAGAATTGCGAAGAAGAAGAATTAAGAATTGCGAAAGAAGAAGAAGAATTAAGAAGAATTGCAAAGAAGTAAGAAGAAGAAACTAACATCATAACAGAACAGTTACACAAACAAGCCCAAAATCATCAAAACAATGGCTTTGAACCATTTTCACCTATATACTCAAACAAAAAAAGCCTTTTTTTCCCTTTTTTGTATTTTGTTTAATAAACCTGTTTACATCATTTCATATCAAAAACTGATATTTCATAAAATGCACACAACAGTATAAAAATGTCTACGCAAAAAGGACAACCTTTTATAAGTTCTTTGAACAAAGACATCAACGATCATGTCAAATAACGGTCAGATGTTCAAAGACAATAATTATTGTAATATTATTCAATTGAAACGGTCAACGTCATAACAAAACAAAAAAGATTAGTATGTATAAGTTAGCATAATAACACAATCATACACCATACGCCTTTTGAATACTGTCACTCCAAAACAACAACAACAACAAAACCATTCGCCGAATATAAGATTTTGATATCTCTTGTCTTTGAAAACCGTGAATATATGATACATAATCTTCAAGATATGGAAAGGTGTACGTGAAAACTCAAAAGGTTATGTACATTATTATAATGATTATCATTTTTAATCTGGAGAGGAAAAGAAGCCTAAAAACCACTCTTAGCACCCTCCCCTCCCCCTAAAAAAAGACCCCCCCCCCCCCCCACTTTAAAAAAAAGAAGTCATCTAAGCACTTTTGATTTGTTGCTTTACAAGATTCAGCGCTAGGCCTATATAAATTCCATACATTATTATTAGTAGTAGTACTACACACACACCAATGAAACCATCCCGAAACCAAACGAACCCCAAATAAACAACAAAAAAGTCTAATAAGCAAAACAGCCCACCCACTTTTGAAAGTTGATGATTAGCAAAAGCCCTTAAAACAGTCATACAATTAAGGAAGTAAAATTAAAACGTAACCATATATATAAATTATATTATTATATATATATAAATATATCAATATGTAAAATAAACAATAAAATAATAAAAAATAATATAATTATATATATAAAATACAGCAAATCAAACAGAGAATTAAATTAGCCTCTCTTCCAAAACGGCAAAGCACAGAATATAATATCCCATCGTCACTTTTGTTTTTTCATACTCTCCTACCCAGCTTAGTGTTTTATATTTGTTATGTTTTTTTTTGAAAGAAAAAAATATAATCCTTTTCCAACAATCTCGTTTTAGATAGCATGAAAGAAAATTCTCGTGTTTCTAATTTTTTATGCCATTGCCACACTTTATTCGATTCCTACTATTAATTACACACACACAACAACAACACTCACAACACACTTTAATACACAAAAGCAACACGGCGCTCGCCGGCCCGCTGACGACCACATAATCACACACACCACACACACACACCACACACACCACACCACCACACACACACCACTGGATTCACCACAATTCATCCCAAAAATTACACAAAATCCCAAAATACCTTTAAAAACTAAACTATATCAAAGAACAGCTGCAAAAACAAAACAAAAAAAAAAAAACAAAAAAATATTATTCTTATTCCTAACCACCAACTGCTCCCTCTGCTACTGGATTCCTTTTTCTTTTTCTGTGTTTTTTAAATGTTCCTCTTGGCTTTTTATTCTGCTTCTTCTTTCCATTTCAATCTTCACTATGAAATGTCGTCAACATGATGTGTGTGTGTGTGTGTGTGTGTGTGTGTGTGTATGTGTTGTGTGTGTGTGTGTGTGTGTGTGTGTGTGTGTGTGTGTATGTGTGTGTGTGTGTGTGTGTATGTGTGTGTAGCTGTGTGTGTGTTGCGTGTGTGCGTGTGTGTGTGTGTGCGCGTGTGTGTGTGTGTTGCGTGTGTGTTGTGTGTGTGTGTGTGTGTGTCGTGGTGTTGTGTGCGTGTGTGGTGTGTGTGTGTGTGCGTGTGTGTGTGTGTGTGTGTATTTGCGTGCGTGCGTGCGTTCATGTGTGTGTGATTTATTATGACAAACATGCTGCTTATCTATCCACCTTGCTACAATCGGTTTTCTCGAAATATAAATAATGTGTTATGAAAACCTTGCCCAGAAACTATAAAGATATTATGCTATTCATGCCGACTGATAAAAACACTCAAAGATAACTAGCAATACAGAATATACCCCATCCTTCAAACACCAATCCAATCCTGTTGTTTATAGCCCCGCCGACCACAGAGGCCATATCAGGGCTGTCACCTCGCAACCTTTAAAAATCTCAGAACAAAAACTGTGCAGCACTATACAGATTAAAACAGGGTATCAAACCAGCTCTACTGTCGTTCCTTGTAGCGAGGCCCTGGCTTTAAAACACCACATACATAAAACATAAATAAAGGCAGCGTTTAGAAAATAATTCTGTTACTTCATAGTAGACAGATTATACTGTTAAACCCAGAAAAACTTCAGAAATTGCCACAGTTTTTCACTTATCCATGTCCTTGCTATTCCCGTGTTTGATATAAAATATGATAGAATAAACATACTGTCACTACATTTAAAAAAAAAAGGTTAAACTGTTTAACCTAAAAAAAAAAAAACTGTAACAATCACCACATTCTTCACCTATTCATCTTGTTACCATTCCCGTGTTCGACATAAAATATGAGAGAATAAACATACTGCCACTACATTTAAAAAAAAAAGTTATACTGTTTAACCTTTTAAAAAAAAAAGCTGTAACAATCGCCACATGTTTCACATATCCATCTTCTTACTATTCCCGAGTTCGATATCAACTATGACAGAAATGAAAATACTGCTGTCAACATTGAGCCTGCAATATTGAGCCAAAAGCTTCGGATTCGTATAATTATCATAATGATTGATGCACGTGACATTACCATAACAATGATGATGATGATAATCATAACAATGATGATAATAATAATAAAACCTCACATGTCACAACATGTCGGTGGCTATCTGTTTTGTATTCACACTTACACTGTGTGACAAAATCTGATGCTTGGAAAATGATGCCTACTCAACTCATACAGTCATGTTAGTAGCTCTGATTACGAACATGGATAGGAATGGAATGCAGCAGAAAAATTAAGCAGAAGAATGGGGATAGATGTTACATCATTTTAGAGCCTCATCTCTGGCCGGGCCAAAAGCTGTGTATGTCAGTTAGTGATGTCAGCTAATTGCCAAGGTCTACTACACTAAACATGTGTTATGTTGTAAAAATGCTGTGTGTTGAGATTTTTGCCTTCAGTCACGACAAGCTCTTACCATAACAACACGCACTCTTCTTTAAAGGAGAGAACCAACAAAAACAAAAAAAATCCTCTGAAGTCGGAGTATGGCTGCCTATACGGCGAAGTACTTAAAAGCAGTCGATGCACGCAGCAAACTTCTCATCATTCAGTGTGCAGTTTCAATCTCACGGTGATTCCTAGGTGGGATGATGAGTGAGTTAGGAGTGGATAGTTTGGGTGACCCACCCAGGGTGTTAAAGCTGGGGAACGCACAACACCACCACAACACAACAACAACAACAACAACAACAACCATGTTAGAAGCTCTGATTACGAACACAGATTAAAAAAAAAATAAAGCAGAGAAAAAATGAGGAGAGGGATGGATGGATAGATAACACGATATCCTCATAACTATCATCCTCTCCAAGAAAAAACAACAACCAAACTACATAGCAATTAACCAACAACATGGACTTGTCAAACAACGGAACCATGTTTGAATCATAGACAGTGTTTAGAACAAAAACGTAACCAGGCAGGAAAATGAATGAGAGATGTTGTTGTTGTGTGTGTGTGTGTGTGTGTGTGTGTGTGTGTGTGTGTGTGTTGTTGAGTGTGTGTCTGTGAGAGGAAGAGAAGAGTGTGTGTGTGTGTGAAGAAGAAAGTGATGAGAGAGAGGTGTGTGTGTGTGTGTGTGTGTGTGTGTGTGTGTGTGTGTGAGAGAGAGAGTAGAGAGGAGATGTGAGGAGAGAGTGTAGTGTGTGTGTGAGGGTGTAGTGTGTGTGTGTGTGTGTGGTGGTGTGTGTGTGTGTGTGTGGTGTGATGAGAGAGAGAGAGAGAGAGAGAGAGAGAGAGAGAGAAGTGTGTGTGTGAGAGAGAGAGAGAGCTGAGAGAGAGAGAGTGTGTGTGTGTTGTGTGTGTGTGTGTGTGGGAGGAGGAGAGAGAGAGAGAGAGAGAGGAGAAGAGAGAGAGAGATGAGTGTGTGTGTGAGGAGGATGATGAGTGAGGTGAGAGAGTGGGGGGTGTGTGTGTGTGTGTGTGTAATATGGAAACCGTAAACTCAGATATTCCCGTAATTTAATCAGATTCTGCACTTTCCTGCCACAACCCAAATCCTAAAGAAAAATAAAGAAGAAAAATGACATAAGGTATACTCGTCACATGTTTACACTTGAACGGAATTTTCATCTGCTTCTTTCCTCAATTATTGTTGTTGCCTGGGGTTTTGTCTTTTTTTTCTGATGGGTTTTTTGTGCTTCATGCTTGAATAGATTTCTCATAGCGAAAAAAAGAATTTCTTTCAGCACACTTACACAATGTTTCCCTCATCTGTCCCCATTTTTAAGAAGTATTTTCTCTATTTACCACGATTACAATTTAACATCAATATTGTAACAACAGATTCAAAATTTCAATAGAAACAAAAACAAGCAAACAGGCGAATAAACAAATACTCCTCCCTTGCCCCCCCCCCCCCCCCCTTCCCAAAAATACCCAACAACAAAAACCACACCAAAAAATGTTAAGAAACCGAAACTGACAAAGAAGACATTTGATCCGGTTTCAAAATAGATAGCAAAGATGGGTTTTTTCTTTTCTGGGGGTAGTTTTTCATTCATTCATTAGTTTTTTTTCCGTAAAAAGAGTGATTGACACAAAGTCATTATGAGGAACAGTGTTAACAAAAAACCTCTTTGTCATAAATGTGTGTTTTTTTAAGTTATCTGCGTGAAACATTACTAACCAAGAAATGTTTGATCGAAACAAATTGCAAAGTTAAAAACGTGAAGAAAAAATAACAAACAAACAAAACACAGTATCACAAATATGAAGTATTTGCGTTCTTCAAGGCACAAGTGAAAATTCAACATACACACCGCGCGCGCGCGCACGCACACACACATACACACACACACACACACACACACACACACACACACACACACACACACACACAGCACCAGCACACACAGACCAAACACACAGACTCAACACACAACCAAAACACACACGCGCCAACACACACGCACACACACACACACCCACCACCACACACACACACACACACACACACTACACAACACGCGCGCGCGCGCGCGCGCGCGCGCGCGCACGCACACACACAGCGTTCAAAACATGGATGTGCTCCTGTACATATCAAACTCTTTAAAATGGAAACACAAATCTCATCATAAGTACAACCCTATCATAATCCAAAATGAAATACTACTTTTACCTGAAACTTAAAAAAAGGAAAACTATACAACATTTTGATTTTCTTCCAAGTAACAACACCCACCACAGCCGTACAACCTGAACATAACACAACAACAACAGCAACAAAGCAAAAAAAAAAAAAACCCCCAAAACAACAAACTAAAACAAAGTTCAATTTCAACAATCGACACATCCACTCACACACATTCACTAAAACTAAAATTTGTGTCCTACAATACAAACACGCAATCTATCCGTAAAAAGTCAAAAAGAAACCCAGAATATAAAGATGTCCCCCTCCCCCCTCCAAAAAAAGAAGAAGAAAAAAAACAAAAAAACAACAACAACCCAACAAAGTACTTCGACGTACATCTTCATTCACCAAAAACATACATCTTTGTCGAATAATGCAAACACACAATCTTTCAACAACAAATCAAAAAGATAACAAGGCCCCCCACCCCCCAGAAAAAAAAATCACAAAAAGCAACTCTCCCTCCCCTCCCCCCCCCCCCCCTAAAAAAAACAACCAAACAACCCCCCCCTCCCCTCCAAAAAAAGAAAACCACCACAAAAATAAACCAGCCACAAAGTATACATCAACGTCAAGCCGCAAATGACGTCACGCCTCACAGCGCCACCAAGTAAGGATCCAGCTTGGAAAACGACGTCACCTTTTCCGACGTCGCCGCAGGCCCTTCGCCGTAAGCTTCCCTTTCGCCTGATTCGCCGTCTGGATCTAGAGAGCGCGGCGAGTCGGATTTTTTGCGAGAGCGGTCCACCACAGAGTAGACATAGCTGTCCCCAGGGTCCGTCTCTTCCGTCATCTCCATCGTCGCCGCGTGACTGGAATTCGCCGCAGTGGAGTCGCCGGTCGCCGCAGACGCGTTCGCCGCCGCCGCCGCAGCAGCGGAAGTGGGGTCAGAGGGTCTGAAGGGGCCAAGGTCGAGAGCCTCGCTGTCGACCACCGTGGTTTCAATGCGGATTTCCTCTTCTCTCTCGTCTCCCAAATCCATGGCTAAGGTCTGACAGACAGACAGACAGACAGACAGACAGACAGACATGTAGTCAGGTATGTGTTATATATATATATATACATATATATATATATAATATATATATATATATATATATATATATATATATATATATATATACAGGAGAGATAGATCTATCTATATCTACTACTACCACTATCTATATCTATCTATCTATCTATCTATCTATCTACATATATCTACTTATGATATATATATCTTCTTCTCTTCATACCACAAGCACAGACACGATCACACAACACCACGACACCAAACTCACACACACACCACCATAACGTAACGACAGTGACAGGGGTAAGCAGAGGACTACACTCACAGGCTGCGACAGTACGGTATGTAGCAACAGGTTGGAGAGGTGACAACCAACTGCTGAGAACGCCTGACAAAGGGATGATCATAGTAGTGAGGTTTTTTTTTCTCTTTTTCGAATCTTGGACAAAAATCAATTTTATGATGGGAATGAAGGTGTAACTGGTTACCTGAACTTGTTTTTTCCTCACTCTATATTGTCAAATATATATATATACATATATATTACATTATATATATATCTAATTTATATCATTATATATATATATATATACAGAGAGAGATAGATCTCTCTATATCTATCTAACTATCTACCTACCTATATATCTATTTATCTCTCTCTCTCTCTCTCTCTCTCACACACACACACACACACATAACGTAACAGACAGACTGACAGGTGGG
>CM054135.1:4426188-4428688 GCA_028751875.1 Rapana venosa
CACACACGCACACATTTGGAATATTATAGGTATTATACAAACATCAAAATTAATTAATGACGTATCCAACTTACCAGCCTTGAACCCACGAAGCTGAAACATAAATTGATGATAATCAGTAAGTATTATAATTATCATAATAATAATAATAAGGATTATATAAAATCTGGTAATATCAATAAACAACCATTATGGTAACAGTAATACGTGATGACCATGATGACGTTGACGATCATCATT
Organism: Rapana venosa; assembly: GCA_028751875.1. Taxonomy (NCBI): domain Eukaryota; kingdom Metazoa; phylum Mollusca; class Gastropoda; order Neogastropoda; family Muricidae; genus Rapana; species Rapana venosa. Next base: position 4,426,429 of record CM054135.1, read on the forward strand.
TGGCATAAAGTAATACCTTCAGGATCACCTTCGTAACTCCGCTCAACAAATCAAAATGAAACTTTTTTTTTCACCATGGACAAGTCTATCTAAATAACTTGTACCTAAGAGTATTAAACATGTCTACGGATGAAAACTAGAAGCAATACACGCATCATTTAAAAAACAAACAACAATAACAACAACCAAACTTTGAAATCATAAAAAAGGCTAAATTTTCAAAAAGAACCATCATATCCACACCATACAAAGTGCTGCATTTTGAGCTATTGAAACATTAATATAATCATAATAAATATGTTTTCAAACATTTTTTGTTTTAGTTTAGGTAGCCGCATTCCGACTCCGGGGATGGTGCCTAAACACAACACCTGTGTGCATACATTTAAAAACAAATTTTGTCATCCGTTCCTAGCAGCACAGATGACAAAACTAATGGCCTACTCTTCCGAAAGGCGGTACGGGTTTTTAACGTGCGCACAAGATATTCTCCGTGTATTCGCACACGGGGCCTCGGTTTATAGTCTCATCCGAAGGACTTCGACACTCAGTTCGAATTTTTCGTCAAACTGGGAAGAAAAGGGCGAGGCTGGGAAATATTGAACCCAGAACCTCACGGTTTTCATGTTAGGCATGTGAATGTCTTAACTGTCCTGCCACCTTCCTTCCTATTTTTGTTTCACTTAAATCGTTTTTCGTCTCTAATACTGAACAATCCTAAAACAATCAAACAATGTGTACAGTACAAAGAAAACGTAAAATAAGACCTAACAACTTAGATGGGTAGTCTTTATTTTCTTTATTTATTCTTTTATTTCGAGGATAATGGAATCAGCACTCATACGCCTTTTATTTATCCAGTCCCCGAGTGTATGCAGTTTTTGTAAACTTTGTTATCCGTTCCCACCGGCACACAATGGCCTACTCTTCCGAAAAGCGGAACGGGTTTTAACGTGTGCGCATGATGTTCTGCGTGCGTTCGCACACGGAACCTCGGTTTATAGTCTCACCCAAAGGACTTCTAGGGGGAGTGGATTCGGCACTGATGTTAACTCCAGAGGAAAAATCCTCTTGAACGAGCATCGAACCCGGGTCATCAGATCACGAGCGCATCGCTCTAACCACCAGGCTATCCCGTCCCTCAAATAATCGAACAATGTGTACAACAAAAAGCAAACGTAAAGACCTAACAGCGAAGATGGGGAGTCTTGAGTCACCGCACCTGCCTAGAAAGCCAGAACTCTGGGTTCGATCCCCATCTGTGTCCTAAACGTTCCCCATCCATTTGTCCTTGAATGGTGGTTTAGGTGCTAGTCTTTCGAATGGTGGTTAGAGTGATGCGCTCATGATCTGCTGACCCAGGTTCGGATCTCGTTCAAGAGGACTTTTTCCTCTGGAGTTAACACCAGTGCCGACTCTACTCTCCCCAAAACTCTTTCGGATGAGACTAATAAACCGAGGCCCCGTGTGCGAACGCACGTAGAACATCTTGCGCACACGTTAAAACCCGTTCCGCTTTTCGGAAAAAGAGTAGGCCATTGTGTTTGCTGTGGGAACGGATGAGAAAATTGACATTTTCTTGAAAGAAATCTTGAATCTTGAATATTGACAAAACTGCATACATACAGGGATTGGATGTAAAAGAAAAGCACACGAGTGCTTATTCCATTATCCTTCAAATAAAAGAAGATGATAACGAGACGTAAACCCGAGGTCCCGTGCGCAACATGCATTCAGTACACATTAATTCTTTATTATCCATTTTGGGGCTGTTTTTCGGCTAGAGATCCAAGCTACACCAGCGGTGAGATTTTTGCCTACGTGACTGTTTTTGCCCACCATGAAGGTAGCTGCATTCCGACTTCAAGGATCATTGCACATTAAAGAACCCACGGCAACGAGAGAGTTGTCCCAGGTAAGAATTATCTAGAAGAAAAAAGCCACTCTGATAGGGACACAGACAAAAACATTTAAAACAAAAAAGGTGGCGCTGTTCTTGTGGTGACGCGCTCTCTACCTGGGGAGAGCGGTCATAAGTTAGTTTTGTCTTTTTTTTCTTTCGTCAGAAAAGTTTTTAAAAAATCTTTTTTCTTTTTAAAACAGTGATTCAATATATATATATATATATATATATATATATTATATATATTATATATATATATATTATTATATATATATATAATATAAAGAAGAAAACAATAATTATGTACTTCTAAAATGAAATGAACAAGAATTTGATACTTCTATAATGAAATAAACA
>CM054135.1:4436188-4438688 GCA_028751875.1 Rapana venosa
TGCCTACATAAAAGAGAGGGAAAAAATCCTTTTTCAAAGAATGGTTTAAACGGTTTGTGTTTTGGGGGCTTAAACATAAAAGCGGCACAACTGTGGAATTTCTTTTCTTTCCTTACCCTGACAGGGCCTCAATTTCCTTTTCTTTTTTTTTTAGTACCCTGATAGGGCCTCAGTACTTTAATGTTGGCACACAAGCCTGGTGTATCCTGATTTAGACAAACAACTATTTTGTAGATTCTTTTAGTTTTTTTTTCTTATAGCATAAACTGTGATGCCTGGCTTTCCTTTGAAGGGGTTGGGGGTAGGGGTAGGGGTTGGGGGTTTGTAAGTGTGATACATATTGTTCACAGACCTCCCCCTCTCCCATTTTCTCTCCCTCTTTCTCTGTCTGTCTCTCTGTCTCTCTCTCTATGTCACTCTCGTTGTCTGTCTGTCTGTCTGTCTCTCTGTCTGTCTGTCAGTCTCTCTCTCTCTCTCTCTCTCTCTCACACCCTCTCTCTCTGTGTCTCAATCTGTCTGTCTATTGGTCTATTCCACCCCCTCCCCCCCCCCCCCTTCTCTCATTCGCTCTCTGTCTGTCTGTCTCTCCTCTCCCCCTCTCTCTCCCCCTCTCGCTCTCTGTTAGCTTTTTTTGATCGTGACTTCCTCTTTTATCTTGTTGGGTGGAGAGGGAGCGGGGGTGGGGTGGGGGGGGGGGGGGGGGGGGGGGCGGGGCAAGGGATCAAGTTGATATCCATTTCGTTTTTTTGCTGTTTTTTTTTTTGTTTTTGCTGTTTGCTGTTTGGTTTTTATTTTGTGCGGTTTTTTTCTTCTAATATTATGACTGTTATTCCTGATAAAGCAGATGCCGGATAGTAAAATAAAAAAGCTCTGTGTGTGTGTGTGTGTCTCTCTGTGTCTCTGCTCTGTGTCACTCTCTGTCTCTCTCTCTGTGTGTCTCTGCTCTGTCTCTTCTCTGTCTCTCTCTCTGTGTCTCTCTCTCTGTCTGTCTTTCTGTCTGTCTCTCTCGCACACGCCCCATCTCTGTCTCTCTGTCTGTGTCTGTCTGTGTCTCTCTATCTGTGTCTCTGTCTCTGTGTGTCTCTGTCTCTCTCGCAAACACAAACACACACACAAACATACACGGAGCGAGAAAGCGAGACAGACAGACAGACAAACAGTCAGACAGACAAACAGACAAACAAACAGACAGACAAACAAACAAACAAACAGAAAGACACACACAAACAAACAGACAAGCAAACAAACAGACCGACAAACATACAAACAGACAGACAAACAAACAGACACACACACACAGACAGAAAGACATACAAATAGATAGACAGACAGACAGACAGACCGACAGAAGGACACAGAGGTTCAGAGCAAGAGTCTAAAGTTTCTTCCAAGCTTGTGAGTCCACACAACGCTTGACACGCAGCAGTAAGGACCCTGAATGTCTTGGCAATCGCTTTGTTTTATACACACACACACACATTCACGCGCGCGCGCACGAACACACGCACGCACGCACGAGCACGCATGCACACATACTCACTCACATACACACACACACAATTCACGCGCGCGCCACGAACACGCACACACACGCTAGCACACACTCATATACACACACACATATGCATACGTACACACAGATATACACGCACACACGCACGTGCGCTCACAAACACACACACACACACACACACACACACACACACACACACACACACATATATATATATATATATATAATATATATATATATATATATATATTATATATATATATAATATACCATACATACATACACACACATATACATACATACACACATGCACGCATACACACACACACATACACACGCACACTATCATCATCATTATCTCCTTAGAATCAAATTAACCTAAGGTTGTCCTGAACAGACACATATACACACATACACACGCACACACATATACACACCACACCGCAAGACACCGCACCACACCACACCACAACACCCCACAACACATTCTCACACACACAGAACACAGACACACACAATATACACACAGACCACACACACACACACACAACACACCATCATCTACCATTATTATTGTCTATCCATTATGAGAGTGATATGTGTTTGTACTGAACACACACACACCGTGCATACGCGCACACACGCCCACACACACAACCACACACCACACACACACATCTACCCTCTTCCATCTCCCCCCCCCCAACCCTTCCCACAGCCCATCTCAATTTCACATAAAGACAGTACTAAGACTTTACTGACTCTACAGTTAACATACTTGGTTTCTTGCCAACGAAGTACACACACACACAACACACAGACACACGCACGCACGCAAGCACGCACACACATACAAACACACAAACACACACACGCACGCAAGCACGCACACACATACACACATAACACACGCACACACAAACACACACACACACACACACACACACACCGCACCACGCACACGCACACACACACAAACACCACACA
>CM054135.1:4443688-4458688 GCA_028751875.1 Rapana venosa
AACATTGCGCTCGCAATCTGACGACCCGGGTTCGATTCCCGTTCAAGGGGATATTTTCCCCTGGAGTTAACATCGGTGCAGACTCCACTCTCCCCTAAAAGTCCTTCGGATGAGACTATAAACCGAGGCCCTGTGTGCGAACGCAAGCAGAACATCTTGCGCATACATTAAATCCTGTTCCGCTTTTCGGAAGTGTAGGCCATTGCGTGCCGGTGGGAACCGATTACAACATTTACAAAAACTGCATACACAGTGGGGACAGGATGTAAAAAATGCGCATGAACGCTTATTCCATTATCCTCGAAATAAAAGAATAGTTAAAAAATCTCTCTCTCTCTTCTCTCTCTCTTCTCCTCTCTTCCTCTCTCTCTCTTCTCTCTCTCTCTCTCTCTCTCTCTCTCTCTCTCTCGCTCTTGTCTGTTTTTTCTTTTACTGTGTGAGAGGCATGGGTTTGGGGTTACTTTATTATCATTATGGTGTATCCCTAAAGGGCGGGGACTGAATGTCAAAATAAAAAAAAGCGCATGGATGCTTATTCATTATCCTCGAAATAAAAGAACTTGTCACTTGTCATTTCTCTCTCTGTCCCTCCCTGTCCTCCCCCCCCCTCTCTATCTCTCTCTCTCTCTGCGTGGTGTGGTGTGTGTGTGTTGTGTGTGTGGTGTGTGTGTGTGTGTGTCGTGCTGTGTGCGTGGTGTGCGTGCGTGTGCGTGGTGTGTGTGTGTGTGTGCTGGGAAAGGGGGAAGGGGTGGGGGGGAAAGCTGTTCTTAGTAAACTGACTTGAATAAATACCACATTTAGTCACGGCAGATTTCTCTCTCCGTGAAACTCTGGCTGCTTTCCCCAGGGAAAGTGCATTTGCCACAAGGACAGCGCCATCCACCCACACCACCACACACACACCACCTATAAAATTATATATATATATATATATATATATATATATATATATATATATAAAATATATATATATATATATATATATATAAAAATATTTGCAAGAGTATGCGTTTCCCCTTACCCTATCAGAATGGCTTTTATTATGGAAACAAAAGCTTGCTAGGGGCAACCAACTCTCTTGTTGCCGTATTGGGTTTCTTTTCCGTGCGCGGAATGGTAGAGTTACTACTCGCTTACTAGTTGCCAAGAGGTCAAAGGATAAACAGATGGACAATTTCGACGACTAATTTATAAAGAAAATGATCGGATAAACAGAGGAAAACATGAAAACATAGATGAATGAATACGTGAAGAAATGAATCAACGAATGAATGAAAAAAAACCGAATGAATAATGATAATAAAAATAATAGAAATAATGATAATAATGATACTACTACTACTACTAATAATAATAATAGCAGCAACAATACTAACAACAACAACAATAAAAAAAAAATTTAAACACACTACAAGACAAAACTACAGGGGCAGCAAATACGCATGTTTAAAGTCTGAAGCAAATTCAGCTCTCTGCGGATGACCAGGCACGAGAATAATCATGATCATTATAGTCCATGTACAGAATGATAATTTCTGTGTTAGAACTACGGCAGTGAGGACAGAAGAGGCACTCACCCTTCACAGACCTGTTACACACACACACACACACACACACACACACACACACACACACACACACACACACACACACCACACACACACATGCACGAACGCACGCGCGACACACACACACACATGCACGAACGCATGCACGCACACACACATTCGCACACACACATATGCGCGCGGACGCGCACGCACACATACAAACACACACACACACACACACACGAACACACGCACGCACGCACCCACACATGCACGAACGCACGCGCACACACACATGCGTGAACGACATCAATACAATTTTTTTTTTACAAAAACAAGAGCAAAAAGGGAATGCACAGATGTCAAAAATTATGATGTAATATGCGTTACATCAACACAAACTTCATAAAAACGAAGCTTATAAATTTTACAACATTACGCAAATACTGCGTAAAACGTTCAGTGTTGATGACTTTTTTTTAAAACCACAACTTTCACAGATCGACGTCTTTTTCAAAAAAACACACACACCAAAACAATTGTATGCGAATTCTAAGATAGTAAACAGACAAACAAGGAAACAACAATCAAATAACAAACAAACAAGGAAACAACAATCAAATACAAAACACACGAATAAAAAACAGCACCCCCAAAAAACAAACAGAAGCAACAAAACAAAAACAACAACCCCATCCCCCCCTCCACACACGCACACACACACGTAAAAACAAAACCCAAAACCAAAACAACAAAAACCCGCACAGCTTTTAACAACCACATATTTGCACAATTATGCATACAAATACACCAGTATTGCCCAACTTCCAACATGTTAAAAACCAACTTACATTCCGTAACCAAATAAAAATGGAATCTACACAAATACATCGTAATATTTATGATGACATCATTAAACGACAGATTTGACAGCAATCAAAACCCGATACAAACACCTACACTTTTTAGCTTTTTTGCTTTTTTTAAAACATTGTCCATTTAGCTTCAAAGAATGAAATATATAATAATAATAATAATAATAATGTATGGAATTTATATAGCGCTGAATCTTGTAAAGCAACAAATCAAAGCCCTCAGATTTTATTTCATACCACTTTAAGTCATGGCAGATTTCTCTCCGTGAAATTCGGGCTGCTCTCCCCGGGGAGAGCGGGAGAACGCGTCGCCACTTAGCGCTGCGCCACCCTTTCACCCTTTTTTTTTTTTTTTTTCTGCAGCTGTATTTGTTTCCCTATCAGAGTGGCTTTTTTCTAAGAATTTTGCCAGGGGCAACTCTCTTGTTGCCGTGGGTTTTTTTACGTGCGCTAAATAATTACGTGTAACACACGGGACCTCGGTTAATGTCTCTCCGAAAGACTAGCGCCAGACCTACACTCATGGTCTAATGGATGGGGGAAAAATTTCCAGTCCAAACGGGGTACGAACGCCGCACTTGACGGACTTTTCGCTTTTAGACAGGCGCGTTACTCAAGAATGAAAATATATGAAACAAATGAATCGAGATTTTATTATAAGCAAAGTAAGCATTCAAAGATGAAACTTTAGATTTTTTTGTTTGCGGAGGGAGGGAGGGTAGTGGGGGGGGGGGGGGGGGGTGGGTGGGGGGGGGGGGTGGGAAGAGTACGTTCTTCTTCTTCTTAGTGTAATTTAGACAATTGTACACTCGATAGATTTGACAGCAATCGAAACCCGTTACAAACACGTAGACACAGCACTGTGCGTTTAGCTTCAAAGAATGAAATCTATAAAATAAATGAATCGAGAATTATAAGAAAAGTGAGCATTTAAAGATGAAAACTCAATATGGTTTTTTTTGCTGAGTGGAGGGGGGTGGGGAGAGTATGTTCTTCTTCTTATTAGTGTTAATGTCCATTCATTACAAAGTGATTTAGACAATAGTATAATCATATTAATTAAGAATGTACAAAAAGAAGAGATAGATGAGTGGGAGGGTGGAAGGGTGAAAAATGTATTGGATGATTATGAAGTCTAAAATGACTAGTGTTACAGCAACTTTTCGGATTGAGAGAGTAAGCGTTTACACACACACGTGTGTGTGTGTATGTGTGTGTGTGTGCGTGTGCGTGTGTGTGTGTGTGTGTGTGTGTGTGTGTCAACACAAATGCCAAATGCCCCAACTAACTCGAGACAAATTTTAGACAACTTATCCGACCCTCCCCCCTATCTCTCTCCTGTCTGTCTGTCTGTCTCTCTCTGTGTCTCTCTTTCTGTCTGTCTCTCCCTCCCTCCTTTTATCTCTATCTTTCTCTGTCTCTCTCTGATGTCCATAAGCTGGTAAAACAATGTAGATATAGAAGATATTGGAAAAGAGCTTTGATGCAAAACAAAATGAAAACAGCTAGGGAAGGGTTTTTTTAATGGACTGATCCGCGTCACGCACGCACACAACACACCCGCACACACACACACACACACACACACACACACACGCACGCACGCGCGCGCCGCGCCCCTCACGCAAGCACACGCACACACCTCTGTAAGAAACTGTAGAACTGAAGACACCCCCCCCCCCCCTCACGCCCAAGAAAAACAAGAAATTAAGAGATAAACCCCAAACCTTTGACACAAGTGAAGAAACATAGCACAAACTGTAACAAACAGACGCACAGAAAAAGAAGAAAAAACACAAAAAACAAAAACAGCATTGTTGCACTTTAAACAAAAAAAATCTCTTGTGTATAGCAGCTTTCGTTGTGTGTGTATGTGTGTGTGTGTGCGCGCGCGCGCGTTTATTTTATTTTTAGTTTTGCTTTATTCTTTTATTTCGAAGATAATGGAATAAACAAACACTCACGTGTTTTTTCCATCTAGTCCCCGTGTGTATGCAGTTTTGTAAATGTTGTCATCCGTTCCTACCGGCGTGAGTGTGTGTGTTTCTATTTTATTTTTTAAAATTTTATTTCGAGGATAGTGGAATGAAAATGAGTGTATGTGTGTGTGTTGTATTGTGTTGTGGTATGGTGTGTGTTGTGTTGTTGTTGTTGTCTTCGATTTTACGTCTGTTCACTCTCAGTGATATCAGACGAGAAAAAAAAATATATGAGGGGTGTGTGAGAATAGAGGTGGAGGTGGAGGTCCATCTGAAAAATGCGCGGGGGTGGGGGGGGGGGGGGGGGGGGGGGGGTAGCCTAATCATGAAAAGAAACCGTGCACGGCAAAAGGTACAATAAAAAAAATAGAACAAAACAAAACGCAATTTAAAAAAGTCATTTAAGTTAATAAAACTATAATAAATGCCCTATAGGACTATGCCTGAGACCTTTTGCAATATCAAATGCCAAATTCAAATTATTGAATATGCTTCTAAGTGAGTTTTCAGAAAATTGGGGGGAAAAAAACGCTTTTGTATTCTTACATTCAAATATCATATGTGTATTAGATATATTCTCACCACATAGGCATTTACTGCTTCTGCTGAATTTGGTTACGAATGCATTAATCTTTATTCTATAAAACAAACTATTCACTCTTCTCGCTGTGGAGATATTTGAGCAAGCCTTAAGGGCTCACGACTCTTGCGTTATCAGTTTTGATGACAGATCTGTTTTAAAATCACTCTTTTAGGTGATACGTTTCTGTGACCTTTTTCCATGATGTTTGTTCTAATAAGTGGTCGCCCTCTTGTAATTATAAAGGCACGTGCAATGTTGCTGATTTCCCTTCATGCTTTGCACCTCTTTTAGCAGCTCTATCAGCCCACTCATTTGGAAAGAATCCACTGTGTGAAGGCACCCAACAGAAAGTGACACTTATGCCTTTTAAGGTTAAAAGGTGTATGAGGTGCTTAATCTCTAATGCAATGTTTGAAGTGTTCTTGTACCACAAGGATTTTAAAGCATACAATACCGACTTAGAATCAACACAAAGGAGAATTTGAAATGTGCACAATGAATCAAGAACATAATTTAGAGCTATTAAGATTGCTACTAGTTCCGCCGTAAAAATCGAATGATGTTTACCAACATAGAATGATTTTTCAATTTTTAAAGATGGTATAACAAAAGCTAAACCTGTGTCTTGATAATCCAGGCGTGATCCATCTGTATAAATTTGTAAATGATGAAAATACTTATGATGGATGTGGGATCGAACATTAGAAACCATAATGTTCCGATTCTCATTCTGGTTTTTTTGTTTTTTACATTAGTTACCTCTATGTCGAAGTATGCTCTATTCATCTCCCACGATGGGCAAGGTAATATCGCTTCTCCTTTGTCCATTCTGTGTTGATTGACATTAGAATTTTCCACTAGATCGGACACATATGTGTTAATGGGCATTAAGAAAGATATGTTTTTTTGCTCTTTTAGGAAACTGTAGTTCAGATTTTACTTCTACTTCCTCAGAGATGAAATTTTCAGTCGTTCTGTTTCTAAGAACATATTTAGCACATGCCAGTTGACGGTAATCATCCAAAGGCAATGTATCAACTTCATTGTACGTTCCCAGAGCTGATGCATGATAAGGAACACCAAGGGCAAGCCTGTAAGCTTTGCAGTCTACACTTTGTAGCTTTTTAAGCACAGACTGTGGTGCACTGAACAAGATTTCTTGTCCATATGATAATTTCGAACGAACAAGAGATGTAGCTAAACATTTAAAATTGAATATGTCTTGTCCCCAGAACTGTTTACAAATTATCTTCAGTAAGTCTATGCCCTTTTTTGCCTTTGTTAATAAGTGCTCAATATGTGTATTCCAAGTTCGCTTTGAAGTTAGAATAACACCTAAGAACTTTATCGTACTTTTGTATTCAATTATTTCAGTCCCAATCTTAAATCATGGTAGCTCCTTCGGATTACTGTCATTATTAAAAAGCACAACACGAGTTTTTTCGGTGGACAAAGTAAATCCATTTTCAAGCATATATTCGTTGATTTTACCAAGCTGGCTTTGATATACCCTTCTATGTAATTTAACGCTCTTTTTGATGTATTACGTTTCATAGTAACGTTCATCCACATGCATATATCATCCGCGTAAGATGATATCCTTTGATAAATTCATGGGAAGATCATGCAGCAAGATATTAAAAAGGATAGGAGCTATCACAGAACCTTGGGGTAGTCCCATATGAAGCGATCTAACACTTGAATATGATTTAGCTATTCTTACTTGAAATTTTCTGTCTGTTAAAAAACTTTTGATATAAAAATACAAAAGCCCAGAAATACCCGTATTCTTTACTTTACAGAATAATTTAGCATGCCAAACTTGGTCATACGCCTTTCTTGTGTCAAAAAACGTTGCAAGAACATTCTTCTTGCAATGTCCTAAAATGATCCTCTTTCTGCCAATGATAAACACTGCACGCTGAATCAAGTAAAGCAGCTAGATCTACTGTGGATATGAGTAAAACCTAAGCTGCACCACAGCTAAGCTAGTGCTCTACAAGTTGATGTACAAACTACCAGTCACAGTTTCTCAGCACATCAAAGTAATTGTGCTGTCTCTGCTGTCTCCACCAAGGGAACTGGTACACTTGGTAAGGAAATGGCCACTGGCTGTAGGTTGGCTGTAGCTGGTAATCTTCAAAGGTAGATCTCGGTGACTGATAAACATTGTTGTAAAATCGACGTCTTGGTTTCCTCTTGGGCTTTTCCCAGACTAAAGCAAGCACATGCCTGCCGATGTTTTTGGCAAGAATGCTGGACCCATGGGTGTTCAGATACAGTGAGTCTTTGAAATGGTTGTAGTTAGTTTTTATGTTGACATGGGAAATAAAGGAAACATTTTTAAGATTACACATTGAAGAACAGGTAACAGCATTAAATACATCTGCTTTCATCTGAAGATCAGCATCTTTAACAGGTGCAATTTTGCTGATGACAATTTTGGTGTCTGGAAATGAGGTCATCACATTTTTTACATGTTGAACCATTGTCTGACTGGCCTGATGTGGATCTGTGGTTTTCAGATCATTGATACCACAGTGGATAACGAGGCACTGTGGTTCCTGGGCATCAATCTTCCAATCCACTAAGTGGGAGATTTGGCCAATGTTAGATGTTTGGATTTTTTAAAAACTTTGAAGCCATAGGACAGACCTAGCCGACTGCTGTCGACTCCGCCTAGAACAGAGTCATGAGCTGAAAGTACAGTCGGAAAACCAGAAGTCTGGTCCTTCCATTTAGAGCTTGCTTTGGCGTCACGCCAATTCTTTCTTTGTCATACCCATCTTTTGACGAAAATGGTTTCAGGCTCCTTGATGTTTTTCTTTGGCATTTCTTCAGTCACTGACCTTTTTTTGTTGGATGTCAGTGCTGGGTGAGGATGGCAATCGTTTCGCTACTTCCGCGTATGTGGTTACTGGTGAGGAGGGATGGGAAGCGGGTGAGTCAGGTGAGTCAGTCTGTGTCCCGCTGGTCACCATGCTGGGCATTTCTGCAGGCCTTCTTCTCTTGTGGTCGGCACAGTAGGAAGCTAGAAGACGGCCCTGGTCAGCCACAGTTTTCTCTAAACAGGTGATCTTACCACAGAGTGACATGATCACCTGCTTTAGGTCTGCCAAGGAGCTGCCAGCTTGGTGGTCAGGAACGTGAAGTTGGTGGTCACTGGTTACCAGTTGTGACTGCACCTGAACCGTTTTGGATGTCCGGCTGGTTTTGGCTGTAGGGCCCCCTTTGCTGTCTTGATCAGTAGGCCCCTTACTTTTTTCCTTTGAATGAGTCTGCGAGCAACCCGATGCTGATCGTAGGCGTCGAGTCTTGGTCATAATTGTTTGTACATCAGACTTGTTGTACCACGCAGCTAAATTTTAGCAGCTGCTTACTGTCGCCATGTTGTGACGTCATCCGTGTGTGTGTGTGTGTGTGTGTGTGTGTGTTTCTATTTTATTTTATTCTTTTATTTCGAGGATAAATGGAATGAAAGTGTTGTGTGTGTGTGTGTGTGTGTGTGTGTGTGTGTGTGTGTGTGTGTGTGTGCATTGTGTTGTGGTGGTAGTGTGTGGTGTGTGTGGGTATCTGTGTGTGTGTGTGTTGTGGTGGTGGTGGTGCTGGTGGTGTGTGTCTGTGTCTCGTGTGTCTGTGTGTGTGGTGTGTGTGTGTTATTCTTGTATTCTTTTATTTCGAGGATAATATGCGTCTGAGAGAGGGGAGGGGGAGGTTGTGTTGTGTTGTGTTGTGTTGTGTTGTGTTGTGTTGTGTGTGTGTGTGTGTGTGTGTGTGTGTGTGTGTGTTGTGATTTAAATAAGCCCCAAGAGGGCATCGTGCTATCGCTGTAGCCTGGACACACGTAGGGCAGCAAAGCATGCACAAGGAGCTGGTTTGTCTAGCAAAGGTACTGGAGTTTCAAACTGTCATTCAAAACAATGTTTGCTTTGTTCAGTATTCAAATCTCAACACAACAATCGTTTGGTGTGTGAGGAATGGGTGGGTTGGGGTGTGTGTGTATGTGTGTGTGGGCAGGGTGGGTGGGTGGTGGTGGTTGTATTGTGTTGTGTTTAGGTTTGCGTGTTGTGGTGTGTGTTTGTGGTGTGGCGTGTGTGTGTGTGTGTGTGGTACTCTGTGTGTGTGTTGTGTGTGTGTGTCTGTGTGTGTGTGTGTGTGTGTGTGTGTGTGTGTGTGTGTGTGTGTGGTGTTGTGTGTGTGGTGTGTGTGTGTGTGTGTGGTGTTGGTGTGTGTGGTGTTGTGTGTGTGGTGTTGTGTGTGTGTGTGTGTGGTGTGTGTGTGTTGTGTGTGTGTGTGTGTTATTTCTTCGGTTTGACGTCCTTCCACTTAATAGAGATATTGCTCAAATAATTGTGTGTGTTTATGAGTGTGTTGTGTGTGTGTGTGTGTTGTGTGTGTGTGTGTGTGGTGTGTGTGTTGTGTGTGTGTGTGTGTGGCATTCTTCCGTTTGACGTCCTTCCACTAAATACAAATATTGCTCGGGTAATTGTGTGTGTTTATGTGTGTGTGTGTGTGTGTGTGTGTGTGTGTGTATGCACGCTCTTGCTTGTATATATATATATATATATATATGTATATATGTCAGTAGCTCTAGATGAGCAACAGGGAAGAGAACAGTAGCTGTCTAAATGACATCTGATTCCCTGCAATTGTTTTTTTATATTTTTTATTGTAATGGGGATCTATCTTAGCGTACCGAAGCCTAGCTGTCAAACATTCTTCCCACCTGTTTGAACACAAAGTCACCTTTAAGCTTAAAGTTGTGTATTGTCTTTGCGTTGCGTCCAAGTATATATATATATATATATATGTGTGTGCGAGTGTGTGTGTGTGTGTGTGATGGTGTCTTTCTTAGAGGCCATATCCTCCCTGTTCATACTGTGCTGTTGTAGCCGAGAAATTGTTCAGAGTCGTGGCAGATCAAATATTACCACTCTGTTACTTACATACACACATACATACATACATACACACACACGCACACATATATAATATATAAAATATATATATATATATAAAATTATATATATATGTATGTATATATATTGTGTGTGTGTAGATATACATATAGATATATATATATATATATATATATATATATATATATATATATATATATATATATATATATATATATATATATAACACAGCAAGAATCAAACACCCAACAAAACAAATAGACAAATTTTTTTTTTTTAAACCGTGTTTTTTTCACTACTATACAAAAGGCTTTCCCCATTTCAAGCCACAGGCGAACACCTACACAAACACCTTCCAGATAGCATGCCAACTAAAACCACAGGTTTAGAATAACAGAAAACTACGAAACAAAATGTAAACCCAACCCAACCAAACAAAACCTCACCCTAATAATAATACCGTTTCCCAAAACCATACCAGTTAGTGGGTAATGCAAGAATAACTTGTAAAAGGTTGAGGGGTTTGTGGTTGGGCTTTTTTTTTTGGGGGGGGGGTTGGCGGGTGGGGGGGGGGTGGGTGGTCTGATTTTAGGAGGATCAAATTGACTTTCATCCATTTTAGAGCGCTATTTCAAGGAATTCACAAGACGAGAGTGGAAGGAGAGAGAGAGAGAGAGAGAGAGAGAGAGAAGAGAGAGAGAGAGAGAGAGAGAGAGAGAGAGAGAGAGAGAGAGAGAAAGAGAGAGAGAGAGAGAGAAGAGAGAGAGAGAGAGAGAGAGATCAATAACAAAACTAAATTGGCAATGAGAGACTGAGATAGAGTATTGAGCAACAACAAAAATTAAAAAGAACCGAAAACAAAAAAGCACTGTTGTATCACTTAGAACATCCAAGTAACTGTCGACGAAAAGATAGGGTAAGGAAGGGCAACTGATGCTGGATGGTAAACACACAACCCTCCCCCCCACCCCCACCCCGTCCCAACAAAATAAAACAACAAACAAAAACAACAAGAAACGAAAAGCAACAACAACAACACAACAACAACAAAACCCCAAAACAAAGCAACAACAATACATGAATAGCTAGATCAAGAAGAGAGAAAAATAAAACGGAGAGGAAGGGTGGACAACATCAGGTCTTCACAGAGAAATCCCCTTCTACCACGGGTTTTGAACCTTAACTTCTCTCCCCTGTGGGGGATGCCGGGGGACCTGTCAGTATAAACAGCATCCCCACTTCTTGGAAATTCTGTGCTAGGAATTCTCTCTTTTTTTTTATCACTCTCTTTGTTTCTGCATCGGTGGGTTGTTGTTGTTTTTTTAAAAAAAATATTCCTGTCACCACCTCCTCCTTCGTCTATTTTCTGCCTTCTTGGTCCATTCTCCTGCATTTTTCCCTAGAAAGACTTTAAAAAATAACGAAATATTCTCTCTTTTGCCTAAATAGGATGCATTGGCCATGACTTTGTCAGACGTTTAATGGCAGTGTGATGTATTTTTGATTATACAACAGATAACAATAGTTGCTGTCTGAGCGTTCGAAGAGAAGAAAAGGAAGAAGAAGAAGAAGAAGAAGAGAAGAGAAGGAAGAAGAAGAAGAAGAAGGAAAGAAGAAGAAGAAGAAGAGAAGAGAAGAAGAAGAGAGAAGAGAGAAGAAGAAGAAGAGGAGAGAGAAGAGGAAGAAGAGGAAAAAGAAGAGAAGAGAGGAGGAGGAGGAATTGTGAAGAAGAATTGCGAAGAATTGAGAAAGATAAAGAAAAAAGAAAAGAATCTATAGTAAGAAGATAGAATGTCTAATCTTTCAAGTAATGCTTCAAGTTTCTAAAGAAGTGATGGCCAACACACACACAAATGTTAGCGTTGAAGTTGGAAGACAAACTTAAAACTACGCTGTATGAAAATCCATGCCGACACTTGAAAAGTAGAATAATTATGTTGACCTCAACATGAGGCTGTTCTTACAAACAAATAAATAAACGAGCGATAAAAAAAAGCTCACTCTTACAAGTTAAGTACGACAAAACACCGGCTTTAGAAATGAAGGCATACACGAAAATAAAAAGTAGAATTCTTGATTATCATGAATTGGCTTTTAGTTTGGGCATTGTGGCATGGCGTCATGACTTTGTCAATGCAGGAAGAAGGCAGTGTTCAAGTTATCATCACATCTAAAGAAAGACAAGTGCTGCGGTGAGAACATTAGACAACGGTACCGCGGCAGCGCACATGAACACAAAACAGCACACACAGAAACACATAATATACAAACGCAACATGTGCGCTACAACCCAATAAAAACATATACACAGCCACACAAAGACACACAACAAAACAAACACAAACAAAAAACATAACACAACATGCTACTTTTCCCCCCACCAACTCACACACATCACCTCCACCACCACCACACCACACAACATGCACCCACACACCACCCAAACACAAATCCATCAATCCCACCACCACAAACAAAAAACAAACACACACACACACACCTCACAACCAACACCAATACACCACCCACCCAAACCCACCACCAACGAAACGACACAAACCCATCATTTTTTTATTAACCGCAAAAAAATAAACTAAACTAATAATACTTCGTTACGCAAATAAATCTGCACGACTTAACAACAACAACAATTTCTTTATCACCCCAAAAGACCTCAACCAATCTACAAACGAAATCAATCAACCCTGTACACACACACATGCACACACACACACACACACATCACACACACACACACTACACACACACACACACACACACTCCACACCACCCACACACACACACACCACACACACCACACCACCACCACCAACACCCCCCCCCACACACACCACACACCACACACACACCCACACCACACACACCACCCACCCCACCAACCACACACCCACCAAACACACACACACACACCACACCCCCCACCACACCACCCACCACACCCCCAACCACACCACACACACACCCCCCCCACCCCACCCCACACCCCCCACACACACCCACCCACACCCACCCAACCCACACCCCCACCCCCACCCCCCCCACCCCCACCCCCCCACACACACACCCACCCCACCCCCACACCCCACCCACCCCACACCTCCACACACCCCACACATACACATCCTTTTCCCACCCACCCACCCACACACACACACACACACACACCACCCCAACCCACCAACACCAACCCACACAACCACTACCACTACTACTGACCAGTGTCCCGGACCCTGGAGCCGTGATGACCGTTGGGCAGCAGCCCGGACTCGGAAGGCGCGGTCAGCGAGGCCAGGCCGCTCCGGCTGCCGTGCAGCAATCGCAGCTTGGCCTCCTCGCGCTTCTTCCAGTAAGCCTTGGGCATCTTCACCTTGCCCTTGGCCCATTGCAGCTGAGGGTACCAGTTGTTCCTGCCAAGCAACAACAACCAACCAAGAAGAAGAAGGTAGGTAAGGTAAGGGTAAAGGAGTCCCATAACCTATAAGGTCGTAGGGGAGCGAGGAGGCGTCAGAGACCTCACTTCTCTAGGGGAGCCAGCATATTGAGGGCGGTGGTGCCCATCTCCTCTCCCTCGCTGCTTTACCTTCCCTGACCCTAAGAGTAGGTACCCATTAATTTTACGGCTGGGTGAACTGGGGGAACTGTACTGAAGCCAAGGCGTGGCGCAAACGGTCACCCATCCAACTGGTAACCACGCTCGACGACGCTGCTTAACTTGGCTGGGGGAAAGCGAGTGCTCCGACCACTGAGCTAGAAGAAGAACGATGAGGGTAGGGGGGGTGGTGGGAGGTGGGGTGGTGGGGGAGGGGGGAGGGTAGGGGGGTGAGGGGGTGGTGGGGGTGGGGTGGTGGTGTGGGTGGTAGGGGTGGGGTGGGTGGGTGGGGTGTGGGGGTGGTGTGGGTGTGGGGTGGGGGTTGTGGGGGGTGTGGGGGTGGATGTGGGGGTGGTGGTGGGGTGGTGGTGGGGTTGGGGGGTGTGGGGGGGTGGGGGGGGGTTGGGGGGTGGGGTGGTAGTGGTGGTGTGGGGTGGTGGTGGGGTGTGGTGGTGGTAGGGGTGCTGGGGGGTGGGGTGGGGTGTGGGGTGGGGGTGGTGGTGGTGGGGGTGGGGTGGGTGGGGGGAGTGAGTGTGGTGTGGGGTGGTGGGGGGTGGTGAGTGTGTGTGGGGGTGGGTGGGGGGGTGAGTGGGGGTGGGGGGGGTGAGTGTGTGTGTGTGTTGGTGGTGTGGTGTGGTGTGGTGTGGTGTGTATGTGTGTGTGTATGTGTGTATGTGTGTATGTGTATGTGGGTGTGTTGATGTAGTGTGCATGGTGTGGTATGTGGGGTAGTGTGGCCTTTACCTCACTGCAAGAGGATGTACCAGTTATGGGGGTGAGGGTGGGGGCTGTGGGGGTGGTGGAGGGCCTGGCAGTGAATCTTGAATCTTGAAAAAAAATCTTGTAAATAGCATCCCCATCTTCTGGAAATTTTGTGCTAGGAATTTCCTTCTTTTCTATCCCTCTCTTGTGTTTTGGGTTGGTGTTTTTTTGTTGTTGTTGCCTGGTTCCGTTTCTTCCTGTCGTAATAATATTTCCTCTTGTCTTGTTTTCTGCCTTCTTGGTCCATTCTGCTGCCGTGGTGTGGTGTGGTGTGGTGTCGGTGTGGTTGTGGTGTTGGTGTGGTTGTGGTGTTGGTGTGGTTGTGGTGTTGGTGTGGTTGTGGTGTGGTTGTGATGTGGTATGGTGTGGTGTTGGTGTGGTTGTGGTGTTGTGTGGTGTTGTGTGTGGTGTGTTGTGTGTTGGCGTGTGTTGGTGTGTGTTCGTGGTGTTGGTTGGTGTGTGTGTGGTGTTGTGTTGGTGTGGTTGTGGTGTGGTGTTGGTTGTGGTGTGTGTGTGTGGTGTGGTTGGTTTGGTGTGGGTGTTGGTTGTGTGTTGTGGTTGTTGTGGTGTGGTGTGTGTTGGTGTGGTGTTGTGTGTGGGTGTTGGTTTGGTGTGTAGTGTTGGTTGTTGGTGTGGTGTTTGTGGTGTTGGTGTTGGTGTGGTGTTGTGTGTGGTGTTGGTGTGGTGTTGTGTGGTGTGGTGTTGTGTGTGGTGTTGGTTGG
>CM054135.1:4473688-4478688 GCA_028751875.1 Rapana venosa
AGTATTAGCTCAGTCGCGGAGCCAGACTGAGTGAGTTGCCCACCCGAGGTGACAACCACCACAACGTCCCTCCAACGACCGTCCCCCGCGAACCTCCAACCCCAAAGGCTTTGACACAAACTCACCACAGGCACAGAAGTGTATGGGCAAACCGAATCTGAGGTCACCATGAGACCAGAGAAACTGGGACCACCGAATCAGAGGCAATTTTTTTAAATGCATGATGATCAATGACAATGAGGATGACGTAATTATGCTGCTGTGGAAGTGCATATGCTTTGAGACTACTTGACAGGGTTGTACTCTACGCTTACTATCATAATATATCCCGGCGTCAACCGGGCCCGAGAGATACAAACACCTGCAGTGTTGGTCAGGTAATTTGAGCAACACTCTCAAACTCGCATCCGTTAAGTGGATGAAGCTCGACTGTGTGGTCCCAGTCTTCCCACTGAGCCCACAGCACACTCACTCTGGGTAGGAGCCGGCCGGAGTCCGAAAAATCCCTATGGCTCGTATGGGAATCGAACCCGCTACCTTCCAGTCCGTAACCCAAGGCGCTAACCACTGCGCCATGGCGGCTGGTTTTTTAAATATTGTTATCCATTGTTGCTCAGTGGTCGGAGCACTCGCTTTTCCCCAAGTCAAGTTAAGCAGCGTCGAGCGTGGTTACCACTTGGATGGGTGACCGTTTGCGCGCCTTGGCTTCAGTACAGTTCCCCCAGTTCACCCAGGTGTAAATGGGTACCTGCCCTCTTTAGGGTCAGGGAAGGTAAAGCAGCGAGGGAGAGGAGATGGGCGCCGCCCTCAATATGCTGGCCCTAGAGAAGTGAGGTCTCTGACGTCTCGCTCCCCTACGACCTTATAGGCTATGGGACTCCTTTACCTTTACCTTTTTTATCCGTTGTTGCAGGTTTGTAAATGGCCTGCTCTTCCTAAATGCAAAACGGGTTTTAAAACGTGTGTGCAAGATGTTCTACGTGTGTTCGCGTGTACACGGGACCTCAGTTTATAGTCTCACTCGAAGAACTTTCGGGATTAGTGGAGTTTGTACTGACATTTATTTTATTTTATTCTTTTATTTCGAGGATGATGGAAAAAGCGCTCATGCGCTTTTTTTTCTTCCAGTCACCGTGTGTTGTGTATGCAGTTTTGTCAATTTTGACATCCGTTCCCACCGGAACACAATGGCCTACTCTTCCGAAAAGCGGGACGAGTTTTAACGTGGGGCGCAAGATGTTTTGCGTGCGTTCGCACACGGGGCCTCGGTTTATAGTCTCATCCGAAGGACTTTTGGCGAGATGCGAACCCGGGTCAGCAGATCACGAATACATCCCTCTGACCACCAGACTATCCTGTCCCCTACTTTTGGTAGAAAAATTCACTTAAACAGATACCCCAGAGGTGGCTCGAACCCGGGCCGTCAGATCACGAGTGCAATGTTCTAACCACTAGACTATCCTGTCCTCCACAAAAGCCTGGTTTATTTCTACCTGAGCTTCTCGAGGAGATGTTAAGGTAGTGCATTCCATTTTCCTGGGAGCGTGTTTATGGAAAGTTGGACTTAACAGTACCCATCTCTCTCGATGGAGCTGGTTGCATGCTGGGTATGTTTGTGTCATCCACGCCACCAGCTGTACTCAGACTACGCTTCTTATAGCAGCTAGATGGGTTTTCTTCTTAATTTCTTAAACACATATCCTCTTCTTGTGCTAGTTCTGGGTCTTGTTGTTGTTGTTCTTCTTCTTTTTCTTAAGCAATCTTCTTCTTCTTCTCATTCTCAGTTGTTGTTGTTGTTGTTGTTTTGGTGTTTTTGTTTTATTGTTGTTGTTTTATTCTTCTTGTTCTTGTTCTTGTTCTTCTTCTTCTTCTTCTCATTCTCAATTTTCTTCTACTTCTTCTTCGTCGTCTTCTTCGTTTTCTTCTTTTTCTTCAGAAGTTTTCTTCTTCTTTTCTTCTTCTTCTTCTTCTTCTTTTTCTTCTCATTCTCATATTTCTTCTTGTTCTTCTTCTTCTTGTTCTTGTTCTTCTTCTTCTTCTTCTTGATTCTTCTTCTTCTCATTCTCAATTTTCTTCTTCTTCTACTTCTTCTTCGTCGTCGTCGTCTTCTTCTTTTTCTTAAGCAGTTTTCTTCTTCTTCGTCGTCGTCGTCGAACGCTCATACAGCAACTATTATAGTCTATCATTTGAGCAAAAATGCGTTGCGCTGCCGTTACTAAGCAAGCTCCTGACAAGTCAGGCCCAGCGCATCCGACTTCGGCACGGGAGAGAATTGTTCTAAATCTTTTAAGTCTTTCTGTACCACAAAACCTCCCACAGGAAAATGGACCAAACAAGGCAGAAAAGTGACAAGAAGGAGATGGCAGGAAGAAAGGCAGAAACAAAGAGAGGGATAGAAAAGAGGGAAGTCCCGACACAGAAATTTCTAGAAGGTGGGGTTGCCATTTATACTGACGGGTTAGGCCCTTGGAATCTCCACAACGGGGGAAGGGTGGGGGTGGATATTTCTTCTTTTTACTGTGTGTGAAAGATAGTAAGCATCCATGCTACACACAGGACTTCGGTTTATAATTTCATTCGGAGGACTTCCAAAAAAAATAGAGGTAAAGGTGTCCCATAGCCTATAAAGTCGTAGGGGAGCGAGGCATCACAGACCTCAGCTTCTCTAGGCGCCAGCATATTGAGGGTGGCTCCCATCTCTTCTCCCTCGCTGCATGCTCTACCTTCCCTGACCCTAAAGAGGACAGGTACCTATTTACAGCTGGGTGAACTAGGGGAACTGTACTTGAAACCAAGGCACACAAACGGTCACCCATCCAACTGGTAACCACGCTCGATGCTTCTTAACGGAAGGGAGGTGGCAGGATGGTTAAGACGTTCGCCTGCCAACAAGTAAACCGTGAGGTTGTGGGCTCGATTCCTAGCCTCGCCCTTTCTTCCCAGTTTGACCACAAAAAAATCGAACTGAATGTCAAAGTCCTTCGGATGAGACTATAAACCGAGGCCCCGTGTGTGCGAACGCACGCAGAACATCTTGCGCACACGTTAAATCCTGTTCCGCTTTCCGAAAGAGTAGGCCATTGTGTGCCGGTGGGAACAGATGACAGAATTTACAAAAAACGCATACACACGGGGACTGGATATAACAAAAAAAAGCACATGAGTGCTTATTCCATTATACTCGATATAAAAGAATAAATATTTAAAAAAAAATAACCTTGGTTGTGGAAAGCGAGTTCTCTGACCAACTGAGCTATGCCGTCCTCACCCCTGGAGGACTTTGCTAAGGGGAATGGGGGGGGGGGGGGTGGTTTAGGGGGGATAGAGGGTAATCCGAAGTTAACTCCACGGACAATAGTCCTCAGACGGTCAGCTTAGTGGCGACTTCAACCAACCTGCCTGCCTGACCCCCCAAAAGTGACCATCCTGGTCAACTAGCCAGACAAACAGAGAAGACGATTTTTTTTTTGTTCTGCTGTAAATCGCCGAGTAAATAGCAGGAAGTTGGGAAAGAATCTGGGCTATTTTGGACCGCGTTGCGTCGAGTAAGAGTGCGGGAAGTCCAGTTCAGCCGTGTGTTTGGAATGTCGGTCACTTCCTTCTTCTTCTTCAGCCTGCCTTTTGTTTTGAGGTTGACGAATGATGGAAATGGCCTAGATTACTTCTTAGTACTTTGGGATTCTTCATGGTCAAGTCAAGTGAAGTCACATTTTTATTTCCAAATGGTACATTGAATAAGCAATGCATTTGCTTTTTTTTTTGGCATCAAGCCATCTATCTAAGAACAAATTTCTTAATGATTATACTGAAATACTACATTATTTACCAATAAATTAAACCAGTAAAAGGAGGACAATCGATAAAGTAATACATTTGGAAAATACAAATTACACACACATATACATACACACGAACACACACACATTCATATACACCTGCGTGCGTGCGCGCACGCGTATACACACACACACACACACACACCACACACACACACACACACACACACGCACGCACGCACGCACGCACGCACACACACACACACACACACACTTACATAAAGAATGTTTTCAGAATTAAAAAAATA
Organism: Rapana venosa; assembly: GCA_028751875.1. NCBI lineage: Eukaryota > Metazoa > Mollusca > Gastropoda > Neogastropoda > Muricidae > Rapana > Rapana venosa. Next base: position 4,477,773 of record CM054135.1, read on the forward strand.
AAATCATAAAACGTCAAGACAAACAAATTACTTCGCCTACTATATCATCCATTCTTTCACGTTCATACTTTAGATAATAAAAAGGTGGGGAGATGTGTGTGTGTGTGTGTGTGTGTGTATGTATGTGTGTGTGTGTGTGTGTGTGTGTGTGTGTGTGTGTGTGTGGTGTGTGTGAGTGTGTATGTGTGTGTGTGTGTGTGTGTGTGTGTGTGTGTGTGTGTGTGTGTGTGTGTGTGTGTGTGTGTGTGCGGGTTTCCGCTTGATTTATACGACAATAATGATGATGATATTAGCGTGTGGAATTTATATAGCGCTGAATCTTGTGAAGCAACAAATCAAAGACATTTAAATCATTTATACTCATGCAAGTCCGAAAAGAAGATTAACATATATATCAAGTGCAGTGTATGCGTATGCTAGTGTGTGTTAACGCGTGTGTGTTTCAGTGTGTGTGTGTGTGTGTGTGTGTGTGTGTGTGTGTTAGTGTGTGTGTGTGTGTGTAGTGTAAGAGTGTGTGTTTCAGTGTGTGTGTGAGTGTGTGTGTGTGCGTGTATAGTGTGTGTAGTGTTTGTGTGTGTGTGTGTGTGTGTGTGTGCGTGTATAGTGTGTGTGTAGTGTGTGTAGGGTGTGTGTGTAGGGTGTGTGTGTATGTGTTCATTTTAAAATTTCAATTCTTTTATTTAGAAGATAATGAATACGCACTGATGTGCGGGTTTATGTTCAGTCCCTGTGTGCATGCGGTTTTGCACTTTACCAACTCTGTGTGTGTGCGTGCGTGCGTACGTGCGTGGTTGCGTCTGTGCGTGCGGGTGTGTGTGTGTAGGTGTGGGTGGGTTGGTGCGCTGAACATTCCAATTGTATTACATAACCAAATACACAAGCTGACAAATCTACGAGCTATTCTGACATCACGTTC
>CM054135.1:4496188-4498688 GCA_028751875.1 Rapana venosa
TCACACAACATTACTGTAAAGCACTAATCATCATCACCGCCCTCCCCCCCCCCCTCCACTCTCCTCTCTTCTCTCTCTTCTCTCTCACCCACGCCCCTCCACACATTACATTACGAATACCTTTACGAAAACAAAAGCACAACCCCCGTGGCAGGGGAAACAATTGATCCAACATGACACAAATTTCGGTATTTTGTGACCCAACTTCCCAGCACCCTCACTCCCCCCACACCCCCTCAAACTACAACCAAAAAAATACAACTTACCTGGAACACAAGCGAAAATGATGGCAAGCGTACAAACATGCCGCAGTTGGTGACCGGTAGCCATCTTTGCATAGACAGACAGACAGATGACCTAGGCTTAGCTTTCTGCCTTCCTCCCCCAACTGTCGGAGTAGGCTAAGGCTTCGCTAGACTAGACTTAGGCCTGTCCCAACTCTGCAGGTAAAACTGGCACACCAGCCACACACACTATATTAAGACGAAGTCTGTGTGTGTCTGTGTGTGTGTGTGCGTGACAGAGAGACACATGGGGGGAACAAAGACAGTAGAGTTTAGTTTCTTAGTCGCTGGCCTCTCTTGTTGGTAGCAATGTAGTATAATACATATGACACTGACTCTAGTATTTGTGTGCGCGTGTATCACCACCAGGAGATCGCGAAAACTGAACTGGTAGTTTGTAGGTAGGGACAGGGACTAACTAGGGCCTAGGACTAGGCTAGGCTAACCTACAGTCCCAAAAGCTTTTGCTTGTCTCGCTTCCTTTGGGTCGCTCTTCTGCGCGCGAGGTAAAGAACGCTCGCTATCACTGTTGTCTCGTCTGCTTCTTGCTCCCTCCCTCCCCCCACCTCTCCCGCCGAATTGTTCTTGGGCAGTCAAGCGTTTCGATTTAATGGAGGCAGTTTATGATTAACTTCACAGCTAGATCTTTTTATGAAAGGAGGTCAGTTCGAATTTAACACCTAGCATAATGTATGCACATCCCCCCCCCCCCCCATTCTTTTCCTCTCTCTGTACAAAGCCCCCTTTTTCCTGTCTTTAGTTTAAACAGAATATTATTCGTTTAGAGCAGCATAGCACCAGTACATGAAATGAGTACAACAAGCAATGGTTGTATGAGTACTCTATCGTATATATATATATATATATTATATATTTTATATATATATATATATATTATATATATATATATATATGTATGTATGTATGCAAGAAAGGGCTGTAGTTGAATAAAACTGTCAAATAGATGAACAATAAGTTAGGATTTCTTTCTTTCGTCCTTTTTGTTTTGGGTTTTGGGTTGTTTTTTTCAGTTGGTGGGGTTGGGGGTGGAGGTGATGATGATAGCAGTGATGGTGGTGGTAATATGTGTGTGTGTGCGTGCGCGCGCGCGAGTGTGTGTGTGTGTGTGGTGGGCGTGCGCGCGCGAGTGTGTGTGTGTGTGAGTGTGGGATGGAGGAAGAGGGTGGCGGATATCATTTACTTTGCTATTTTTTTAAGGTAGGGTGCGGGTTCGAGTCTCCGTCGAGATGTGTTTTTGAGGGGCTCCTTCCCTGCCTTATCCCCCTTACCTTGGCATTGGTACCGACATTGTTGCCTTGGAAGTTCTTCAGATAAGCGTATAGAGGGAGGCCCCGTAACACGACGCACATTTTATTTTATTTATTTGTTTATTTATTTATTTATTTATTCTTTTCTATCAAGGATAATGGAATAAGCGCTCATGTGCTTTTTTACATCGAGTCCCTTTGTGTATGCGGTTTTGTAAAATATGTCATCTGTTCCTACCGGCACACAATGGCCTACTCTTACGAAAAGCGGAACAGGATTTAACGTGCGCGCAAGACGTTCTGCGTGCGTTGGCACACGGGGCCTCGGTTTATAGTCTCATCCGAAGGACTTTTGGGGAGAGTGGAGTCCGCACTGATGTTAACTCCAGAGGAAAATATCCCCTTACACACACGTTAAAAACCTATCCATTTGTTTCCGGAGAAAGACAAGCAGGTCAGCCATTGCCGACAGTATGAACGACTTGAACAGACCCAGCATGCTTTCTGCCATCCTGAAGGAAATGGGCTCCGCCACTGTGATTCAGCTTCTTTACCTGTGTGGATCGGTGGTCCAGAGGTAAAACACCTGCCTAGAAAGCTAAAGTCCGGTTTGAAGTGTGTGGTGGTTCGATTCCCGTTTGGGCCCGAAACTCCACTCCCCCCCCCCCACCCCCCGACCTTCCATTAGACCATAAGTGAAGGTCTGGGTGCTGGTCTTTCTGATGAGACGATAAACCGAGTCCCATGTGTTACACATAATTATTTAGCGCACGTAAAAGAACCCATGGCAACAAGAGAGTTTCTCCTGGAAAAAAATTCTGTAGAAAAAAAGTCACTATGATAGGGAAACAAATACACTTAAAAAAGACAGGAAAATAAAAATAATAAAATGGGTGGCGCTGCTCTTGTGGCGATGCGCTCTCTCTCAAGGAAGAGCAGCCCGAATTT
>CM054135.1:4501188-4503688 GCA_028751875.1 Rapana venosa
GAAGTGGTCTCCCTTTTCTTGAGTCGCTCTTTGGTTTTATTTGACGACTCCCTCTATCACTCTTGTCTGTCTGTCTGTCTTCCGGTCGGTCTGTCTGTCTCTCAAATTTCTGCTCTATATATTATAATAAGAAAGGGACAGGGACAACCACAGTTGTGCAGTTTTAAGCAGATACAAGTGCGTGGTTTCTGATTTTTTCCTTTCTTGCAAAAGTCTATTAATATATCGTCGATTGCGACATAGATTGGCTTGTCAGTGACACAATATGGAAGGACATACTTTTTAAATGTTGGTTTTGAAGTTGAGGGAGAGGAGATGGGTGCCGCCCTCAATGTGCTGGCCCTAGAAAAGTGAGGTCTCTGACGCCTCGCTCCCCTACGACCTTATAGGTTATGGGACTCCTTTACCTTACCTTTACCTTTTATTAAGTTTAAGGCTAGAACAATTCATCATCACTTGGTGCTCTAGTCGTTCTCCTGTTCAATATTTTTTTAAAAGAAAAAATCCATAGGTATTAACTTTTATTTTATTCTTTTATATCGAGGATAATGGAATAAACACTTCTGTGCTTTTTTTACATCCAGTCCCCGTGTGTATACGGCTTTGTAAATTCTGTCATCCGTTCCAACCGGCATACAATGGCGTACTCTTACGACGTAAGGTAGACGTGATATGTAGTTTATTTCAGTTTTGTCTTGATTAAATCCCGATTTTTCCCCCCAAGAGCCAGCTGGCTTTTTTTTTGTTCGTTTATTTGTATCTTTTGTTTTGTTGTATCTTTTGGTTGTTTGGTTGGTTGTTAGTTAATCAAGAATTCTTTTCACAAACAGTCAAATCAAATAGAATGGCGAGCACTGCCCGTCTTTTCTTTCACCTGCTTTTGCGTTGAGGTCTCCCATACATTTCCAGACTTCCCTGCCAGGTATATTGTCTGTCGTTGTCTGTAGGTCGTCATCATAAAATCATTCCGTCCCATCTTGGGAGCTGGTCGATGTCAGAGCATTATTCCTGAATAATGACGACGGGATTGGCTTTGCATCAAGTTTGCTCATGAGCGTTGTGTCACTGATGATAATAATAATGTTGATAACAATAATAATAACAACAACAATAATAATAATAATACTAATACTAATAATACTAATACTAATAACAATAATAATAATAATGATGATGATGATGATGATGTATGGAATTTATATAGCGCTGAATCTTAAAAAGTAAACAAATCGAAACGCTTGCATTTAAAATCATTCACACGCATGCAACAGTCCACAAGTATCAGAATAAACAAAAATATCAAATTTATACTTTCACATACAGCTCAAACACGCTTAGACAGGGGGGTGGGGTGGAGGTGAAAGGCAGCTACTACTGAAAAAAAGTAGGAACAGATAACAGGGGGAAGATCTCAGGTAGAAAATAAGTTACGTTTTGAGGCTGAATTTAAAAGTATCAAATGAAGGCTTCTGGCGAAATGGGAGAGGAAGGTCGTTCCATGTGGACGGACCAGAAACAGAGAAAGAGCGGATGTTGTTGCAGCGTTTTAAGCAAGGTGAATGGTGCCCCTCTGATATTTTTTAATTTAATTTTATTCTTTTATATCGAAGAAAATAGAATAAGCACTTATGTGCTTTTTTACATCCAGTCCCCGTGTGTATGCGGTTTTGTAAATTCTGTCATCCGTTCCCACCGGCACACAATGGCCTGGTCTCACGAAAAGCGGAACAGGATTTAACGTGTGCGCAAGATGTTCTGCGTGCGTTTGCACACGGGGCCTCGGTTTATAAGTCTCATCCGGAGGACTTTCGGGGAGAGTGGAGTCTGCACTGATGTTAACTCCAGGGGAAAATATCCCCTTGTTGAACGGGAATCGAACCCGGGTCATCAGATTGGCGAGCGCAATGTTCTGACCACTAGGCTATCCCGTCCCCCAGGATAATAATGACAATGACAGCGACACACCGTATGGCCCTAACCTTTTCGAGTTCCCACTTAAAGTAATGGTGCAGTCTCCGTCTTTTCAGTTTGCCTTCCTGGCTTCATCGGGTTTCAGTCACACGAGCCACGAATGCTGATCTTCAGGGCCCCGTTGTTCAGTTAGCAATTGATCTCATTTTTGCCAGGTCAGCATGATGGCCTTTGTCTTGCATATTCCTTGTTCCCAAAAGATTAGGAAGGTGGCAGGATGGTTAAGACGTTCGCCTGCCAACAAGTTAACCGTGAGGTTCTGGGTTCGATTCCCAGCCTCGCCCTTTCTTCCCAGTTTGACAACAAACAAAAAATCGAACTGAATGTCAAAGTCCTTCGGATGAGATTATAAACCGAGGCCCCGTGTGCGAACGCATGCAGAACATCTTGCGCACACGTTAAATCCTGTTCCGCTTTTCGGAAGAGTAGGCCATTGTGTGCCGGTGGAAACATGATACAATTTACAAAACCGCATACACACGGGGACTGGATGTAAAAAAGCACATGAGTGCTTATTCCATTATCTTCG
>CM054135.1:4506188-4528688 GCA_028751875.1 Rapana venosa
CACACACACACACACACACACACACACACACACACACACATCCCTATGTTACAAAAGTAAACGGGGGCCGGGATGGCCTAGTGGTTAGAGCGTTGCACTCCTGATCTGACGGCCCGGGATCGAGCCACCACGGAGGCACCCGTTTTAGGGGATTTTCCCCCCTGGAGTTAACTTCAGTTCTGGCTGACTCCACTTAAATCCTTCAGATGAGACTGTAAACCGAGGCCCCGTATTCGAACGCACGCAGAACATCTTGCGCACACGTTAAAAACCAGTTCCGTCTTTCCAAAGTGTAGGCCGTTAAATTTCGTGGTGGTAGGAATGGATGACAAAATTTATAATAAATTTTTTTTTTTTAAAAACCACCAAAAATAAAACCTCTTTGGGAGTATGGAGGAAGGGTGCATATCAGAAAATAACAAAGAAGCAAAACTATAACAAAAAAAGAATTAAATACAGTATGTACATTAGTTGATTACACAATTCTAGACAAATTGTGATAACTGTACCATTTTTCGATTAACACAACATAGTTCGTCAGAAATGACATACAGACTTCGGAGTATGAACTATTAAATCCATCACCAGTTTGAAGCATACTACCAGTATTTACTATCTTTCTTCCATTGGAATGGCAAGACGGCGCTCTACATCAGCTGATAATTTATGATTAGAGCATGTAAAGTTGACGAGAGAAGAAACATCAATATCTAGTGAGCAAGAAACACATTAATTCACACCAACATCAGCTTTGAAATATAAAATTTTGTTGAGCAAAACCGTTTGCCTCTAACTATAATTTTACACTACCCTTTCAGTGAAAAAAAAATCCTTTTTTTTTTATATTGCGACACAATGAATTGACATGGTCAAATGTGGATTACTCCAAACACAATCAAAACCAAATTCTTCACGTGTGCAGCACAAACACACAATATAATAGCACTCAAAATAATCTTTCTTTCAGACCTAAACCCAGGGTAATACTTGCTGGTTATGGGCAAGACGGGCAGTTACTTTCACAAGACGCTGGCAGACGACATTGTCTTTCAGATACAGCAACACGAGAAGGCGAGCGATAACCAGTGTTCATATGGCATCAGCGTTTCGACCTCAAAACAAGAGTGTCATTCATGTAGAGGACAGTTTTATCCTCAGTTGTGTTTGTATGTTCATCTGTAGAACGTCAGCATCTTTATCAGTCCCAGGAACGTCAGATGGGAATTTTAGCGCACAGAGTTTGACCCCCCCCCCCCTCCCCCATCCCACCTTGACATTCAGAAAATCCTTACTGTGTGTGTGTTTATGCATGCGTGTGTGTGTGTGTGTCTGTGTGTGTGTGTGTGTGTGTGTGTGTGCGTGTGTGTGTGTGTGTGTGCGTGCGCGCGCTAGTATGCATGAGCGTCATTATGCATCTTACCAGAGTAAAAGGTTCTTGCAGCAACTCATATCTTTTTATCAAAATGGTATTACTATCGTTATTTTATCATCATCACCATCAATCATAATAAAAGTAATAGCATTATTATTACTGCTATTATCGTTATTATTAGTGCTAGTAGTAGTAGTAGTAGTAGTAGTAGACAGGAGCGAGACAGCCTAGCGGTTTAAGCATGCGCTTGCAATCTGACTCTACAGGGTTCGAGCCACCACCCAGACACTCAGAGAGGATTCCCCCACCCCACCCCCCGGATTAATATCATTATTGCTTAGTCTATACTCCTTGAAAGTCCCTCCAATGATACAACCACAAATCAAGGTCCCATGGACAAACGCACACAGAACATCTTGTGCACACAATAAGACTCCTTCCACCTCATGCAAGAGGATACCAAAGGAAGACAATATATATATATATATATATATATATATATATATATATATATATATATATATATATATATATATATATCCTCCCATACGACCTTACAGGTTATGGGACTCCTTTACCTTTTTACCTGGTGTCAGGTCAGAGACTCCCTCTGCTACTGGTAACCATGTAACCCAGTACCACCTGCCACATGTGGGGAGTAAACCCAATCAAAAAATCCGACCTGGAGAGGGATGGGCTCCGCCAGGTTTGATTTGCCCAAGATACACCCATGACAAAGACAGCCAGAATTTCCATACCGGATTGGTCGTCACCCGGGTTACCAAGGACCGCGCCTTCTGTTGCTCATCAGGACAGAGGTCGAAAGTATGCTACTGATGTAAAACACAGCAAAATCCGTGCCAGAAACAACACCATCATTGGCACATGGAATATACGGACACTAAGAGCTGCAGGCAAAGAGGAAGAACTGACACATGAGATGTCCAGATATCAATGGCACATCCTTGGGCTCTGCGAAGTAAGATGGAAAAACATGGGAGAAACAACGACCCAGGAAGACCACAAATTATACTACATTGGAAAACAGGATAAACATGAACACGGCGTGGGGTTTCTCGTTCACAAAGACACCGTGAACACCGTCATGAGCTGTCAGCCTGTGTCCAGCAGACTTATTACCATCCGCCTGAGAGCAACCCCCTTTAACATAACTGTAGTACAGGCATACGCCCTACATCAGACTGCACAGATGAAGCCATAGAAGAATTTTATGACCAGCTACAAGAGGTTCTGAATCAAACTCCCAAGAAAGACATCCTCGTTGTGCAAGGTGACTGGAACGCCAAGGTAGAGAAGATGCATGGAAAGAATGGGAGGGCGTTTGTGGCCACATTGTAATAACCAATCAAATGAAAGAGGCTTGAGACTCCTGGAGTTTGCCAGTAACAACCACCTCCAGCTAGTGAATACACTTGGCCCACACAAGAAATCCAGAAAATGGACATGACATAGCCCAAATGGAGAACACCACAACCAAATAGACTACGTCATGGTGAAAAGACGGTTTCAGTCTAGCGTTAACATCGCACAGACACGAAGTTTTCCAGGAGCAGACATAGGGAGTGATCATGATCTTGTGATGATGACTTTCTGACTACGTCTAAAGAATCCACAAGCGGAACATCAGGATCAAATTTGACCTCGAGAAGCTGAAGGACCCAGAGGTATTAGAAATTTTTCAAGCAAGGATAGGTGGAAAGTTTGCAGCACTCACTGTGATAGACTCAGACATAGATAAACTGACGAATAGTTTCAATACAGCAGTGACTGAAACAGCAAGCGAGCTTCTTGGCAAACACCAACCAGTCAAAAAACCATGGGTCACACCTAACATCCTACAACTATGCGACAAACGTAGAGAGTTGAAGAAAAAGAAAAATGAAACAAAAGAAAGAGCAGAACAATATAGGGCAGTCAACAAAAGAATCAGGAAGTCCATGACGGAGGCAAAAGAGAAATGGATCGGTGAACAGTGCCAAGACATTGAAGAGAACATCAAGAAAAACAATAGCAAGAAAGCATATCAGCTGGTGAAAGACCTGACTAGCACAAAACAGGGAAAAGGTTTAACAATCCAAGACAAAATGGGAAGTGTCTCACTAACGACCAGGATATTCTGAACAGATGGACAGAATACTGCTCCGACCTGTATAACTATAGAACCGCAGGAGATCCAGAAGTCCTTAATGTACCTGCAAGCAAAGACACAGACAGTCACCCTATCCTCCGAGAAGAAGTGGAAACAGCAGTCAGATCACTGAAAAAGGGAAAGTCAGCAGGGGCTGACAACATCCCAGCTGAGTTGGTTCAAGCTGGAGGGGAAGCCATGATCAGCGCCCTACTAAGAATCTGCAACAAGATCTGGCAGACAGGAAAATGGCCAACACCATGGACACAGTCACTCATCATCACCCTCCCCAAGAAAGGAAATCTACAACAATGCCATAATTACCGCACAATCAGCGTCATATGCCACCCAAGCAAGGTCATGCTGCAGATAATATTGAATAGACTGAAGCCACAAGCAGAGACCATCATTGCTGAGGAACAAGCAGGTTTCAGAGCAGGGCGCAGCACAACAGAACAGATATTCAACCTCAGAATACTATGTGAGCGGTACCTTCAACATCAACAAGACCTTTACCACGTATTTATCGATTTTAAGAAGGCATTTGACAGGTGTGGCATGCAGCTTTGTGGGCAACCATGAATTTGTACATCATCAATGCAAACCTGATCAGAGTCATCAAACAGCTGTACAGCGAGGCCACCAGTGCAGTGTACTACAACAACAACATTGGAGAATGGTTTCGAACAACAGTTGGAGTAAGGCAGGGCTGTCCACTCTCACCCACTCTTTCCAACATCTTCCTTGAGAGAATCATGGCTGATGCACTGGAACATCATGAAGGATCAGTCAGCATTGGTGGCAGAACGATCATAAACCTCCGCTTCGCAGATGACATTGATGGAATAGCAGGATCAGAAAAAGAGCTTGCCAGTCTAACAGAACACTTGAATAAGGCCTCTAAAACATACAGCATGGAAATCAGTGCAGAGAAGACCAAACTGATGACTAATAACACCAACGGCATTAGCACTGATATCAGGGTTAATGACCAGAAGCTGGAAACAGTTCAAAGCTTCAAGTACTTGGGAGCCATTGTATCAGACCAGGGATCCAAGCCAGAAGTAGTATGCAGGACTGCACAGACAATAACAGCTTTGTCAAAACTAAACACCATCTGGAGAGATAAAAAGATCTCACTTATCTCCAAGATCAGACTAATGCGCTCCCTTGTCATATCCATATTTCTGTATGCCTGTAAATCATGGACCCTGACTGCAGATTTGGAGAGAAGAGTACAGGCGGTGGAGATGAGATGCATAACAGAATCCAGCAAACCATTGGACCCTATGAGAACCTTCTAACGATCGTGAAAAAGCGTAAACTTAATTGGTATGGGCATGTCACAAGATCCAAAGGACTTGCAAAGACAGTTTTACAAGGCACTGTCCAAGGAGGAAGAAGAAGAGGCAGACCAAGGAAGAGCTGGGAGGACAACATCAGCGAATGGACAGGGCTAGAACTCAACAAAACCCTGAGAAAGGCAGAACAGAGAGAGGAATGGATGGAACTGGTTGTTGAGTCTTTGAGGGTGCCCCCACGGTCGTCAGACTACGGGACAGATATATCTATATATATATATATATATATGCACAGACACTGGTATGTTTTAACTTCATCTCCGAAGTCTGAAATCGACTACCTCCTTAATGGTAAAAAAAAAATGTTGGTTGCTTCTGCTTCCTCCACTCCTGTGACTTGACTTCCAACATTAAACTTCTTCAGGAGCTGTTGGGACATGGCTCTGAAATCTGCAGTCAGAAAGCGTCTTGCTATTCTCATGGCGGGCTATTTCCCATGTCTCAACCCGAGCGTTGAGCCTTGCCGAGGCTTGTTTTGTCATATCACATCCTCAGAAAATTGATTTTAGACCACTGACACTGAAATGACAAAGCAGTGTGAGACAGAAGCTTGACAGGTCAGATAGAAGAGACTATGGCATAATAATGGAGATAACTTTAATGGTAGAAGTAGTAGTGTAATAATAGCAAGGATAATAGTAATAATAATAATTAATAATGATGATGATAGTGATAATAATAGTGATAACAATACCAATGCTAATAATAATGATCATATTAAAAATAATGATGATAATAACTATAATAAATTGTATTTCTTGGCCAAAGCTCCCAGATTCACCCTTGGTGGAGATTCTACCTATGCAACTGAGAACAGTAGAAGCAGGTGACAAAATTCCAAAAAATAACAAGCGCATGCATAAAAATTGTTTTGTCGCGTTGAGACATCATCACCTCCTTAATCAAAATAAAGGTAAAGGTAAAGGAGTCCCATAACCTGTAAGGTCATAGGGGAGCGAGGCGTCAGAGATCTCACTTCTCTAGGGCCAGCATATTGAGGGCGGCGCCCATCTCCTCTCCCTCGCTGCTTTACCTTCCCTGACCCTAAAGAGGGCAGGTACCCATTTACAGCTGGGTGAACTGAGGGAACTGTACTGAAGCCAAGGCACGCAAACGGTCACCCATCCAACTGGTAACCACGCTCGACGCTGCTTAACTTGGCTGGGGGAAAGCGAGTGCTCCGACCACTGAGCTATCCCGTCCCCTTGTCTTCTAATCAAAATATGACTACCTTAATAGCGTGGGAGATAAAACAACAACAACAAAAAACAGCATGGTGGGATATGCAAAAACCTCGCCTTCCCCGAGTCTGCCAAGGCTCTAGCAGAGAAAGGAGAACAACATTATTTTATCAAAACACTTGCTTTTCAAATAGGCTTACGTTTTAAATTTCAAACATGTACCATAATCATAATAGGCAAACAAACAAATGAGACTATAATAACACATTACCAACAACAAACAAAAAATCAACCAACACCACCAGTTACCTGTAAACTTCAGGTTCAAAACTGTACAGGAAAGTGACTGGAGAACAATGCTGTGACCTTGATTGTCTGAATGTGTAGGCTTCTAGTGTCTACGGATGAGACTATAAACCCAGGCCCCGTGTGCGAACGCACGCAGAACATCTTGCGCACACGTTAAATCCTGTTCCGCTTTTCGAAAAGTGTAGGCCATTGTGTGCCGGTGGGAACAGATGACAAAAATTTACAAAACCGCATACACACGGGGACTGGATGTAAAAAAAAGCACATGAGTGCTTATTCCATTATCCTTGATATGAAAGAATAAATAAATAAATAAATGAACTTGTCTCAGTGGTTGCCACACGAGAAATACCGGGTAGATCCCACAGCACACAGCCACCCCTCCTCGGTTGAAGTGAGCGGGGTGGATTTTCATTAGAATCACGAACCAACATTAGCCCCCTGATGACAGTGATGTTGCCACCCCAGAGTTCGATTCTCTCTTTGTCTCTGTCTCTCTGTCTCTCTGTTTTTGTCTTTGTATCTCTTCTGTGTTCTGTCTCACTGTTTGTGTCTCTGTGTTTTGTATCTGTGTTTGTCTTTGTCTGTCTGTCTCTGTCTCTATCTCTATCTCTTTCTCTCTCTCTGTCTCTCGGTCTCTGTCTGTCTGTCTGTCTCTCTCTCTCAACCATCTCCAAACATCTTTTGCACAGTGGCCCAAGGCCGAAGTACAATAAAACTTTTCAGTGCTCAGTAATCTCTCTCTCAGCTTTAAAAGGAAGAGGGGATATCTCTGTCTCTGATTTAACCACCCCCCCCCCCCCCCCCCATCCCCACCCACCCACCCACCCCACCCACAAAATAACACATATAAAATATAAAATAAAACACACACACACAAAATAACACACATGAAATAAAAATTAAATTAAAAAAAAAAACACACACACATTCATCCCCCCCCTTCCCCCGCACCACAGCACATGCACACACACGCAGCAGGAAGCCAATCACAACACACACACTGCATTGTTCTCGCTCAACAATAGTTCTGAAGATAGCCCAAGTCCGCTGTAAGGAAAAAGTATGTAGGCTACATGAAACAGGCCTACTGCACATTAACACATTATTTAGGGTTGATGGGATAGCCTGGTGGTTAGAGTAATGCGCTCGTGATCTACTGACCCGGGTTCGAATCTTGTTCAAGAGGATTTTTTTCCTCTGGAGTTAACATCAGCGCCGACCCCACAAAAGTCCTTCGCATGAGACTATAAATCCAAGGCCCCTTGTGCGAACGCACACAGAACATCTTGCGCACACGTTAAATCCTGTTCCGCTTTTCAGAAGAGTAGGCCATTGCATGCCAGTGGGAACGGACGACAAAAATTGACAAAACTGCATTCACACGGGGACTGGTTGTAAAAAAAAAAGTACATGAATGCTTATTCAATTATCCTCAAAATTAAAGAATAAATAAATAAGGATAGCCTAAGTGAGAAAAGTGTGTAGGCTTACAGGAGACAGGCCTACTGCACGTTAACACTGTGCCACATGGCATCCAGCCTTGATGCGGTCACTGCACGTTAACACTGTGCCACATGGCATCCAGCCTTGATGCGGTCACTGCACGTTAACACTGTGCCACATGGCATCCAGCCTTGATGCGGTCACTGCACGTTAACACTGTGCCACATGGCATCCAGCCTTGATGTGGTCACTGCACGTTAACACTGTGCCACATGGCATCCAGCCTTGATGCCGTCACTGCACGTTAACACTGTGCCACATGGCATCCAGCCTTGATGTGGTCACTGCACGTTAACACTGTGCCACATGGCATCCAGCCTTGATGCCGTCACTGCACGTTAACACTGTGCCACATGGCATCCAGCCTTGATGCCGTCACTGCACGTTAACACTGTGCCACATGGCATCCAGCCTTGATGCGGTCACTGCACGTTAACACTGTGCCACATGGCATCCAGCCGTGATGCGGTCACTGGACGTGTAAGGGGACAGTTTCAGGGGACAGACAGCCTGGTGGGTAGAGCCTTGCGCTCGTGGAGTTTTTCTCTTTCTCTCTTTCGTTCCTCGGCTAGAGCTCTGAGGTTCACCAATGGTGAGATTTCGTGTATGCGACTTCTCTTTCTCCAAGGTTCACCAATGGTGATTTTTCGCGTATGAAACCTCCCTTCTCTGAGGTTCATCAATGGTAAGATTTCGCGTATGCGACTTCCCTTCTCTGAGGTTCATCAATGGTGAGATTTCGTGTATGTGACTTCTCTTTCTCCGATTTTCACCAATGGTAAGATTTTGCATATGCGACCGTTCTTTCTCCGATTTTCACCAACGGTAAGATTTTGCATATGCGACCGTCTTTTCTCTCTCCACAATGAAGGCAGCTACATTCGGACTTTGGGAATGTATACTGGGTATGTTCAGTGTTTTTGCAACCCACTGAATGTTGATATGACAGGATCTTTAACGTGCATATTTGATCGTCTGTATAATTATAAAGAAGGGAATTAAGGTACTGGCAGGTCTGCACTTAAAGCAGACATAGTAGATCGAAAAAAAGAGAAAATCCTCACCTTTAATTCACCAGACGCCGCCGAGATTCGAACTCGTGGCTTCAGGGACCCATGGGATTGAAGTCAAATGGTCTTAACCACTCGGCTATAGCATCCGTGATCTGACAGCTTGAGTTTTGAGCCTGGTTCAAGCCACCACGGAGACGCCCGTTCAAGAGGACATTTTTCTCTGGAGTTAACATCCGTGCCGACTCCACTCCCCCCAAAAGTCCTTTGGATAAGACTATAAACCGTGGCCCTGTGCGTGAACGCTTGCAGAACATCTTGCACACACTTTAAGACCTGTTATACCTTTTGGAAGAGAAGGCCATTGTTTGCCTGTGGGAGCAGATGAAAATGTTTTACAAAACTGCATGCACACGGGGACTGGGTATAAAATAAGCGCCTGAGTATTTGTTCCATGACCTCAGCTTCTCCGGGGAGGGCGGCGCCCATCTCCTCTCCCTCGCTGCTTTACCTTCCCTGACCCTAAAGAGGGCAGGCACCCATTTACAGCTGGGTGAACCGTGGGACTATACTGAAGCCAAGGCGCGCAAATGGTCACCCAAAGGCTTTAATTTTGCCCAAAAAAATCTAGGAAGGAGATTACATTTCTCGATTGTTGTTGTTTTTGTTGTTGTTTTGTATGTGTGTGTGTGTGTGTTTGTGTATGCGTATGCGTAGTGTTTTCTCTGTGTATGTGAGTGTGTGTGTGTGTGTGTGTGAAGTCAATCAAGTCAAGTCACTTTTTTTTTCCAGATGGTACATTGAATAAGCAATGCATTTGCTTTTGTTTTTAAAAATCAAGCCATCTATCTAGGAACAAAAAGATGTGTGTGTATGTATGTGTGTGTGTATGTGTATGTGTGTGTGTGGGCGCGCGCGTGCGTGCGCACGTGTGTTTGTGTGTCCACGCGGGCATTCGCCTGCTAGGAAGCGCACGCACGGAACCAGTTACACGCGCTCACGTATGTGTATTATCTTCTCCTGTTTGTGTCTGCATACTAGTACGCGTACATTTGCATAATCGCACATCCTGCTAACATGCTCGTATGTGTATTATAATTATATGCAAGTGATACCACTCAGCACATGCGTGAGACTATAAATGAGGCCCGTGTGCAAACGTATGCAGAACATCTTGCGCACACGTTAAATCCTGTTCCGCTTTTCGGAAGAGTAGGCCATTGTGTGCCGGTAGGAACGGATGACAAAATTTACATAACCGCATACACACGGGGACTGGATGTAAAAAAGCACATGAGTGCTTATTCCATTATCATCGAATAAAAAAAAAGTCATCTGAGCGCTTTGATTTGTTGCTTCACAAGATCCAGCGCTATATATATTCCATACATTATTATTATTATTATTATTATTATTAGCACACAGGTTTCGCGTATGCGTACGAGTCAATACCTACATGCGGTTTGTACGCTTGTTCACTCTCCCTGTAAGATATTAATGGGGACACTTGTCGTCAAGGATGATATCCTTCTTAAGTGACCAGCGAGAAAGACATTTCCCGAAAAAGGAGAAGGACAACAATATACTACAGTACAGTACAATACAATACAATGGCGCCATTGTTTGAGTGTTAGCCAAAGCTTGGGAACAGACTTACGCTGCTCCGGAAAGAAAGACTTCCTCGTGATACCAGTGTAGTGGTCTGTCCTAAACCTTGTGACTGTTGCACTGGGACATTTCTTCTTTGTGGTGTGTGTGGGGGTCGGGGGAGGGGGGAGTTTGGGGTGGGGAGGGGGGGGGGGGTGTGAGTGTGTGTGTGGTGTGGGGTGTGGGGTGGGGGTGAGGGGTGAGTGTGTGGTGGGCGTGTGGTGTGTGTGAGAGAGAGTCGTGTGTTTGTGTCTTGGTGTTGTTGTTTTGTTGTTGTTGTTGTTGGTGGTGGTGGTGGTGGTGGTGGTGTGATGGTGGTGGTGATGGTGGTGGTGGTGTGTGTGTGTGTGAGGTCAAATCAAGTCAAGTCAAATTTTTATTTTCAGATGGTTCATCGAATAAGCAATGCATTTGCTTTTTTTTATCAAGCCATCTATGTAGGAAGAAAAACAGCTTGATCAATAATGTGTATGTGTGAGAGAGAAAGAGAGAGAGAGAGAGGGGAGAGAGAGAGAGTCGTTGTGTGTATGTGTATTGTTGCTGATGGTGGTGGTGGTGGTGGTGGTGGTGTTGGCGGTGGCAGTGGCGGTGATGGTGGTGGTGGTGGTGTTGGCGGTGGCGGTGGCGGTGGTGGTGGTGGTGTGTGTGTACAGTTCTTCACACAGAGAGATGTTGTATGTATTGTTGTTGTTTTTATTGTTGTGTGCATTTGTGTATGTGTGTCTGGCTGTGTGTGTCTGTGTGTGTCTGTGTGTATGTGTAGGTGAGTGTGTGTATGTGTGTGTGTGTGTTGTGTGAATTGTGAATGGTGTCCCTGTCTCTGTGTGCCAATGAGTGGGTGTGTATGTGTGTGTCAAGTCAAAGTCAAAGTCAAAGTCAAACTTTTATTTTCAGATGGTACATTGAATAAGCAGTACATTTGCTTTGTGCATTGTGTGAGTGTGTGTGTATGAGTGTGTGTGTGTGTGTGATTGTGTGTGTGTGTGCATGAGAGTGTGTGTGTGAGTGTGTGTGTGTATGAGTGTGTGTGTGTGAGTGTGTGACTGTGTGTACGTGAATTCTGGCTGGTGTCTGTCTGTCTGTCTGCTCCACCCACCTCTCTCTGTCTCTCTCTCTCTCTCTCTCTCTCTCTCTCTCTCTCTCTCCTCTCTCTCTCTCTCTCTCTCTCTGAGACGACATTTACACCAATATAAAAACAAAATTAGAATAAAAAGAAAACAGTAAGGGCTTTATAACAAACAAACAAAAAATCTGACGAAGAGTTGGACCCACTTAATGTTAACCTTTCATGGACACTGTTGGTAATGATTGGCTGGGCACTGTTTGTCATGAGTTTTGTTTTCTCGGCAGCCTAGTGTACCACTACCTGGACAAAACATCCTCCAGCCCTCAATATGCTGGCCCCTAGAGAAGTGAGATCTCTGAAGCCTCGCTCCGTTACGATCTTATAGGTTATGGGACACGTTTACCTTGTTACAGGAAGATGGTGTATGATTTGGCAGATGTTTCGTTAATTCTTTCTTTTTCCTCTTTCGTTTATTCTTTCTTTTTCCTCTTTCATTCCTGGGATAAGAGGTCCGAGGTTCACCAATGATGAGATTTTGCGTACGCGACAACTTAAAAAAACCAAAAACTTCCCATAATATAGCTGCATTCCGACTTTTGGGAATGATGTCTAAACACGAAACCAATGTGCATTCATTTTTTAAAAGAAAAATTGTCATCCACTCTTACGAGCACGCAATGCATGGCCTACTCTTCCGAAAGGTGGAACGGATTTTAATGTGTGAGCGCGCACGATGTTCTGTGCGAGTTTACACACGGGACCTTGGTTCATAGTCTCATCCGAAGGACTTTTGAGAGGAGCCTGCAGTCATTTGGAGATGTGATGGTCATTAATGCAACAGTGAGTGGAAAAATAAAAATAAAATAATGTGTGTGTGGGTGTGTGGTGGTGTGGGGGGCATATGGGTCTTTCTGTAAGATGATCAGTCAAGTATGTGTGTGAGGATGGGGGGGGGGGGGTGGGGGGGGGCGGGGGGTGGGGGGGGGGGGGAGGGGGTGAGTACTGATCGTGTATGTGTGGGTTGGTGGGTGGTATGTATGTGTATTACTATGCGTGTGTATGGTGTGTGTTTTAGAACGTAGCGTGTGCGCGCGTGTGTTATGTATTTTTTATGTGTGTGTTTGTGTTTGTTTGTTTGTTTGTCTCTCTCTGTCTTCCTTCCCTCCCACCTTCCTTATCGTTTCTCTATTTCTGTCTGTTTGTCGTCTGTATACAGTTGCGCAGTTGAAGGAGTATGAACTGGCAGATGTTTCGTTTAGGTTTTTTTTTCATCCTTTGTCGTGAGAGGTTTCGTACGCGACGGACTGTTTCTTTACCCACCCACCCATAAGCTAGCTGCATTCCGACTTCGGGGATTATGTCTAAATACGACACTAATGTGCATGTAAAAAGGTAACAGGTAAAGGAGTCCCATAACCTATAAGATCGTAGGGGAGCGAGGCGTCAGAGACCTCACTTCTCTAGGGGCCAGCATATTGAGGGCGGCACCCATCTCCTCTCCCTCGCTGCTTTACCTTCCCTGACCCTAAAGAGGGCAAGGTACCCATTTACAGCTGGGTGAACTGGGGGTACTGTACTGAAGCCAAGGCGCGCAAACGGTCAATGTCCATGTGGGTTTTTTTTAAATGGTGTCATCCACTCCAACCAGCACGGAATGTCTCCCTCCCTCCCTCCCTCTCTCCCTCCCAGCCTACTTCTTTGTTTCTCCGTAGCTCGTGTGTGTGTGTGTGTGTGTGTGTGTGTGTGTGTGTGTGTGTGTGTGTGTGTGTGTGTGTGTGTGTGTGTGTGTTGTGCGAGTTCTGTATAATTATTATAGTTGCATAGTTGTCCTGTGAGGTGTTAGTTTTAACGAGGTGACAGCCTGATAAAAATGTCTTTGCGGTCGACGGAGCTATAAACAACATGGTTGCATTGGATTGTCTGTGTGTTTCTCTCTCTCTCTCTCTCTCTCTCTCTCTCTCTCCCCTCCTCTCTCTCTCTCATCTCCCTCTCCACTCTTTTCTCTCTCTCTCTCTCCTTCTCTCCCCACTTCTCTCCTCTCCTCTACTCCCTCTCTCTCTCCTCTCTCTCTCTCTCTCTCTCTCTCTCTCTCTCTCTCTCCTCTCTCTCTCTTTCTCTCTCTCCTCTCTCTCCTCCTCTCTTCTCTCTCCTCTCTCCCCTCTCTCTCCTCTCTCTCTCTCTCTCCTCTCTCTCTCTTCTCTCCTCCTCTTCCCTCATCTCCTTCCTTCCCCCTCTCTCTCTCTCTCTCTCCTCTCTCTCCTCTCTCCCTCTCCTCCATCTCTCTCTTCTCTCTCTCTCTCGGCCTTTTCTTGCTTTTCAAATCAATCTTTATTTTTCCCTCTTTTTTTTTTTTCTCCCCCAAAAACAACGACCCAAAACAAACAGACGCAAGTTCTGTTCCAGTTCTATATCAGGCTATTCCATTGAATGTGTTCACCCAATAAGCATGTATCATTTACAATGAAACATATTTACACAATATAAGCGATTGTTTCCAAGCAAACATAATTGCCAGTAACCATTTACAGCAATAGCAATGCCCAAGCGAACTGTCAGACATGGTCATTTTTGGATATATAGTTTTTGGTACATGTTAAAATAATCTTCTTCTTCGTCGAACGCTCAGACGGCAACTATTTGTTGTCTGTCACGTGAGCGAATATACATTGCGCTGCCGTTAAGCGCCTGACAAGTCAGGCCCAGCACATCCGACTTCGGCGTGGCTAAATTAATATGATTACTAATAGATAATGCCTCAATCGTTAAAATCATACAAAGTGTATATTCAGATGTTAGGGTGGGTTAACATATATATTTTGGATACGATAGACATCACATGCTTTTTACAGTGTTATAAACAGGTGAAAAACTGTCTATGCAAATGCAGAGAAGCTTAAAGAAGTGTGTGTAACATATTATTTACAATTTTCAGAGTTCCCTAGAAATAGGCAAAATCCAAAAGGAAAGTGATGGTAACATAGTACTAAATGCGGCTGGGGGTGGGGAGTGGGGGGTGGGGGGGAAGAACACAATCAAAAAGCAAACCTTGAAAGATTTGATGTAAACTTGGAAGGGGTAATGTGTCTTTTGGGGGAGATGGGGGATGCACATCTGTGAAAAAATGTAATCTAAACTTGATAAATATGAGATATGTATTGATAAAAAAAACAACAAAGTAATATGTGCACTACAATTCTTCAATATCAGCATTCTACATTTTGCATATACATAATGAATATTTTACAATGGTAGAGGTAAAAAGGTAAAGGTGTCCTATAACCTATGTGGTCGTAGGGGAGCGAGGCATCAGAGACCTCACTTTTCCAGGGGCCAGCATATTGAGAGCGACGCCCATCTCCTCTCCCTCGCTTCTTTACCTTCCCTGACCTTAAAGAGGCAGGTACCCATTTACAGCTGGGTGAACTGGGGGCACTGTACCCATCCAACTGGTAACCATGCTCGACGCTGCTTAACATTGGCTGGGGGAAAGCGAGTGCTCCGACCACTGAGCTATTCCTATCTAGCATTGCTAGGGAAGAAACAACTTTCAGATTTCAGAAAGTAATATGTCGTATTTGTTGTTGTTGTCTTCAATTTAACGTTTCTTCACACTCAGTGATATTCGTGAATGATAGTATTTACAAGTCTGATTATGTACAAAATTCAGCAGGCGAAAAAAAAACTATAAAAGGTGCAGATTTATGATACAAGCAGTTAATGATTAAGATTATGATTATTCACTTCAAACCACATCCAGTCACCAACATGTTACTATGTCCACAGCGTTGTAACTATATAAAGTCACATCTGTATACCATTCAAGCACACCGTTGCTACTTATAACTGCACATAGACTATATATCACATTGACCTTCATCATGCTGAAAGTATATATTATAAGAATAGAAAGAATCCAAGGCAAATTTCTTTATCATAACTTCAAAACTCTAATCTCAAAGCAAATGACATAAAAAGCTGGCATTGGGATTCACCCATCACAATCACTTCCACCAACCACCCCTCCAACCCCCCCCCCCCCCCCCCCCGGAGAAAAAAATGCCAAAGCTCACACACAGATACACACAGAAACACAGACACGCGCACACACACACACACACACACACACACACACCACAACCACAACAACACAAACACACACACACACATACACCCCCTTCCCCCTCACACACCACCCCAACACACACACACACACACACACACACAACCACCACCACCCTACCACCACACCACCACCACACACACACACACACACACCACACCACCACCACCACCACCACACACACACACACACACACACACACACACACCACAACCACCACCACCCTACCACCACACCCAACACACAACACACACACACACACAACCACCACCACCCTACACACACACCACACACACAACACACCCACCATCACAACCACACACACACACACACACACCCACCACAACAACAACACACACATACCACACACCCACCCACACCACCCACTCCCTCCCAACACAAACCACACACAACCACCCACCCCTACACACACACCACATCACAACACCCCCTCACAACACACACTAACACACACACACCTCCCCTGTCCAAAACACACACCACACAAAATACACCCCTTCCACCCCCCCCCCCCACCCCTCACACACACACCCACAACACAACCACCACCCCAAACACACCACAACATAACACTTACCCCCCCACCCCCCACACACACACCACAACGCAACATCTCCCCCCCCCCCTTGTCCCAACACACACACACAATACACCCTCCACCCCCAACACACACAACCCCACAACCAACCCCCCCCCCCCCCCAACACACCACAACATAACACTACCCCCCCCCCCCCCCCCGCCACACACACACCACACCACCCTCCCCCTCCCCCCCTTCTCCCCCCACACACACCACTACACACAACACAACTCCCCCCCCACACCCCTCCCCCCACCCACACCCACACACACACACCACACACACACACCACAACACAACACCCCACACCCCACCCCCCTCCCCCCACCCACACCCACACCCACACACACACACACACACACACACACACAACCCCCCCCCCACCCACCCCACCCACACCCACACCACACCACCCCACACACACACACACCCACCACAACCACCCCCCCCACCACCCACACACACACACACACACACACACCCACCCACCCACCCACCCCACCCACACCCAAAACACACACCCACCCACAAACACACACACACACACACACACCACCAACACAACCACCACCACCCCCCCCCCTCCCCCCCCCACACACACACACTATCTTAACGCTGCCAGTTTCCATAAATAGAACACTCCTCTCCTCCACCCGAACCCCCCTCCCTCCTCTACTTTTGGACGGCATCGTAGCACACCGACGCCCGATGACGTGGTTCTCGTAAGTCCCCACATCCCCGTCCTCCTCCTCCCCATCCTCCTCCTCCTCCTCCTCACCATCATTACGACCCTCGTTGATGCAAGCCGGGACTCGAACCCCTTCCCTGGCAGGACGACAGCCTCCGGAGAAAGACGTGGATTTGATAATGACCTTGACCGGAGTGTTGACCGCAAGAACGTTTTCGTAGTCCTCGCTGTCCAGGTCGTCAGAGTCCTCCCCGGGTCTTCCGGGAGCCACCTGAGAAGGGACAGACGTGGAGGCTTGGTAACTGGTAGGTGGCGAGTACTGGATGAGAGGCGATCGCTGATTGGCCGTGCCAGGCTGCCGGATGGCGCGCGCGGGAGAGCGAGTGGAGGCGGAAGCGGAAGCCGGAACCGGAACTAGATGGTAGTTGTTGCCTTGTTCTCTGACGCGCAGCTCTTCGGCGGTGGGGAGTTTGGTGGTGGTGGTGGTGGTGGTGGGGGATTTTCGGTAAATCCCTTTCTGTCTGGCGTGGGCGTTGTTGTCTGGGGAGTTGAGTCTTAGCCTCCTCCTCCTGGAGAGTGATGGGGGGAAGATGGTATAGGGAGGGTGACAGCTGTGACAGCTAGTGCATGAGGTGGTTTTGTTTGTTTGTTTTCTTTTTGAGATGGTACATGGTTATAGCTGTATATAGTGACTGAGGCGTTTTATGTTTGTTTTCTTTGTGTATGTTTAGGTGGACAAGTTTCTGATTGTTAGATTTGTGTTTTTTCCTTCTTTTTTTTAAATCTTCAATTCAGCTGTTTGAAGAAATACACTTGATATTAACAGTTTTATCTCTTTTTTTTCCTTCCTTATTATCTGTATAATAAAAACTATCACTTTAGAAAAAAAAAGGGTAGATGTTAAAACGAATATAAATACTTAGTGAATAATGGAAAGATGGACATGGTAATGATTGAGTGTAGTGGATGATGGAGATATAGACATGGTAATGATTGAGTGTAGCGGATGATGAAGATATAGACATTGCAATGATTGAGTGAAGGGGATGATGGGGATATAGACATGGTATTGATTGAGTGTATTGGATGATGGAGATATAGACATGGTAATGATTGAGTGTAGTGGATGATAAGATATAGACATTGCAATGGTTGAGTGTAGTGGATGATGGAGATATAGACATGGTAATGATCGTACATAATGGAAAGAGAATCATGGTAATAATTGTTCGTAGTGGATGATGGAAAAACGGATCTGGTAATTATTGTACGTAGGACATTATGAAAAGATGGTTATAATCATGATTGTATGTATTTGATGATGGAAAGATGAATATGGTTATGGTTGTAGGTACTGAATGATCAAAAGATAGCCATGATAATAATTGTAGGTTGTAAATGATGGAAAGATAGCCATGATAATGATTGTAGGTTGTGAGTGACGGAAAGATAGTCACGAAAATGATTGTATGTTGTAAATAATGGAAAGATAGTCCTAATCATGATTGTTGTATGTAGTGAATTATGAACAGATTAATCACGATAATGATTGTAGGCTGTGAATGACGGAAAGCTAGTCATGATAATGACTTAAGGTTGTAAATGACGGAAAGATAGTCATGATAATGATTGTATGTTGCAAATGATGGAAAGATAGTCACGATAATGATTGTAGGTTGTAAATGATGGAAAGATAGTCACGATAATGATTGTAGGTAGGAAATGATGGAAAGATAGTCACGATAATGATTGTAGGTAGGAAATGATGGAAAGATAGTCCTAATAATGATTGTAGGTTGTAAATGATGGAAAGATAGTCCTAATAATGATTGTAGGTTGTAAATGATGGAAAGATAGCCATGATAATGATCGTTGTATGTAGTAAATGACGGAAAGATAGTCACGATAATGATTGTATGTAGTAAATGACAGAAACATGGTCCTAATAATGACTGTTGTATGTAGTAAATGATGAACAGATTAATCATGATAATGATTGTAGGTTGTAAATGACGAAAAGATAGTCCTAATAATGATTGTTGTATGTAGGGAATGATGGAAAGATAGTCACGATAATGATTGTAGGCTGTTTAGGATGGAAAGATAGTCACGATAATGATTGTAGGTAGTAAATGACTGAAAGATAGCAATGATAATGATTGTTGTAGGCTGTGAAGGACGGAAAGATAGTCACGATAATGATTGTAGGTTGTGAATGATGGAAAGATAGCCATGATAATGATTGTAGGTTGTGAGTGACGGAAAGATAGTCCTAATAATGATTGATGTATGTAGTAAATGACAAAAAGATAGTCCTAATAATGATTGTTGTATGCAGCAAATGACGAAAACATAGCCATGACAATGATTGTAGGTTGTAAATGATGGAAAGATAGTCCTAATAATGATTGTTGTATGTAGCGAGCGATGAAAAGATTAATCACGATAATGATTGTAGGCTGTGAACGACGGAAAGATAGTCATGATAATGATTGTCATGATAATGATTGTAGGTTGTAAATGATGTAAAGATAGTCACGATAATGATTGTATGTAGTAAATGATGGAATATAGTCCTAATAATGATTGTAGGTTGTAAGTGATGGAAAGATAGTCACGATTATGATTGTAGGTAGTAAATGATGGAAAGATAGTCACGATAATGATTGTAGGTAGTAAATGATGGAAAGATAGTCACGATAATGATTGTAGGTAGTAAATGATGGAAAGATAGTCCTAATAATGATTGTAGGTTGTAAATGATGGAAAGATAGTCCTAATAATGATTGTAGGTTGTAAATGATGCAAAGATAGTCACGATAATGATTGTAGGTAGTAAATGATGGAAAGATAGTCCTAATAATGATTGTAGGTAGTAAATGATGGAAAGATAGTCACGATAATGATTGTAGATAGTAAATGATGGAAAGGTAGTCCTAATACTGATTGTCGGTTGTAAATGATGGAAAGATAGTCACGATAATGATTGTAGATAGTAAATGATGGAAAGATAGTCCTAATAATGGTTGTAGGTAGTAAATGATGGAAAGATAGTCACGATAATGATTGTAGGTAGTAAATGATGGAAAGATAGTCCTAATAATGATTGTAGATAGTAAATGATGGAAAGATAGTCCTAATAATGATTGTAGGTAGTAAATGATGGAAAGTAGTCCTAATACTGATTGTCGGTTGTAAATGATGGAAGGATAGTCACGATAATGATTGTATTATGTAAATGATGGAAAGATAGATCCTAATGAATGATTGTAGGTTGTGAATGATGAAAGATAGTCACGATAATGATTGTCAGGTAGTAAATGATGGAAAGATAGTCCTAATAATGATGTGTAGATGTAAAGATGGAAAGATAGTCCGTAATAATGATTGTAGATAGTAAATGACGGAAAGATAGTCCAATAATGATTGTTTAGGTAGTAAATGATGGAAAGATAGTCACGAAATGATTGTAGTAGTTAAATGATGGAAAGATAGTCCTAATACTGATTGTCGGTTGTAAATGAGGAAGATAGTCACGATAATGATTGGTAGGTAGTAATGATGGAAAGATAGTCCTAATACTGATTGTCGGTTGTAAATGATGGAAAGATAGTCCTAATAATGATTGTAGGTATTAAAAGATGGAAAGATAGTCACGTTAATGATTGTAGGTAGTAAATGATGGAAAGATAGTCACGATAATGATTGTAGGTAGTAGATGATGGAAAGATAGTCCTAATAATGATTGTCGGTTGTAAATGATGGAAAGATAGTCAATAATGATTTGTAGGTTGTAAAGGGAGGAAAGATAGTCCATAATGATTGTAGGTTGTAAATGATGGAAAGATAGTCCTAAATGATTTGTAGGTTGTAAATGAGGAAAGATGTTCATATAATGATTTGTAGGTTGTAAATGAGGAAAGATGGTTCTCAATAATGATTGTCGTGTTGAACATGATGGAAAGATGGTTTCTAAAATACATGATTGTCGTTGTAAATGATGGGACAAGATGGTCTAATAATGATTGTCGGTTGTAAATGATGGAAAGATGGTTCTAATAATGATTGTCGGTTGTAAATGATGGAAAGATGGTTCTAATAATGATTGTCGGTTGTAAATGATGGAAAGATGGTTCTAATAATGATTGTAGTAGGTTGTAAATGATGGAAAGAATGGTTCCAATAATGATTGTCGGTTGTAAATGATGGCACAGATGGTTCTAATAAGATTTTTAGTAGTGAACGATGAAAAGCATAATCACGAATTGATGTTGTAGGTTGTGAAGGACGGAAAGATAGTCACGATAATGATTGTTGCAGGTTGTGAAGGACGGAAAGATAGTCACGATAATGATTGTTGTAGGTTGTGAAGGACGGAAAGATAGCCACGATAATGATTGTTGCAGGTTGTGAATGACGGAAAGATAGTCACGATCATGATTGTTGTAGGTTGTGAATGACGGAAAGATAGTCACGATAATGATTGTTGTAGGTTGTGAGGGACGGAAAGATAGTCACGATAATGATTGTTGCAGGTTGTGAATGACGGAAAGATAGCCACGATCATGATTGTTGTAGGTTGTGAAGGACGGAAAGATAGCCACGATAATGATTGTTGTAGGTTGTGAGGGACGGAAAGATAGTCACGATAATGATTGTTGCAGGTTGTGAATGACGGAAAGATAGTCACGATCAATGATTGATGTAGCTTGAAGGACAGGGAAGATAGTCCATAATGATTGTTGCAGCTGTGATATGCGGAAAGATAGTCACGATAATGACTGTGTAGGTTGGTAGGACGAAAGATAGTCACGATAAAATTGATGTAGCTGTGAGGGACGAAAGATATCACGAAAAAGATTTAAAGGTTGTGAATACGAAAAGATATCACGATAAATGATTGATGTAGGTTTGAAATGACGGAAAGATAGTCACTGATAATGATTTTTTATAGTTTGAATGACGCAAATAGCCACGATTCATGATTGTTGTAGGCTTGAGGACGGAAAGATACGCCACGAAATTATTGTGAAAGGCTGTGAGGGAGCGAAAGTAGCCACCGATAATGATTGTTGTAGCGTAGGACGAATGAATAATCATAATATGATGTCGTTTTGTAAATGATGGAAATAGGTCTACATAATGATAATTATGATTGAATGACTGAAAGAATATCACGAAAAGATTGATTGTCAGAGTTAGGGACGGACAGATAGTATACAAAAGATAAGTAAAGGTGAAGCATGACGACAAATAGCCCACGCTAGAATGATTGTAGTAACAAGCACAATAGCCATGTAAATAGTATGCGCGGATCAACATGATGGAACATAACCATTCAGAATGCTACGATGCTGAAATGACGGACAAATACCACGAATAGATGAAATTGTTGAGCTGTGAAAGTACGAAGTATAGTCACGATCATATTGTTGTAGTTGTGAATGACGGAAAGATAGCCACGATAATGATTGTTGTAGGCTGTGA
>CM054135.1:4553688-4566188 GCA_028751875.1 Rapana venosa
AGGTGCTTGACGGCAGCTGCGTCAAAGCATTAACTTGCGCTCATATGACAGACGTCTATAGTTGCTGTCTGAGCGTTCGAAGAAGAAGAATTGCGAAGAAGAAGAAAAAGAAGAAGAAGAAGAAGAAGAAGAAGAAGAAGAAGAAGAAGAACGAAGAAGAAGGAGGAGGAGGAGGAGGACATGAAAAACAAGAACTCTCTCTCCTATCTCTCACTCTCTCTGTGTCTCTCTATGTCTCTGTCTCTGTCTTTCTGTCTGTCTGTCTGTCTGTCTGTCTGTCTGTCTCTCTCTCTCTCTCTCTCTCTCTCTCTCTCTCTCTCTCTCTCTCTCTCTCTCTCTCCCTCCCTCCCTCGCCCCTCTCTCTCTCTCCTCTCACTCTCTCTCTGTCTCTCTGTCCTTCTGTCTGTCTGTCTGTCACTCTCTCTCTCTCTCTCCCTCCCTCCCCCCTCTCTCTCTATCCTCTCTCTCTCTCTCTCTCTCTCTCTCTCTCTCTCTCTCTCTCTCTCTCTCTCTCTCTCTCTCCCTCCCTCCCTCTCTCTCTCTTCTGTATAGACCAGGGCTATGGCAAAATGAGGAGATATCAAATCCAGCAACGAGAGACTGGAGTTCTCCAGCGCTCTCTTCCTCAACCCTTTACTTATGTTTCCAAGGTCTTTCAATGATACCATAAGCTGTCTCCAAGAATGGGCGTACACCAAAAGATAACACAAATTGTTGGTCATTTTCTATAGGCAGGTAGTGTAGCGATACTGATGATTAATTCATCTTCTTCATAATTATTACCATTGAGGTCAGGTGAGGTAAGTCGCAGACAGAAAAAGTTTTTTTTTTAAAAGGTGGCGCTGCTCTTGTGGGGACGCGCTCTTCCCGGTTGGGGGGTGGGGGGGGGGGAGAGGGGGAGGGGGGGGGGGGGGGTAGAGCAGCCTGAATTTCATGCAGAGAAATCTACCGTGACTTCTAGTGGTATACATAAATAAATAAATAAATAAATAAATAAATAAGAGCACGTAAGTGTTTCTGGATAGGCTGCATGATCACATTGTGAATAAAGTTGTCAGCGTCATCAGTTGTCCATAGAATTGTTTGTGTTTTTTTGTTGTTGTTTTTTGTTTTTTTTAAATTTTGTTTCTTTGGGGTTTTGTTATTTTGTGATCAGTCCCCAAAAATGGCCTGTCTGATATTCATATGCAATGCCGAGTTGTTGGTTTTTTTTTTCAAGATCGTGTCGTTGCATGCGAGAAAAAAAGAAGAAGAAGAGAAAATAGCTTACTAAAAGCTGCACGACGTATACTCATCAAGATCAGATATTTGATCAAATGAATACAGTAATGCGCTGGTAAATACTCGATCGTGAGTATACAAAGTATGGAGTGTTTGTGTGTGTGTGTGCAACCCCCATTAGACGCTGGTATACGTAGGTACATTATGGAACTACTTACGTGGATACCATTTCTTTCAGCTGACAGCTATAATTATACGAAGGTGAATAAGGAAAAGCGCACATCTTCACAGGGAGATATGACCCATGCCCACTCTGAACCAGTTCCCAACCTGAACCAGTTCCCACTCTGAACCAATTCCCGCTCTGAACCAGTTCCCGCTCTGAGCTAGTTCCTACTCTGAACCAGTTCCCGCTCTGAACCAGTTCCCGCTCTGAGCTAGTTCCCACTCTGAACCAGGTCCCAATCTAAACCATTTCCCGCTCTGAACTAATCCCCACTCTGAACCAGTTGTCACTCTGAACCAGTTACCACTATGAACCATTTCCCGCTCTGAACCAGTTGTCACTCTGAACCCATTTCCACTCTGAACCAATTCCCGCTCTGAGCTAGTTCCCACTCTGAACCAGGTCCCAATCTAAACCATTTCCCGCTCTGAACTAATCCCCACTCTGAACCAGTTGTCACTCTGAACCCATTTCCATTCTGAACCAGTTCCCGCTCCGAGCTAGTTCCCACTCTGAATCAGTTCCCACTCTGAACCCATTCCCAATCTAAACCAATTCCCACTCTTGGCCAATTCTACTCTGAACCAATTCCCACTCTAAACCAATTCCCGCTCTGAACCAATTCTCACTGTGAGCCAATTTCCGCTTTGAACCACTTCCCACTCTGAACCAATTCCCACTCTGAACCAGTTCCCAATCTGAACCAATTCCTACTCTGAACCAGTTCCCACTCTGAACCAGTTCCCACTCTGTTCCCACTCTGAACCAATTCCCACTCTGAACCAATTCCCACTCTGAACCAATTCCCACTCTGTTCCCACTCTGAACCAATTCCCACTCTGTTCCCACTCTGAACCAATTCCCACTCTGTTCCCACTCTGAACCAATTCCCACTCTGAACCAATTCCCACTCTGAACCAATTCCCACTCTGTTCCCACTCTAAACCAATTCCCACTCTGAACCAATTCCCACTCTGAACCAGTTCCCAGACGTCGCCAAGGCTCAAACTCGACTCCCGATGTGTGATTTCAGACTTGACATACCAGAAGCCCTTTAATAACCGTCCTCTCCACCCGAATGAACTCCCTTGAGCCTATGCCTGACCAAGTCCTCTGGCTCCATTCTGCTTGAATTGTCGTTTTGTGTTGGCTTTCTACAACTCATCAAGCTTTTGCCATGAATGATATTTTGTATGCCTGTACCTACAAAAGAGAGGAAAGTAAAGGCAGGTCTGCATAAAGATTGATCTAAGAAAAATCGTGAGAAAATGCCTAAGTGTTTCTTCGGCAGACGGGTTAGCTAGTAAGAGTGAAATCCAAGGTTTCAAGGCAAAGGCTTGATTCCTTTGTTCCACCTGTCCCTCTCTGTTAGTAGACCATTGCGGCACCACTGAAGATTTTACAACCAGCTTCCTCCACTCATGGTGGTTTTCAGCTTTCTTGTAGTATGTCGTTCCACTCAAGGCCTGTCCACATTCTGATGTTGTCTTACCATTGTTTTCTCCGTCTCCCTCTTCGTCTCTCTCCTTATAATTATTGTTCCCTATAGGACAGTCTTGGCCAGTCCAGATGTTCGTGTGACGTGCCGGAACCACTTCAGTTTGTGTCGTATTGTTTTCTCTGAGGTCAGGAGCTCTTCATATGGCCAGATGGTGTTTTCAATTCTAATTAATTTTTCACTTCCTCGTTAATTATGTGATCTCTGTATCTTTCTTACTCTCCGACCTCGTATCTTTATTACTTTCTGATCTCTCTTTTTAAGAAGTTTGCGAAAGCATCTCATCTCTATCCTTCTTTCAATGTCTGCTGTTATGGTCCCCGTTTCACGTGCGTTCAAAAATGAATATGGACATGACCAGGGACCGTATCAGTCTGGTCCATCTTGAAGCTGATGGCGATGTCCTTGTCGTTCCAGAGGACTTTTGACTTTGGTCATTGCAGCTGGGGTCGAGCACGAAGAAAAACCAAACAAACCCGAAAAAGAAACCCCAAAAGAAAAACAGAACAAAACAAAACTACTTCCTTCTCCTTATCTTCTTTTTCTTTCCCGTATCCTCCTCCTCCTCCACCACCGCCTCATCATCATCATCATCATCATCATCATCATCATCATCATCAGCAGCAGCAGCAGCAGCAGCAGCAGCAGCAGCAGCAGCAGCAGCAGCAGCAGCAGCAGCAGCAGCAGCAGCAGCAGCAGCAGCAGCAGCAGCAGATCATCATCATCGTCGTCGTCGTCGTCGTCATCGTCATCGTCGTCGTCGTCGTCGTCATCATCATCATCATCATCGTCATCGTCATCATCATCACCATCATCATCATCAGCAGCAGCAGCAGCAGCAGCAGCAGCAGCAGCAGAAGCAGCAGCAGCACTATCCATTTATTTATTTATTTATTTTATTTCGATGATAATGGAATAAGCACTCGTGTACTTTATTTTTTACATCCACTCCCCGTGTGTATGCAGTTTGTAAATTTTCTCTCCCGTTCCCACCGGCACACAATGGCCTACTCTTCCATAAAAGCGGAAAGGGTTTCCATCGGGAAACGTGTACACTAAAAAAAAAAGAAGAAGAATGACCTTTTAATCACAAAGAAAGAGAGGAAGAAAAAAACAACCTACACAAAGAAGACAAAGACACACAAAGAGCGAGACAGAGAGAGACATACAAAGAAGACAGACAAAGACACACAAAGAGCGAGACAGAGAGAGACATACAAAGAAGACAGACAAAGACACACAAAGATCGAGACAAACAGATACACACAAAGAAGACAGACAGAGACACACAAAGTGAGAGAGACAGATACACACAAAGAAGACAAAGACAGAGACACACAAAGTGAGAGAGACAGATACACACAAAGAAGATAGACCAGACACACACAAGAGAGACAGAACACACAAAGAAGACAGACACGGACACACAAAGTGAGAGAGACAGATACACACAAAGAAGACAAAGACAGAGACACACAAAGTGAGAGAGACAGATACACACAAAGAAGACAAAGACAGAGACACACAAAGTGAGAGAGACAGATACACACAAAGAAGATAGACAGAGACACACAAAGTGAGAGAGACAGATACACACAAAGAAGACAAAGACAGAGACACACAAAGTGAGAGAGACAGATACACACAAAGAAGATAGACACAGACACACAAAGAGAGACAGATACACACAAAGAAGACAGACACAGACACACAAAGTGAGAGAGACAGATACACACAAAGAAGACAAAGACAGAGACACACAAAGTGAGAGAGACAGATACACACAAAGAAGACAGACACAGACACACAAAGTGAGAGACAGATACACACAAAGAAGACAGACACAGACACACAGAGAGAGACAGATACAAAGAAGACAGACACAGACACACAAAGAAAGAGAGAGAGACAGATACACACAAAGAAGACAGACACAGACATACAAAGAAAGAGAGAGAGAGACAGATACACACAAAGAAGACAGACAGAGACACAAAGAGCGAGACAGACAGATACACACAAAGAAGACAGACACATACACACAAAGAGAGAGAGACAGATACACACAAAGAAGACAGACACAGACACACAAAGTGAGAGAGAGACAGATACACACAAAGAAGACAGACACAGACACACAAAGAGAGAGAGAGAGAGAGAGAGAGAGAGAGAGAGAGAGATACACACAAAGAAGACAGACAGAGACATACAAAGCGAGAGAGACAGATACACACAAAGAAGATAGACACAGACACACAAAGAGAAAGAGAGAGACAGATACACACAAAGAAGACAGACAGAGACACACAAAGAGAGAGACAGATACACACAAAGAAGACAGACACAGACACACAAAGAGAGACAGACAGATACACACAAAGAAGACAGACACAGACACACAAAGAGAGACAGACAGATACACACAAAGAAGACAGACACAGACACAGAAAGTGAGAGAGACAGATACACACAAAAAAGACAAAGACACACAAAGAGAAAGAGAGAGACAGATACACACAAAGAAGACAAAGACACAGACACACAAAGAGCGAGGCAGACAGATACACACAAAGAAGACAGACAGAGACACACAAAGTGAGAGAGACAGATACACACAAAGAAGACAAAGACAGAGAGAGAGAGAGACAGAGACACAAAGACACAAACAAAAAAGCCCACCAAGGGTACATTTTCCTCATCTTTCGGTATCACGCCATTCATAAGCTCCAAGAGAAAGGAGGGTGCATCAGCCAACTACACACAGAGGACTCTAATGGTCAGGTATCCCATTCGGCCTTAGCTTGGGTAGCAAGATTGATTAGTCTTTTTTTGTTATTGTACTTTTCTTCCTTGGAGTACGAGCATCCCTCACAGAGACACACAGAGAGAGACTGAGATACAGAGAGAGACAGAGAGACGGAGAGACAGAGAGACAGAGAGACAGAGAGACGGAGAGAGAGAGCCAGAGAGAGAGAGACGGAGAGAGAGACAGAGAGAGACAGAGAGAACTCCGAACTCTGAACGTGTTTAATATGTACATTGGCCTTAGGCCACAATACACGGAGTTTTGGGGGAAGGAGGGGAATCAACATACTGGTATATACAGTACCCTAGTATATGGAAGAAAAGAAAACCAACAAACCAAGAACCGATTCAAGTGAATCATGACTACAGTGATCAAGTTTTGGACTATGAACTAGATAAACAATGCTACTTGACTGCGTGAATATTGCTAACAGCATAATTATATCAAAATCGGTATAAATAAAAAATGTAATATTTCAATTCAGGTTGATAGAAACAATATTTGTAGAGACATGTCTTATTTGACACACGTATCAATTAAGTCACATTATGACACAACAATTTCTTCCTTCTATTCATGGAATGGAATATGTATCTGGATAGATAATGACTGTGTTCTCCATTTGATGATTTGAGTAGCTCTGATATTGGTACATCAATACATTCAGTTAAAAACTTATCCCTTAAATCGGAGTACATTGAGCATTCAAACAAAAAATGGGCTAAGTTTTCTAATTTTGTTTTACAAAACGGACAAAGTTTTTCTTCCTCATTTGCACTGTATCTACAAACATTGTTATTAAGAGGTGAAACACTCAACCTAGCTTGTGTAATAGCAACTCGAAAACAATATGTGTCTATTGAGTTAATGTAGTTTTCTTTAAAAAAAAATAGTTTTAAATGATCTATAGTTTTTATATCTCTCTTTATCTGTTATGGTTCCATACCACTCTTGGGTAAACATATCGATTAATCTCCGCTTCAAAACATGCAAAAATGCTTTTACAACAGAGAGACAGAGAGAAAAGAGAGAGAGAGAGAGAGAGAGAGAGAGAGAGAGAGAGAGAGAGAGAGAGAGAGAGAGAGAGAGAGAGAGAGAGAGAGAGAGAGAAGATGTTTCAGAATGGCTTTGCGACTTTTCATTATAAAGCAGCCCGCCGAAATATTATCAAAGAAAATAATGATGGGTTGTTGGTCGATGTAATGAAAGTAGAGTGTGGATTTAGTATTCAGTCTTTTCTGATCCCTTTAGTGCAGGCAAACAGAGACAGAGGCAGAGAGACAAAGCGAAAGACAGAGAGACAGAGAGAGAGAGAGAGAGGGAGAGAGAGGGAGAGAGAGAGAGACGGACAGACAGACAGACAGAGCCAGACACAGGCAGAGAGACAAAGCGAAAGACAGAGAGACAGAGAGAGAGAGACAGAGAGGGATAGAGAGAGAGACGGACAGACAGACAGACAGAGCCAGACACAGACATAGAGAGGGAATGAGAGAGAGAGACAGAAACAAAGACAGGGAGACAGACAGACATACAGACAGACAGAGCAAAACAGAGAGAGACAGACACAGACATAGAGAGGGAGTGAGAGAGAGAGAGAGGCAGAGACAAAGATAGGGAGACAGACAGACAGAAACAGATGGCTAGAAACAGACAAAGAGAAAGAGAGAGAGAGAGAGAGTGGGTGAAGGGGGGGAGGGGGGTGGGAGCTAGAAGAGAGCCAGGCCTTGGCACACAACCGCCACATCTTGATTTCAACGAACAGTTCTTTAAAGTCCTTCGGATGAGACTATAAACCGAGGCCCGTGTGCAAACGCATGCAGAACATCTTGCGCACAGGTTAAATCCTGTTTCGCTTTTCGAAAGAGTAGGCCATTGTGTACCGTGGGAACAGATGACAAAATTTACAAAACCGCATACACACGGGACTGAATGTAAAAATAAGCACATGAGTGCTTATTCCATTATCCTCGATATAAAAAAAAAATCATGTCATCTGAGCGCTTTGATTTGTTGCTTTACAAGATTCAGCGCTATATAAATTCCATACATTATTAATTATTATCATTATTAAAACAGAGACTGAATTCTTCGTCGAACGTTCAGACAGCAACGGCAATTAATGCGTTGTATTTTCTAACGTTTTGTTCCTGTACCTATTTTTTTTCTTTTTAAAGTATGAACGTGAAAGAATGGGTGATATAGTAAGTGGTGTAATTTGTTTGTTTGAGATTTATGATTTTTTAGACACATTCTTAAAAAAATTCGTTACCTAATTGCGCGCGCGCATGCGTTGCGTTCGTGCGTGTGGTGTGTGTGTGTGTGTGTGTGTGTGTGTGTGTGTGTGTGTGTGTGTGTGTGTGTGTGTGTGTTGTGTATGTGCGCGTGTGTATGTGTGTGTATGCGTATGTATGTATGTGTGTGTATTTTGTATTTTGCAGTGTATTATTTCATTGGTTTTTCCTCTTTTTTTTTTTTTACTGGTACACTCTTTTGGTAATGTAGTACTTCAATATTATCATTAAGAAATGGTTGTTCTTAGATAGATGGCTTGATGGCCCCCCAAAAAGCCAATGCATCGCTTATTCAATGTGCCATCTGGAAATAAAAATTGGACTTGACTTGACTTGACTATTATTGTTGTCTGTCATATGAACAACAATTACACAGCCAGTAAACGTCTGACAAGTTAAGCCTTAGTGCATCTGACTTAAGCATCTTTCTTTTATAAGTCTTTCTGGGGCGGGGAGCGGAAGGGGGGGGGGGGGGGGGGTGGGCGGGGGATAGGTAAGAGGATGTACGAGGAAGGCACCAAAAGAAACAAAACAAACCAAAACAAACAAACAAGAAGGAGATGCAGGAAGAATGAGAAGAAAGCAGAAACAACGAGAGGGAAAGAAAAGATGGAATTTCAAACACTGAATTTCCGAAAGGTGGGAGATGTTATTCAAAAGTGCTGACAGGCCCCCGGCAATCCAGAGAGAGAGAGAGAGAGAGAGAGAGAGGTGGGGGGGGGGGTGAGGGAGAGAGAGAGAGGGAGAGAGGGGGGGAGGGAGAGAGAGAGGGGGAGAGAGGGGGGGGGGTTAGAGAAAGAGAGAGAGGGGGGGGGAGAGAGAATATTTTCTCGAATGTTTTAATGGGGGGTAATTGGGTAAGAGGGGACGGGATAGCTCAGTGGTCGGAGCACTCGCTTTCCCCCAGCCAAGTTAAGCAGCGTCGAGCGTGGTTACCAGTTGGATGGGTGACCGTTTGCGCGCCTTGGCTTCAGTACAGTTCCCCCAGTTCACCCAGCTGTAAATGGGTACCTGCCCTCTTTAGGGTCAGGGAAGGTAAAGCAGCGAGGGAGAGGAGATGGGCGCCGCCCTCAATATGCTGGCCCTAGAGAAGTGAGGTCTCTGACGCCTCGCTCCCCTACGACCTTATAGGTTATGGGACTCTTTTACCTTTTACCCTTTTTAATTGGGTAAGCCAGAGGCTTCTTTACACCAGGTCCTCATGGGGAAAAAAGTGAAACAAACATGAATAAATTAATGAATTAATAAACAAGATAATGTCAAATAGCAATGAAAGGAATACTCAATCTGTCATTCAATTCTTGAAAAATCAAGAAATCAAAGAAAGACCACAAAAGTTAAACAATGGAATGAATAAACAAGACCAATTAAACATGGACAAATTCTCAACCCCCCCCCCCCCCCCCCCCACCCCCACCCCCCCCCCCACCCCCCCTGACACCCCCCTCCCCTAAACAAACAACCCTCCCCCAAAATCAAGATACACACACGCCCATACACACACACGCACGCACACACACACACACACACAAACACACACATGCACGTATATATGCACAGACGTGCACGCCGTGCGTGCGTGCACACACACAAACATACACACACAAATGATCATGGATACAAACCAATACACATGTACATCTCTTCACATACACTCTAACAGACTCATGACTGTCATCATCATCAAAATATCATAACCACACATCTGCACAGGCAAAACCAAGCAATGAACTTTATTTGAAGCACGAAGAAAGCAAGCCACAGAGCATCAAGAAACTCACACACACATACACACATACACACACACACACACACACACACACACACACACACAACACATACACACACACACACACACACACACACACAGACACACACACACAGTTCAACAAGCACGCTCACCCAGAAAATTAAACAAGAGAGAGAGGGAGAGAGACAGAGACAAAGAGAGAGAGAGAGAGAGAGAGAGAAGAGAGAGAGAGGAGAGAGAGAGAGAGAGAGAGGAGAGAGAGAGAAAGAGAGACAGAAAGAGAGACACAGACAGACACAGACAGACAATAATAACAAATTCTTTTTTATTTTATTTCGAAGATAATGAATAAGCACTCATGTGTTTTTGTTTTGTTTTTACATCTAGTCCCCGACAGAAACACAGAGAGAGAGAGAGACACACACACACATAGACAGAGAGAGACGGAGTCAGAGAAACAGACAGACAGAGAGACAGACAGACAGACAAACAGAGAGAGACAGAGAGAGAAAAGACTCAATAACACCCTTACTCCCCACTCGACGAGTTATTGGAAAAGAAGAAAGGAAAACGACATAGGGAGACAGGCTAGGACACCGATGAAAAAATGAATGAATGAATGAATGAATGAATGAATAAATAAACAAATAAAAAACAAACAAACAAACAAATGAGCAGGGTAAACCATTCGAAGGAGAAAGAAGAGAGGACAACCTATGAGGGAGGAGGGGGGGGGGGAGGAGGGGAGGGAAGGGAAGAGGCTGGGGTATACTAATTATGATGATTATTATTATTTTTAGGGCAGACATCAGGAGCTTTAAGGGGTATCAAGGATGGATGGATGGATGGCAATACTGGGGAAAAAAGGGGGGGAAAAAGGAAGAAGAAAAAAGGAGGAGGAGCGAAGATGAGTTGGATTGGTGGTTTACTTTCTG
This sequence comes from Rapana venosa, assembly GCA_028751875.1. NCBI lineage: Eukaryota > Metazoa > Mollusca > Gastropoda > Neogastropoda > Muricidae > Rapana > Rapana venosa. The sequence goes on from CM054135.1 coordinate 4,564,416, forward strand.
TTCTTTGGGCATTAATGTACTCTTAAGAAGAGGGACTATCTCTCTCTCTCTCTCCCTCCCTCTCTCTCTCTCTCTCTCCTCTCTCTCTCTCTCTCTCTCTCTCTCTCTCTCTCTCTCTCTCTCTCTCTCTCTCTTCTCTCTCTCTCCCAATGTGGGGCCAAGGCCTTTTGAATAAACCATTCGCATTTGCATTCGCATTCGCATCCCTCTCTCTCTTCCCGCCCTCCCCCTCTCTCCCTCTCTCTGTCTCTCTGCTCCCTTTTAAACCCCTCCCCCCCCCTCTCTTTCTCTCTCTCTCTCTCTCTCTCTCTCTCTCTCCTCTCTCTCTCTCTCTCTCTCTCTCTCTCTCTCTCTTTCTCTCTCTCTTCCCTTTCACCCTCTCTCTCTTCCCACCTCCCTTCTCTCTCACTTCCCCTCTTAACCCCCCCCCCCCTCCCCCCCCCCCCCCCCCCCCCTATCCTCCTCCTCTTCCCCCTCAACCTCCCCCCTCATCTCTCTCTCTCTCTCTCTCTCTCCGCCTCACCCATCCCACCACTCTCTCTCTCTCCTCCCCCTCTCTCTCTCTCTCTCTCTCTCTCCTCTCGTCTCTCTCCTCTCCTCTCCTCCCCTCCTCCCTCCTTACCCTCTCTCTTCTCTCTCTCTCTCTTTCCCCACCCCCCTCTCTCTCTCTTCCTCTCTCCCCCTCTCTCTCTCCTTCCCCCTCTCCCATCCCCCCTCTCTCTCTCTCTCTCTCTCTCTTTCCCTCCTCTCTCTTTCGTATGCTCTCCTTGCTTGTCTCCATTTCTCTATATCATTCCCTTTACTTCTCTCTCTGTGGATGTATGCATGTATGTATATACATATATATAAGTAAGGTCCATTCTCCTGGCTCGGAATCTGGAGATAAGAATCGAGGGATCTGTGACTTGTTGGTTGTGTTTCCAGAAAAAAGTCTTCTCGGTGGTGTGTTTCTTTTCTTTTCTTTTCTTTTCTTCTGCTCCTAAACTGTTTGAACTAAATTAGGTAGGAAAGAAGATTTATTTTGGGGGGGCATTATTTTCTCAGGTTAAAAAATAAAGATCTGGAATAAATTTACAAAGGATCTGTGATATCTTTTTTTTCGAAGAAAAGGAATTGTGAATTTATTTCGAAAATGCTGGGGGAGTGTTTTGTTTTTGTATTTTTGTTTGTTGTTGTTGTTGTTTTTTTGGATTACGTGATTTCTTCAATCATGAACTAGAAGCAAGAAGAGCTTTATCAACAAAGATGTAAGATTTTATTTCTTTCGAAGATAATTTTGATCACGCATTTTATTCTGCAATAGAGAGAATGTGTGGGTTTAAAAAAAAAATGTTATAATATAGTTTTCTGCAATAGAGAGGATTATGGAAAGAGTAGTGGAGGAGAACGTGTACATGTGATCAGTTATAATATTATATTATTGTATACCACTTTAATCACGGCAGATTTCTTTGCGTGAAATTCAGGCTGCCCTTCCCGGGGAGAGCGGGTCGCCACAAGTGCAGCGCCACCCATTATTATTTTTTCTTTTCCTGTCTGCAACTGTATTTGTTTCCCTATCAGAGTGGCTTTTTTCTACAGAATGTTGCCAGGGACAACTCTCTTGGGTTCTTTTATATGCGCTAAATAATAATTGTGTGTAAAACATGGGACCTCGGTTTATCGTCTCATCCGAAAGACTAGCACCTAGACCACCGATCCGGAGAGGATATTGAGAAGAAAAGTAGTGGAAGACAGCAAGGGCATGTAATCAGTTATATAACCTCTTCACTA
>CM054135.1:4586188-4611188 GCA_028751875.1 Rapana venosa
AGGTCGTAGGGGAGCGAGGAGTCAGAGACCTCTCTTTTCTAGGGGCCAGCATATTGAGGGCGGCGCCCATCTCCTCTCCCTCGCTGCTTTACCTTCCCTGACCCTGAAGAGGACAGGTACCCATTTACAGCTGGGGGAACTGGGGGAACTGTACTGAAGCCAAGGCGCGTAAACGGTCACCCATCCAAGTGGTAACCACGCTCGACGCTGCTTAACTTGGCTGGGGGAAGGCGAGCGCTCCGACCACTGAGCTATCCCGTCCCCTAAACGGTCCATAATAACTTTAAATAAACACATCACACACACACACACACACACACACACACACACACACACACACACACACACACACACGATGTAGGCACACAATGTAGGAAGGACCATTGACTAGAAAAGTATATAAATATATAATATATATAATTTTTATATATATATACAATTATATATATGTGTGTGTAGGGGGGGGGGGGGGGGGGCTAGGGATAGCTCAGTAGTCAGAGCACTCGCTTTCCCCGAGCAAAGGTTAACCAGCATCGAGCGTGGTTACCAAGTGGACGGGTAACCGTTTGTGCGCCTTGGCTTCAGTACAGTCCCTCCAGTTGTAAATGGGTACCTGCCCTCTTTAGGGTCAGGGAAGGTAAAGCAGCGAGGGAGAGGAGATGGGCGCCGCCCTCAATATGATGGTCCCTGCAGAAGCTGAGGTCTCTGACATCTCGCTCCCCAACGACCGCATGAGTGTTATCTATCTATCTATCTATCTATCTATCTATCTATCTATCTATCTATCTATCTATCTATCTATCTATCTATCTATCTATCTATCTATCTATCTATCTATCTATCTTTCCATCCATCCATCCATCCATCCATCCATCCATCCATCCATCTATCCATCCATCCATCCATCCATCCATCCTTAGGATGAAACTATAAACCGAGGTCCCGTGTGCGAACGCACGCAGAACATCTTGCGCACACGTTAAAACCCGTTCCGCTTTTCGAAAGAGTAGGTCATTGTGTGCCGGTGGGAACGGATGACAAAAATTCACAAAACCGCAAACACACGGGGACTGGATGTAAAAAAAAAGCACATGAGCACTTACTCCATTATCCTCGATATATTAAAAGAATAGACTAAAATAAATAAAAAATAAAACAAAACATATATGCATACATACATACATAGGAAGGTGGCAGGATGGTTAAGACGTTCGCCTGCCAACAAGTTAACCGTGAGGTTCTGGGTTCGATTCCCAGCCTCGCCCTTTCTTCCCAGTTTGACCGCAAAAATCGAACTGAATGTCAAAGTCCTTCGGATGAGACTATAAACCGAGGCCCCGTGTTCGAACGCATGCAGAACATCTTGCGCACACGTTAAATCCTGTTCCGCTTTCGAAAGAGTGGGCCATTGTGCGCCGGTGGGAACGGATGAAAAAAAATTCACAAAACCGCATACACACGGGGACTAGATGGTAAAAAAAAGCACATGAGCGCTTACTCCATTATCTCGATATCTTAAAAGAATAGACTGAAATAAAAAATAAAAAAAAAATACATACAACATACATACATATATACATACGTACATAGATACATACATACACACGCACCACACAGACACACGCACACACACACACACACACACACACACACACACACACACACACACACACACACACACACACACACACACACACACACACACACACACACACACACACACGCTTGTTTGTTGTGTTTGTTTGTATTATGATGGATATTTTTTCCAAATTTTTGAATTATTTGAATTGTATGGTTTAATATTTTTCTGGGTTTTTTGTTTTGTTTTTAATTCCATATATGCATATGTTATTGTCTTTTCTTGTTTGATTTATATAGTTTACCATAGATTAGGTGTGTTTTTTTATTCCATGTCTGCATATACATTATCTTTTTTTCTCGCTTTTTTGTTTCTTTAGATAGATGGCTTGATGAAAAAAAAACCAAATGCGCTGCTTATTCAATGTACCATCTGAAAATAAAAGTTTGACTTTGACTTTGACTTTGACACACACACGCGCGCACACGCATCTCTCTCTCTCTCTCTCTCTCTCTCTCTCTCTCTCTCTCTCTCTCTCTCTCTCTCTCTCTCTCTCTCTCTCTTCTATTATATATATATATATTATATATATATATATATATATATATATATATATATATATATATATATATAAAGTCCTTCGGATGAGACTATAAATCGAGGCCCCGTGTGCGAACGCATGCAGAACATCTTGCGCACACGTTAAATCCTGTTCCGCTGTTCGAAAGAGTAGGCCATTGTGTGCCGGTGGGAACAGATGACAAAATTTAAAAAAACAAAGCATACACATGCATAAATTAAAAAACAAAAACAAAATAAAGTCATCTGAGCGCTTTGATTTGTTGCTTTACAAGATTCAGCGCTATATAAATTCCATACATTATATATATATATATATACATACATACATACTCAAACGCTCTCCAACGTTCTTTTGGTGTGTGTGTGGATGGTTCCAGCACACCTGTGACATCTTCATCGTGCTGAGCTACCTGCTTCTCAGCACCAGCTTTCGGGAGCGGTTCCTGGCTCTCTTTGTCTGCCACTGCTGCCGTTCCGCCGCCGCTGCCTTGTGCCACCTCACGCGCAGGCCCGGCCACTCCGCACACGCTGCGCCGTGCTGGAATGTCCCATCTCCTAGAGGCCGCATGATCCGCTTGTTACCTTCTTCGTCGTCTCTTGTTGTTGTTCTTCTTCTGCTTCTTTTGTTGTTCTTGTTGTGTTGGTCTTGTTTTGTTGTCTGTTTTGTTGTTGTTGTTGTTGGTTTTTGTTTTTTTTGTTGTTCTGTTGTTGTTTTGGTTTCTTGTTTTTGTTTTGTTTTTCTGTTTTTTTTGTTGTTTTTCTTGTTCTTGTCTTGTTCTTTTGTTCTTCTTTCTTGTTCTTGTTCTTGTTGTTTTGTTCTTCTTGTTCTTGTTCTTGTTCTTCTTCTTGTTCTTCTTCTTCTTTTTGTTGGTTGTTTTTTCTGTTGTTCTTTCTTGTTCTGTTCTTGTTCTTTTCGTGTTCAATTCGTCGTTGTCGTCATCATCTTCTCGTTCGTCATCTTTTCGTCTTCATCTATCTTTCATCATCTCTTCTCCCTTCGTCCTCTTCTCTCTCATCCTCTTCTCATCTTCTTCGTCATCGTGCGTCATTTCGTCATCATCATCTTCTCCTCCTCCTTCTCCTCCACCTTCTTCTTCTTCTTCTTATCCTCCTCCTCCACTCCTCCTCCTCCACCTCCTCTCCTCCTTCTTCTCTCCTCCTCCTCCCCTCCTCCTTCGTCTTCTTCCCCTCTTCCTCCTCCTTCTTCTCCTTCTCTCTCCTCCTCGTTCGTCTTCTTCCCCTCCTCCTCCTCTTCTTCTTCCCCTCCACCTCCTCCTTCTTCTCCTCCTCCTTCTTCTTCCCTCCTCCTCCTCCTTCTCCTCCTCCTCCACCACCTCCTCCCCCTCCCCCTTCTCCTAATCCACCTCCTTATCCTTCTTCTTCTTCTCCTCCTCCTCCTCCACCTCTTCCTCCTCGTCGTCGTCGTCGTCCTCCTCCTCTATGTCGGTCACTCAAAAAGCAACTATTGCTGTCTGTCATAATGAGCGAACATATGTTGCGCTGTTGTTAAGCGCCTGACAACATCCAGAGCCCGGAGCATCCGACTTCGACATGGGAGAGAATAGTTATCTTGTTAGTCTCTCCGGTAAAAGAAAATTCAGGAGAATGGACCAAAAAGGCAAAAAACCCACACAAAAACATAGACAAGAAAGAGGTGGTAGGAAGAATAGGAACAAAGCAGAATTAGAGAAAGGGATAGAAAAGAGGAAATTTCTAGCACAGAATTCAGAAGGGTGGGAGGGGGGGGGGGTATTTGAACTATTTATAGACTGACAGCCCCACCCGTACCCCCTGCATCCCCAAGGGGAGAGAGAGTTATCTTAAAGGTGAAGTAAAACTAGTTATGCTTGACTGTAAACGTTACTGGTTTGTCTATAAAAAATAAATGAATTTCAGATTAAACCTGTAAAATAATGTGTTCAAAATGGTGGCCTTTAGAAAAAAAAGCTGAACAGATCTTCAAAGAAGAAGCGTTGAATAGCCTTGGTATTAAGAAATGCCTTTTTTTGTATCTGCTAAAGAGTTAGCAACAGGAAATTGAAAAATCTGCAGTTGAAAAAAATCCATAACTTAAAAAATCCGTAACTTGTCAAATCTCTAACTTGAAAAATCCACGAAAAGTAAAGTCTGTAAATTAAAAAAAAATTCATAACTTGTAAAACTTCTAGCTTAAAAAGTCCATAACTTGAAAAATCCTTAATTTGTAAAATCAGTAACTTGAAAATGCAACGACTTGTAAAATCTGTATATTGAAAAATTTCTTACTGGAAAAATCTGTAAGTTGGTGTTAATTTGACTCTTAATCATTTGTCTCACCTGCCGCATAAGCGAGTATGGTGTTAGCCATCACGTCCAATGATAGTGACATGATCATCCTTCTCCATTTACTCTGATCTTTGCTGGCCCTGCTGACCTCATGGATTCTCATGTCACAGGACACAGTGATGTTGCCAGCGAGGGAAGCTGGTGGTCTGCCGTTTTTTTCTTTTGCCTTTCGTCTTTCCTGGAAAGACAGTCTTCGTGAGGTTCGTATCTTGGTTTCGTAGCGCATGGCTTAAATATCTTAGTTTCCGTTCATTTATCAAAGTAAGAAGTTTTCCTGTCGTTCCCAGTTCGTGATATATGCTTTCACTTATTCTTTTATCTGTACAACTGACTGTGAGCAGCCCTCTAAAAAAAACAACAACATCTCAGCTGCTTCGATTTTCTTCATCGTTTTTCTATGTGTTCAGGCATACTAAGAATTTATTATTTTCATTTTAGTTAGATAGTTTTACTTTTAGTCATGTCTGTTCTTGTCTTCATGCCCATGGTACATGATCCGTCATTTTTTTCACTGAGCTGAGACATTTAACGTCTTTAGCTTTTTCTATAGAAGCTTTTTATTTTATGCTCTATTTGGCAGCTGGTTCTGGCAACATTCAGGATTTTAGTTTATTAGGGGCATTGAGCTTGTGACGACTCTACTTGTTATGTCTATTCTATGTAAAACTGTCTTCATGCTGGTAATGTTATTAACGAGTAGTACTGTATCGTCAGCGTAGCGCAGATTTGTTAGTTATGTTTTTGCCACCTATCTTGTGGACCAAGTCTTCAATATCAGACTCTTTCATGATTTGCTATGTTGTATATAATTATGAAAAGGCGAGGTGAAATGGTGCATCCTTGTATAAGTCCTTCTGAGATGGAAAATTGACATTTTTGTGGCCCCATCTGAAAATGCTCTTTTGGTCTTCGTAAAGAAAGGAAATTAAGGAGATCATATCTTTTGAAAAGCCCATTTTATACATTGTGTTAAAAAGATGCTGGTTAATCACACTGTCAAAGGCTTTGTAGTAGTCCATGAAGGTACTAAAATTGCTTCATTCGTACTCTTCACCTTTTCAGTAATGTTTACGAGTACGAATAACATCCATTGTTCTTCTGTTTGTTCTGTAGCCTGTCCGACAGCTCAAACTCTACTTTTTGTTTCATCCTATTTAACACTATGATCCACAGAACCTTGTGTGCGCGACACATAAGAACTATTGTGCCGCAGTAACTGCAGTCCTTTACATACCCATTCTTGTGGAACGTGACGAATTCTTGTGACAGCCAGTCTGCTGGCCACTGACTGTCTTTCAGATTTTACAACATAGGTAATGCCTGGCTCTTAGCCTGCCTTCTCGTGAGTGCTTGAACTGTTCTCCTGGAATCTTGTGGAGACCTGATAATTATCTGCATTTGATCTCTTTGATGGCTTGTCTCTCTTCCCTAATGAGGGGTTATGGATCTAACTCAGAGCTGTCTGTGTCGAATTTCAAATCTCTTATCATTTTGAGGTGTATTGTTCATCTTGGCCATTGAATAATATTTTGCTGTATTCATGCCATCTTTTAGAATATTCTCTGGCTCCTTTTGGGGTTGTACCAGCTAAGGTACTAACACGTTAATGTTTGGCTTGAAACTTATTTTGTTTGACTGATCTTGATTTTCAGCCCAGGTCAAAGCTGTGTCCGTTCTTGATGTCAGCAAATCAGGGGCCTTCATCAAAATGTTGCTATCTTTCGACGTAATTATTACGTCCAGATTATAATGTTGTTACGCTTCGACATGTTACGCTGATGTCATAATGTTGTTATGCTTCGACATGTTACGCTGATATTATAATGTTGTTACGCTTCGACATATTATGATAATATTATAATGTTGTTATTCTTTGACATGTTACGAAATTATCTTCATCCATCACAAACTCTTAGAATAAGAACCTATCATCATCATCATCAGACCCGTGACCTTGGCGGTCGTGGAGGAGACACGAAAGACGATGCCGTGGTAAGCCTCCTCCATCCATCTCGGTCCTCGGCTCTGCGCAGTAGTGCCTATACTCTCTTTTAAAAACGAAAAAAACAATTCTGAAGTCAGAGTATGGCTGCCTCAATAACTAATTATGGCGAAGTATTTGAAAACAGCAAACTGCACAAAGTCTGATTCAGTGTGTACTTATGGTTTTTACAAAGATTCCCAGACACGCTAAGAGAGCTAGTTTCACTATTCTGTAGGATGCCTGGGCTGTTAAGCTAGGGAACGCCTAATATGAACAATATTTGTTCTGTCCTGTTTCCAGGTGTGTGTGTTTTTTTCTCAACGGTAGTGGTGTAGTCCATGTTTGTAGGATGTAGGATTGTTGTACATTGTTATCCCCCATTCACACCTGTGACGAAAGGAATAAAATCAACCATGTATTGTTGTTTACCACTGTGTGTGTGTGTGTGTGTGTGTGTGTGTGTGTGTGTGTGTTGCATGCATGTGTTTATTTCTATTTATTTATTTATTTATTTTATTCTTTTATATCGAGGATAATTCAATAAGCACTCATGTGTTGTTGTTTTTTTTACACCAGTCCCCGTGTGTATGCGGTTTTGTAAATTTTGTCATCGGTTCCCACCGGCACACAATGGCCTACTCTTTCGAAAAGCGGAACAGGACTTAACGCGTGCGCAAGATGTTCTGCATGCGTTCGCACATGCACACGGGGCCTCGGTTTCTAGTCTCATCCTAAGGACTTTGACATTCAGTTCGATTTTTTTGTCAAACTGGGAAGAAAGGGTGAGGCTGGGAATCGAACCCACAACCTCACGGTTGACTTGTTGGCAGGCAAACGTCTTAACCACCCTGCCACCTTCCTTCTGTGTGTGTGTGTGTGTGTGTGTGTGTGTGTGTGTGTGTGTGTGTGTGTGTGTGTGTGTGTGTGTGTGTGTTTGTGTGTGTGTGTGTGTGTGTGTGTGTGTGTGTACACAACAAAAAACCAACAGCAACACATTTTTTGTTGTTTTAGGAATGTAATTCTGCACAATTTGTTTAAGTTTGTAATAGATGTGCAGGACATATTCCGTATGAGCTACCACCCCACATTCCCATGGAAGTGGACAATAAAGTTAGGATCTTGTACCTTGTATCTTTATATGAGGCCTCAGAGACCTCAACCTCTCAAAGGGCCAGCTTGAGGGTGGTGCCCATCTCCTCTCCCTCGCTGCTTTACCTTCCCTGACCCTAGAGAGACAGGTACCCATTTACAGCTGGGTGAATTGGGGGACTGTACTGAAGCCAAGGCGGGGAAAAGGTCACCCATCCGACTGGTAGCCACACTCAATGCTGCTTAACATTGGCTTTTGGAAAAAAGCGAGTGCTCTGACCACTGAGCTATCCCATGCCCATCATCAGCTTATATCAATTTTAGCAACTCCAATAACATTTTCTTTAAGTCCAAAATCGGAAAAACATACAATCCATTCAGATGTCAAACACCATGGATGCACAGGAATGCAAAAATAAACCCTTTAAATGAGAAAGTACCTTGATTATTCTTGTCCTGGCTGTCCTGAGGATGCCAGTGCCTTTTGCTGGATTATTTGATATCTATTTCTCGCACAGAGAAATTGCGCCAGAGAGAGAGAGAGAGAAAGAGAGAGAGAGAGAGAGAGAGAGAGACAGAGCGATAGAGAGAGAGAGAGAGCGAGAGAGAGAGAGCGAGAGAGACAGAGCGAGAGAGAGCGACCGAGAGAAAGAGAGACAGAGCGAGAGAGCGAGGGAGAGAGAGAGAGAGAGCGCGCGAGAGAGAGAGAGAGAAAGAGAGAGAGAGCGAGAGAGAGCGAGAGAGAGAGAGAGAGGCGAGAGAGAGAGAGAGCGAGAGAGCGAGAGAGAGAGACAGAGAGAGACAGAGCGAGAGAGAGAGAGAGAGAGAGAGAGAGAGAGCGAGAAGAGAGAGCGAGAGAGAGAGAGACAGAGCGAGAGAGAGACAGAGCGAGAGAGAGAGAGACAGAGCAGAGAGAGAGAGCCAGAGAGAGAGAGAGGAGAGCGAGAGAGCGAGAGACAGAGCGAGCGAGAGAGAGCGAGCGAGAGAGAGAGCGAGCGAGAGAGAGAGAGAGAGCGAGAGAGAGAGAGAGAGAGAGAGCGAGAGAGAGAGCGAGCGAGAGAGAGAGCGAGCGAGAGAGAGAGAGAGAGAGAGAGAGAGCGAGAGAGAGAGCGAGCGAGAGAGGAGCGAGCGAGAGAGAGAGATCGAGAGAGAGAGAGAGAGAGACAGAGCGAGAGAGAGATAGAGAGAGATCGAGAGAGATAGAGAGAGAGAGCGAGAGAGAGACAGAGCGAGAGAGAGAGAGAGCAGAGAGAGAGAGAGAGAGATAGAGCGAGAGAGAGAGAGAGAGAGAGAGAGAGAGAGCGAGAGAGAGAGAGAGAGACAGAGCGAGAGAGAGAGCCAGAGAGAGGGAGAGAGGAGAGAGAGAGAGAGGGAGAGAGAGAGGAGAGAGAGAGAGAGAGAGGAGAGAGAGAGAGACGAAGAGAGAGAGAGACAGAGCGAGAGAGAGAGAGCGAGAGAGAGAGAGAGAGAGACAGAGCGAGAGAGAGAGAGCCAGAGAGAGGGAGAGAAGATGAGGCAGTGAGAGATGAGAGAGGAAGAGATGAGTGAGAGAGAGAGAGAGAAGAGAAAGAGAGAGAGAGAGAGAGAGATCGAGAGAGAGAGAGAGAGCGATGCAGCAGCAGGGAGTGTGCTGAGTGAGTCAGTGGCATGAAGCTAGCCACCAGAGTGGGTCTCTTTTCAGGAGCATATACCCATAGCATACCAGTGTCTTTTCTTATAGGCTTTTATGTCCACTCCTTCTCGTTCCCTCCGCTCTGCTGCAGATACCTTGGGCTTACGAATACCTAGATTCAACCAATCCACTGTTGGCCGTCGCTCTTTCGCTTTGATTTGTTTACTATACAAGATTCAGCGCTATATAAATTCCAATACATTATTATTATTATTATTATTGTTATTTATTTTTTTCTGGTCCATCAATCTGGAATGACCTCCCTCTCTCCCTTCGTGAAAAGCCTAATTACGACAGCTTTAAATCCAGTCTCAAGACATAGGTGGATCGGTGGTCTAGAGGTAACGCGCCTGTCTAGAAAGCGAAAAGTCCGGGTCGGAAGTGTGCGTGGTTCGTATCCCGTCTGGGCCCGAAACTTTTCCCCCATCCATTAGACCATGAGTGGTGGTCTGGGCGCTAGTCTTTCGGATGAGACGATAAACCGAGGTCCCGTGTGTTACAGAAAATTATGCAGCGCACGTAAAAGAACCCACGGCAACAAGAGAGTCGTCCCTGGCAAAATTCTTAGAAAAAAGCCACTCTGATAGGGAAAGAAATACAGTTGCAGACCAAAAAAAAAAGGGTGGCGCTGCTCTTGTGGCGACGTGCTCTCCCCGGGGAGAGCAGCCTGAATTTCACGCAGAGAAATCTCGTGACTTAAAGTGGTATAAATAAATAAAAATAAATAAATAAATACCTATTTCAAACCTAAGATTTTTTCCCTCTTGTTTCATCTCATATCTGTCCCTGCCTTTAAAAGCCAAAATTCCATCACCCTGCTGAAATGTACAACCTGTGTGTGTGTGTGCGCGCGCGCGCGCGCGTGTGTGTGTACATTTGAATTTGTTAGAATATTGTTAATAATTGTTGGCTGCTTGTGTGGGAGCGGATTGAATGGAAGCGCTTTGATTTGTAATTGCAAGATATAGCGCTCTATAAATTCCATATCTTATTATTATTATTATTATTATTATTATTATTATTATTATTATTATTATTATTATTATGTAATGTCTGGTGGTTTTATTACATGTGTGCGCATTGTTTCAAGTTATGAACAAGGTAAGCTTGCTTTATTTCATCCAATGTGTCTTTCAATTGAGGAAAATATATCAACGTTTTCTTTAGGTTGACAGGGCACCGTCAACAGTGCCAGATACTGCAGGAATTTGGTTTTCCATTACCTAAGTATCTCTGCGGCGAAGAAGGTCAGCTGATGCTGAGAAAATCTTCCACTTTCTAGTGTGCGCATATGCAACATCTGAGTATGTTGGAAGAGTGAAAGACATAGGCCTAAGCGCTGAAGTCAGATTGTCTGGATCAAAATTGGTAAGCCATGATACCAAATGGGACCACCATTTCCAGACCTTAGATACGAAGCTACATAGGATGATATCCGAGTTCTCATCTCAAATTTCCTTGAGAATTAAGCTGAAAGAAAACGAATTTTGTGATGAGAACAAAAAACAAGGTGTAAACCGTGATGGCCATATTTTGTCCAGTAACAGACCTGACTCAGATTCCGATATCACAGATGGAACAAACACTGAAACCACTACATCTTTGAGTTTTAACGATGAAGATGAGCTAATAAAAGAACTGGAAGATGGGCGTGATGTTGAGGAAATGAGGGTCAAAGAGTTTTAGCATCAATTGCAAAACTTGTCAACAAGTGTTTCTAAAAGAAATCATCAGGGAAAATTGTAAAAAAAAAAGGCCCAATAGCATGCATAACCAGCTAACTGTGATACACGTGTGTGTGCCAACAGTAAATATAGGAGTATGGAGAGCTATGCCAACCAATACCAGAAAGAGTGATCTCCAGTTGGCACACACACAGTGTCTAGTTTTGCACTACCAGTGCAGTTGCCTGAGCCATGCGTGCAATTTATGAGGTGCAATGCAAAGAAAGTCAAAACCTCTTGGAAATAATTGTATCTTACAAATCAATGATGTCTCAAATCTGAATTTGTTTTTCTTTTATATGGTGGGCCATTTTTTTAAAAACAAATCTTTGTTAAATTGTTGCACACCTGTTTATTGGATGAAGTGTGTTGGATGTGTCTTTTATGTCCACTAGATTCTCTAAAGTTTTGTGTGATTTCTCTTTACGAGAAATAGATCACAAAAATCCTATGATAAAACTGGGTGTACACTAGGAAGGTCAAGTTTAGATATTTTGAATCTATTGGAGGGAAGAGAAATCGTACACCCTCCTTATTGATTTGAGATAATCCCCATGAACCTCCCTACACTAAGCCAAGCAGACACAAACGCTCAGTACAAATATTGACTCGCTTGGCAAGTGCTTCATTACTGCATCCCACTCTTGCAGAATTTCTCTTCCCTCCAATAGATACAAAACAATCCTAATTAAACTCCTCCTTGCTAGCATTGGCGTAGTTTGATTATAAGATTAAGATATTATCATCCCCAGGTCACGAAAAGCATAAAAAGGAGTAAGTTGAAAACGGTGGAGTCCATCACTCTAGAAGCTCACCTTCTAAGCACACCAGCCCAAGCTTCATGCAGAGAAGTGGTGTCACTGCAGAAGGTAGAGCTCTGCTCTGAGAGATTCATTCATTCTCACACACAAATGCCCAACACACAGAGAGAATGAACACGAAGCAGTGATGTGTCCAAATAGTATTGTCAAATATATTCCCAGTTGTATACTTGTTGAGATTTTCACGCATTCAATGAACTGAAGGTAGCAGAGATGACAGTTATTCTCTTTTCTTCTGTCATGCTATTTTTTCATTCATCTTATAACTCACATATAAAAGAAAGTTGTAGATCATGACAAGCCCATGGTAGTCGATATACATTCTCTGTTCTTCTGTCTATCTTGATTTCTCTTTATCTTAAAAAGACTTGTTTTTAGGCTATATTGTCTTTTTGCCTCCAGGTTTCCTTTTCCAGACTTGACTTAAAGAACAAATCTTCAGGGGGGGGGGGGGGGGGGGGGGGGGGTTGGGGGTTGGGGGGTTATTGCCAAGAACTGACACTACAGAAAAAACACCACGAACCATAATCAAACAAAAGGGGGAAGTGATTACCAAACAACTTCAAGGAACATCGACCAAAGGATGGAAGAAGTCACTTTCATAAAATGTACTGGTCTCCCCAGCCCTTAGTTTTCTACCCTTCATTCTGCAGATGCTTCTGTTAGCGTGCTGAGAGCCTCAGATATCCAAGCTACTACTGCCTTTCAATGGACTGATTCCCTGGGCCTGCATCCATCGCCTTGACCTTGTCTGCAGACTGATTCCCTGAACTTTTGTCCATGGCCTTGACCTTGTCTGCAGACTGATTCCCTGAACTTTTGTCCATGGCCTTGACCTTGTCTGCAGACTGATTTCCTGAACTTTTGTCCATGGCCTTGACCTTGTCTGCAGAGTGACTCCCTGAATTTTGGTCCGTGGCCTTCTTGTCCGTGGACTGATTTCCCGGACTGGCGTCCACCTCTGTCCCGCCCGGTACCTGGTTCACTGGACCCGCACCCATCTCCGTCCTGTCCATAGACTGCATCTCTGGCTCTGCGCCCATCCCGTCCATAGACGGATTACGCCTACCTGCATTGAGCTTCATGATGCTCATCACGCGACTCCCCGGACCGGTGTCCATCTCTTGGGCCTCTTGTATAAGCGCGCAGAATGGACAGCAGCCGATGGCCAGAGCGTCCGACAGGATCGATCCCTGGATCCCCTTTATGTCCCGGATCCTGCCCCGGACCTTGAGGGTGGCAAATATGTTGACGAAGGGTATGGCGTAGAAGAGGCCACATTGGAAGCAGTCCTCCCCTACGATGCGGGCGTTCTTGCCAAACTGATAGCAGGGGAAGAGGAAGGCGACCACACTCAGCCCTATGTTGTCGAAGCAGCCGAACAGACCGTGCTGCCACTCAGCAGACATGATCGGAGGCTGGTGATGGTTTCAGGGAGGATTGGCTGTCCACAGCTAGCTCTCCTGAAGATCTTCAGATGACCGACCCCCTTTTTCTTTTTCTTTCCTTGAAGGAAGAAGAGGTAGGGTGGGCCGGAACCTCTTCACAATAAGCAGCTGACAACCACAAACCACATGAGACTGAGAGGGTACTGGGGACAATAAAAAGAACAACAACCCCACCTTGAATGAGCAAAATGATAGGGAACCAGAGTACACCAAGTGAATGGCACGCGAAAGCCAAACCAGTCTGTGTAGAAGCCAGAAGCTACACGAGACTGATTAAAATGTCAACACTACATTGGGGCTAAGCAGCCGCTTTAAACTACTTCGTCAGAGTGAGCAGATGGTGAAAACCGCATCTGGCAGCAGATGGTGAACACCAGATCAGATAACAGATGGTGAACACCAGATCAGATAACAGACGGCGAAAACCAGATGAGACAGCAGATGGTAGAAACCCCAATGAACTCAAATTAATGGTTAATATCAGACAGCAGATGGTTGATATCAGACAGGTGGTGTAAACCAGATCAGACAGCAGATGATGAACACCTGATCAGACAGATGGTGAAAACCACATCTTGACACAGATAGTTAATATCGGACAGTAGATGGTGAAAACCCCACCAGACAACAGATGGCTAATTTCAGACAGTCGATGGTGAAAACCCCATCATCGGACAACAGACAGTGAAAACCACATCAGACAGCAGATGTTGAAAACCACAGCAGGCAGCAGATGGTGAAAACTCCGATCTAACAGCAGATGGTGAAAACTCCGATCTAACAGCAGATGGTGAAAACTCCGATCTAACAGCAGATGGTGAAAACGCCGATCTAACAGCAGATGGTGAAAACTCCGATCTAACAGCAGATGGCGAAAACTCTGATCTGAGGGCAGATGATGAAAACTCCGATATGAGATCAGATGGTGCAGACGAACAACCGGCAGGTCTATCACAATGGCGAGGATGAAACAGGTCCTGGAAGCTCCACTTGTGCAGACCAGATGCCAGGCAGCTGATTGATGGTGGCGCGGGACTGTGGCTCATCTAGCCTGTTTGACAAAGCAGCCGTAGACAAAATGGGTTGAGAAAACAATATGTCAGCAAACACGATCAAGGATACTAATCTATTGCTGTATGCAAAAGGCTTTTCTTCAATATGTTGGTACAAAAGCCTGGAGGTTAAAAGCAATAATAATTATATTGAACAAAGCTGTAAGGTTGTAGTAAATGTGGGCCTGTTAGCACAGCTGCCAACGAACAAATTCTGAGGTGAAGAGTGACAGCAAGCCATTTTACATACATATACTTACACTCATAGTGAATGATATCAACATAGGAAGCAATGAATTTGTGGCCCTTTCCCCTCCAACCTATTCCCCTTCCTATCATCCCTCCTACCATGCCCCTCGTCCCCCTGTATAATTGCCCTCCCCCCCTATCCCTTCTCCCACCCCACCATCCTTATACCCCCTAACACTTCCTTCCCTCATCCCCTCCCTTAACACCCACCTCCTCTCCTCCCTCACTATCCCCACCCCTCTTCCCCACCCCTCTCCTCCCTCACTATCCCCACCCCTCTTCCCCCTCCCCCCGCCCGCTTATCTCCCCCCCCCCAACCCACTCCTTATCCCTTGCATCCTCCTCTCTCACTACCTCCTTCCCCCAAATCGCCCTCCTCCTCTCCTATTCCCCTCACCCCCCAGCCTTAAAATAAAGAACTACCCAGCATGAACATGGGGAGACAGACAACACATCTCCTCCAAACTTCAGAGGATTAGAAGTTAGGGGGGTGATCTTTGTAGGAATCACACATTCCTAACTCATAGCTAAAGCTATTGTCTTCATACTTTTATAACGTCTTATTAAAATAACAATTCCACAATTTAAAGGTGTTTTTTCCCCTAGATCTCTTCAGAAATCGAAAGAAAAGCTTATTCCAAATCATTCAGTTTCATTATGTCCTTATTTCAGGCAGGTAAACAGTAGCATCTACAATTTTAGATAAAAATTGCTCCTTCATTTCCATTACATACAAACTTTTATCTGAACTTTTGGGCAATTTCAAAAAAGGAAAAGGAATATAACTGTTTATGATAGCCTATGAAGGGGAGTTAATATTGCCATAAAGTAAAATGAAAGTTTGATCCCACACATAGAACGTGTCAAAAACTCTAAATACAGTTAAACAATGTTCATATGCAGCATGACTTAAAAACTTGAAGATAGTTGTCACTGACAAATTTGATATCTGGAGGGAGGGGGGGAAGCAGGTTTAATAAATACATGACATTCTTGACATGGCCTGGACTTTTGGCTTTACATGATGAAATAATTCATATGATTGTTTTTCAGATTGTTTTTCAGGTTTATCCTATAACTTGTAAAACCAAGTCAATGTGCTTGCATTCAAACTACTTTTTACACATGCATCTACATGCACGCGCACACATGCACACACACACACACACACACACACACACGCGCGCGCGCGCACACACACACACACACGCACACACACACCATACAACTTTGATGGATATGATATTGAAAGTCAGGCATAAAACTATCATTTACAAATTTATAAAAAATACTTCAACGAGCAAGATTTTCTTTCATACTTGATAGACTTGCCATTATATGATATATATCAAATCAGGGACCCAAACGAAGCTGCTGAAATGTGGATTAGCACATTTATTTCTGTGTATGTCAAGCATGCCCCCTTCATAAAGAAAACAGTTATAAAATGAAACCTCTTTGGATATCGAAAGACATAGAATCTGAAATACACTTAAGAGACTGTTTGAAAACCCACGGTTCAAAAGAGCAATTTGGAATGCAAAGAAGCAAAATAACTTCACTAAAACGCAAATCAAAACATGACTACTTTCAAAAGTTGTTAATTACAAATACTGACTCATGCCAAGTATGGAAAGCCATCAATACATTATGTAATCAACCTATATCAAAAAGTCAACAGACAGTTAAAGACATATTTGTTGATAAATTGAACAACCACTTCTCAAACATGCTAATAAAGTAATATCATGTGACAAGTCAAGTGAAAATGTTCTCCATTACTTAGAACAACATGTCAAATCAAATGAAATAAAATTCCCATTTGAACTACTTACAGTGACAATCATAAACGTGTTGAAAAGCCAATTTCGCCAAAACAAATTCCAGAACACGTGATCTAGACAATCTAGATGGAAGAATAATGAAACTTTCTGGTCCAGTTATAGTTGATACACTGACATATCTATATAACTTGTGCATAGAGAAAAACAACATTCCCCTCATGGTTAAAAGGGAAAAAATCATACCAGTCCGCAAATCAAGTGATTGTTCTTGTCCTTTAAACTACAGACCAGTTTTAATTCTGTCTGTTTTATCTAATCCCATCGAAAAACATATCCAAAAATCTGTATATTCCTACTTTGTAAACAAAGATCTAGTAAATGAAGATCAGTCAGGTTTTCGTAAAAACTATTCCTGTCACACAACTCTTACTCAACTTTCAGACACAGTCTACTGCACAATATCAATGAAAATAAACAGTTATACAGACCTTCTTTTTGTTGACTTTTAAAAGCATTTGATGTAATTAATCACTCCCTCTGACTGCTAAAACTTCACTTGTATAAACTAACCCCAGAGCTGATCAAGCTTCTAACAAGTTTTTTGTCAGAGTTGCAGAAGCTAGTAACTGCAAATAATCGAACATCAGAACTGCTATCTATTAACATGGAGTACCACAAGGGTCAATATTGTGGCCACTTTTATTTTAAATCTATGTAAATAACTTACCCCAATTTCTAGAATGTTGCTGTGAAGTGTTTGCTAATGACACATTCTTCTATTGTAATGATCCTGATCCTCACAGACTAACACTCAAACTTCAAAACAGTATTGATAGATTAGATGCTTGGATTCATTTAAACTTTATAATACTAATAATGCATGTAATTTATATAGCGCTATATCTTGCAAAAAACAAATAAAAGCGCTTTCATTCATCCCACTCATTCACATGCAGCCAGTGACAATCAATAGGGTGTTTTTTTTACAAATTCAAATGTATACATACACGCTTGCTTGCACGAACGCACAGACATGTGCACCCTTTAAATGCACAAAAAAAACTAAGTGTGGGTACATATTAGCAAGACAAAGACATGAAAGATAAATTCCAACCTCTGTTAATAGGTAAAAGAATAATTGAAGAAGTTGACACACACAAAATTCTGGGTGTAGTTATTGACAAAACTCTTACTTGAACTGACCTCGTGATGGCACTAGGAAAACGTCTTGCTTACAAACTACTTCATTTATCAGAAAGAAAACATTCTGATTAACCATTCATGCATACTCTTTCTTTGTGGCCATATTTTGCCTAGTGTTGATTATGCTTCATCTCTTTGGGACAGCAGCAGTGAAACAAATTTAAGATTAATTCTATCTATCTATCTATCTATCTGTCCCGTAGTCTGACGACCGTGGGGGCACCCTCAAAGACTCAGCAACCAGTTCCCTCCATTCCTCTCTCTGTTCTGCCTTTCTCAGGGTTTTGTTGAGTTCTAGGCCTGTCCATTCACTGATGTTATCCTCCCAGCTCTTCCTTGGTCTGCCTCTTCTTCTTCCTCCTTGGACAGTGCCTTGCAAAAATGTCTTTGTAATTCCTTGGGATCTTGTGACATGCCCATACCACTTAAGTTTACGCTTTTTCACGATCGTTAGAAGGTTCTCATAGGGTCCAATGGTTTGCTGGATTCTGTTATGCACGCTTTCGTTGCTTATGTGGTCTTTGTAGGAGATGCCAAGAAGTCTCCGAAAGCATCTCATCTCCACTGCCTGTACTCTTCTCTCCAAATCTGCAGTCAGGGTCCATGATTCACAGGCATACAGAAATATGGATATGACAAGGGAGCGCATTAGTCTGATCTTGGAGATAAGTGAGATATTCTTATCTCTCCAGATGGTGTTTAGTTTTGACAAAGCTGTTATTGTCTGTGCAGTCCTGCATACTACTTCTGGCTTGGATCCCTGGTCGGATACAATGGCTCCCAGGTACTTGAAGCTTTGAACTGTTTCCAGCTTCTGGTCATTAACCCTGATATCAGTGATTAATTCACTGAATATATATTAGAGCACTGAAACTTATTCTATTACTATAAAGCTCCTTAACCATCAACGATTATAAGCATACAAAAGCATAAATTTATCTAAATAAAGCTCTATTTGTACAGAAAGTTGTCAATGGAAATGCCCCTCTGAAGATCACCAATAGGTTCACAATCAGTAAGCACAAGCATAATCATCTACTAACATTTATGAGACCCAGAAATAATCTTTACAAAACAAGCTTCTTATATTCAGGTAGTGATTTATGGAACTAGCTCCAAAACCGTTCAAAATATATCAAAAACAAAAATCAGTTCAAGGCACAGCTGGAAAAAAATCATTTGATGCATAAATGCTGAGGAATTGACTTCTAAGTCAAATTAGCCATACTTAGATTAAATGGGTCAGCACTTTCTGCATCTCTTAAACATGTTTCAGGTGTGATTTACTGTGACACGGATTATTACAGTTATTTGCTGTGTATGTGTGTGGAAGTGGGAGGGACATTTTCATTAAGGTGTTTGATACATGTTTATTAAGATATTATGTATGTTCATGAAAGCGTAAGAGTAAAGTATGAACATGGAAGAATGGGTGATATTGTAATCTGATATAACTTGTTTGTTTGACATTTTATGATTTTTTGGTTTACTTAAGTATGTGCACGCACATGCGTATATATACGTGTGTGTGTGTGTGTGTGTGTGTGTGTGTGTGTTATGTCCTGGATTTATTACCCCCAGATATCAAATTTGCCAGTGACAACTGACTTTAAACTGTGAAGTTACCCTGCATGTGAACGTTGCTCAACTGTATTTAGAGTTTATGATAGTTCTATGTGCATGATAAAACTTTCATTTTGTATTATGGCACTATTAACTCCCTTTCATAGGCTATCATAAACAGTTACATTCCTTTTTATTGTTTGAAATCGCCTATAAATCCAGAGAAAAGTTTGTTTGTACTGGAAATGAAGCAGTATTTTTTATCTAAAATTTTAGACTCTACTGTTTACCTGTCTGAAACAAGGACATGATGAAATTGCATGATTTAGGATAAGCTGATTTGTTGATTTCTGAAGAGATCTAGGGAAAAAACACCTTTAAATTGTGGAAATGTTACTTTAATAAAACGTAATAAAAGTTTGAAGGCTACAGCTTTAGCTGTGAGTTAGGAATGTGTGATCCCTACAGGAATCACCCCCTAACTTCTAATCCTCCCAAGTTTGGAGGAGATGTGTTGTCTCTATTCCATTGTTCGTGCTGGGTTGTTCTTTATTTTAGTGGGAGGAGGGTAGGAAGAACGTAGGGGAGGAGGTCGAGAGAGAGGATGGGGGAGGAGGTTGACAGGGGGTGTAGTGGGGGAGGGAGGGGGTGATGGATGGGGGGAGGTGATGGATGGGGGGAGGATAGGGGAGTGGTGTGAAGATAAGGGGGAGGGAGGGGATAGGTGAGAAATAGGGGGGGGGAGAGTTAGGAGGAGGGTGTAAGGTAGGTAGGGTGGGGGCTAGGGGATGTGTTAGAGGAGGTGGGGATGTAGGTGAGGGAGGATGTCAAAAGGGAGGGGTTGGGTTAAGAGGGTTAGGGGTAGAATAGGGGAAGACTACAGTTGTCATGGTCTATAATAAGCGGACTATATATCTTTAAGTATCAAATCAAATTAATGGGAAACGGATGGCCAATGTTGTGTTTCCCACGCCAGTATTGTAGAGGAGGGTTGATCCAAAGCATGTGTATACAGTGGGGCACACTGCTGTCACTCTCATTTGCAGATTTTGACCAATATCCTTGCATTAACCGCTGGTTTATGTCTGCAAATCAACCAACCAACAAGATTTGTATGAATGCCTTTGTGAGAGACTGAGTGAAGTGAAAGAAATCGTGAGTGATGGTACAGATGTACTGGTTAGATATTTTGAGCTTCTTTTCCTTCTCAAAAGCGACAGGGAGTACTTAGACTCAGAACTAGTCCTTCGGATGAGACTATAAACCGAGGCCCCGTGTGCAAACGCATGCAGAACATCTTGCGCACACGTTAAATCCTGTTCTGCTGTTCGAAAGAGTAGGCCATTGAGTGCCGGTGGCAACAGATGACAAAATTTACAAAACCGCATACACACGCATAAATTTAAAAAAACCACCCCAGCGCATTGATTTGTTGCCAAACAAGATCCAGCGCTATATAAATTCCATACATTATTATTATTATTATTATTACTATTATTATTAGAACTCATGGAGTAAAAACAGTTTATTTCCCACCTCAATTCTTCCGCTACTCAATTAGGTTATAGGGACCAATGTGTGTGTGTGTGTATGTGTGTGTGTGTGTGTGTGTGTGTGTGTGTGTGTGTGTGTGTGTGTGTGTGTGTTGTGTGTGTGTGTTTGTGTGTGTGTGTGTGTGTGTTTATTTTTTTAATTCTTTTATATCGAGGATAATGTTTTGTGTGTGTGTGTGTGTGTGTGTGTGTGTGTGTGTGTGTGTGTGTGTGTGTGTGTGTGGATGATTTGTGAGCATAATGAAACGAGAGAGAGAGAGAGAGAGAGAGAGAGAGAGAGAGAGAGAGAGAGAGAGAGAGAGAGAGAGAGAGATATTTCTATTCTATTCTTTTATATCGAGGATAATGGAATAAGCACTCATGTACTTTTTTACATCCAATTCCCGTGTGTATGCGGTTTTGTAAATTTTGTCATCTGTTTCCATCGGCACACAATGGCCTACTCTTTCGAAAAGCGGAACAGGATTAAACGTGTGCGCAAGATGTTCTGCATGCGTTCGAACACGGGGCCTCGGTTTATAGTCTCATGCGAAGGAGAGAGACAGAGAGAGAGACAGAGAGGGACAGAGAGACAGAGAGAGAGTTGGGGACGGGGATTGACATTTCCTCCCTACTAGCCTAGGGCAACTAGATCTTCGCCGCTTCAGAATGGATCAACAAACAGAAAATAACTTCAACAAGACCAACACTACAAAAAACAAACCCATCCCTCAGGCAGAACAGAAAATCATAAGATGGTTGGGTTAAACGAGAGAGAACTAACAGAAGGTAACAACAAAATGAAGAAACACACAAAAAAAGCAAAGTTAGAAGTGTGCATCTTACCATCACCTGCACACATCAATACACCACCACCACACTCCACCCTCAGAAACATCACGATGACGTCACGTCACGAAGACACTACTTAGTAATGACGTATTAAAGAAATTGACGCCACACAAAAAAAAAGAAAACTTGTCAAAACTTCTAACGTAAGGAAGAAGAAGACATCAGTGGTCACAGTTTCAAAAAGATTTTATATTATGCAGAATGTGTGTTCTATGATTTTTCACATCATTGTCAAACAGGAAAAATGTTGGTAAAAAAACCATGAAATTTGTTGTGCATCTTTATTGTATTGTATTATATTGTATTGTATTGTATTATATTGTATTGTATTGTATTGCATTGTATTGTACTGTTTATCACTTTCAGAAATTCGGGCTGCTCTACCCGGGAAGCATGATAATATTAAACACACGCAGACAGGAAAAGTTTTTTTTTTAAAGGAAAAAAAAACGTGGGTGGCACCGCTCTTGTGGCGAAGTGCTCTCCTCGC
This sequence comes from Rapana venosa, assembly GCA_028751875.1. Classification (NCBI taxonomy): domain Eukaryota; kingdom Metazoa; phylum Mollusca; class Gastropoda; order Neogastropoda; family Muricidae; genus Rapana; species Rapana venosa. Next base: position 4,608,138 of record CM054135.1, read on the forward strand.
AGAGAGCATCCGGATTTCCACGCAGAGAACTCTGACGTGACTCAATACAATACAATACAATACAATACAATACAATACAATGTGTGAAGTAGGCCCTATGTGGTTAATGACAATGGGGACCTGGTCAGGGGCTGATAGTCGGAAGAACGTCCTTCGGATGAGACTATAAACTGAGGCCCCGTGTGCGAACACATGCAGAACATCTTGCGCACACGTTAAATCCTGTTCCGCTTTTCGTAAGAGTAGCCCATTGTGTGCCGGTGGGAACAGATGACAAAATTTACAAAACCGCATACACACGGGGACGGGATGTAAAAAAAGCACATAAGTGCTTATTCCATTATCCTCGATATAAAAATAATAATTTTTTTTTTTAAATTAAAAAAGAAGAGGGCTCTGTCTCGAACAGGTTACACTCCGGTATTAGCTTGCGGGTGGTGTAGTATCTTCTATCTCTAGAGTGCGAGTCGGAAAATGTTTGGTGATTTTCACAGATTTTTTTTAAAGTATGAAAAATATGCACTGAGTACTCGTTTTTGGAATCGAGTTCAGGTACTCGTAAGAAAGTTGGAAATGATCTTCAAATGAGGATTGCTTGTGTTCCTACAGTGTTGACCCCGCACATGCATGCATGTTGCCGTAAGGAAGCTAGCAGACCACAAAGAACTGAAGGGGGTACAGTGTTTGCTGAACTTTAAAAAAAAATCAAACCTACCAAATCTGAGCAAAATTACACGAGTTTTGAGTCAGAGGCTAGTCTTTCATAAAAAAGTGATTTTTTATTATTTTAAATTTTTTTTTCTGTGGATGCCTTACTACGTGTGGTATGAATATAGAAGTCATATAGAAAAGCAGATGGAAAAGTGCGAGTTTCTAATACCGGTGTGTAGCCTGAACTACTTCCTTTTCATTAAAAAAAAAAATTCTTCCATTTCGTAATGCTTTTATTTCGAGAATAATGAGTAAGCTCTCATATGCTTTTTTGTAAACATTCAGTCCTCGTGCGCATGCGATTTTGCACACACACACACACACACACACACACACAGTCCTCTGTTCCCATCAGGCACACAATGGCCTTCTCTTCCGAAAGGTGGAACAGGGTTTAACGTGTGTGTAAGATGTTCTACGTACGTTCGCATAGTGGGGACCTCGATTTTTACAGTTTTTATAGTAAAATGTAGTTTTCTTGTGTCTTTCGAGATTATGATTCATATCAATGTGCCTGTCATTATTGTAAAAGCCCTTTAAGGGATGATTAAAGTGTTTTTGACTTGACTTGACTTGACTAAGTCTCATCCGGATGACGTCATAACCGTTTTTGCCTAGTGTTGTGAAAACTGATACATTGGCCTTTGAAACTAAGCAACAAGCAACAGCAGTAGTAGCAACAATAACAATACACTAACTACAGCAGCAGCAACACCCACAAAAAGAAGAATACAACAATACAACAAGAATACTTTAACAAAAACAACAATACGACAACAACAAAGACATATTAACAACAATAACAATACAACAACAACAACAACAAAGTTGATTACCTCCCCACATTTATTTTTGCCAGGTTGTCGCTGGTTTTTTCCAGGTTTCCAGTTACAAGGGACACAACTATTTCGTGGATGTGACTTTTGTGGATTCGCTCCCTTAGACCACAGTTTTCTTCACCCTTCTCCACTCCTCTCACCAACCTTCTTTCCTTTTTTTTTAATTTTTTTTTTTAGGTTTTATCAAACATTCCCTTTTTTTCCTTGGTATGTGTGTGTGTGTGTGTGTGTGCGTGCGTGTGTGTGTGAGACCCTTATCTTATACTCCCATCCCCTCTATCTTTTAAATAGAATATAAAAAAAAAGAACATAAGGATTGTGTAAGAGGTACACTAGATATGCATTCAAGGGTATTGATACTCTTATACGCGCGAGATAGCACACAAACAGTGAACAGACGTAAAATCGAACACACACACACACACACACACACATACACACACAAACACACATACAGACACACACACACACACACACACACACACACACACACACATAAACACACTCACACACACGCACGCACAACACACACACAACACACACACACACACATACAGACACACACAGACACACACACAATCTCTCATTTTCTCTCACAGAGAGAAACAGACAGACAGACACAGAGTCAGCCAGCCCGCCAGACAACCAACTAGCCAGCCAGCCAGCCAGCCAGCCCGTCAGACAATCAACTAGCCAGCCAGCCAACCAGCCCGTCAGACAACCAACTAGCCAGCCAGCCAGCCAGCCCGTCAGACAACCAACTAGCCAGCCAGCCAGCCAGTCAGCCAGCCCGTCAGACAACCAACTAGCCAGCCAGCCAACCAGACATACAGACATACAGACTAACAGACAGACAGACAGATAGACAGACAGACAGGCAGCTAGGCAGAAGCAATAATGGGCCTGACTGCACAACAACCCTCACGTTGGGTTGGCAGTGGCAGAGGGAAGGACGGACAGAATCATGTAGCAGGCTACGTGCGTGTGGTGCTGATTACAGGGAGCTACTGCATGCAGTCTGTGAATGCACTGCACACAGCTAGCTTCATACAGATTTGTTATTATCTATATATATATATATATATATATATATTATATATATATATATATATATATATATATATATATATATATATATTATCCTAGTGCATGGCTAACCTTGAGAGAAAGAGAGAGAGATAGAGGCGGGGAGAGGGGGGAGGGTTAGGGAGAGAGAGAGAGAGAGAGAGGAGAGAGAGAGAGAGAGAGAGAGAGAGAGAGAGAGAGAGAGAGAGAGAGAGAGAGAGAGGAGAGAGAGAGAGAGAGAGAGAGAGGAGAGAGAGGGGGAGGTGAGAGAAAGAGAGGGTGAGAGAGAGAGAGAGAGAGAGAGGAGAGAAAGAGAGGAGAGAGAGGGGGAGGTGAGAGAAAGAGAGAGAGAGAGAGAGAGAGAGAGAGAGAGAAGAGAGTAGAGAGAATAGAGAGAGAGAGAGAGAGAGAGAGAGAGAGAGAGAGAGAGAGAGAG
>CM054135.1:4621188-4623688 GCA_028751875.1 Rapana venosa
TCGATCCCAATATTCTGAAGAATTATAGGCCTGTCTCAAACTTACCCTTTGTCTCTAAAGTACTAGAAAAAGTCGTTCTCAAACAGCTCAACAGTCACCTTCATTCCAATGATCTCCTTCCCACTTTTCAATCTGCCTATCGCCCCAACCACAGCACCGAAACCACCCTAGTCCACACTTTAGATACACTTCTACTTGCTTCTGATGCAGGAAAAATCTCCCTCCTTACTCTTCTTGACTTATCTGCAGCCTTTGATACCATAGATCACTCAATTCTTCTTTCTCGCCTCCAAAATACGTTTGGTATTAACGGCACAGCCCTCACCTGGTTTACTTCATACCTCACAGACAGGTTCCAGAAAGTTATTGTAAACAAAATTCAATCAAAACCTGTCAAAATGGATAGTGGCGTCCCGCAGGGATCAGTCCTGGGCCCTGTTCTCTTTACTCTCTACACTGCTCCACTCTCACATATAATAAACAACCACCATATTGATCATCATTTCTATGCCGATGATACTCAGCTTCAGTGCAGTGATACTGTTGAAAACTTGCCTTCCCTCCTGACAATATGTCTACTGCCTTCAAGACATTCAAAATGGATGACTCAGAACAAGTTACAACTTAATGCCGATAAACCCAAGCCATTTCATAGGGACCCAACATAAACTTTCCTCTATCGCAAAAACTTCAATAGAATTCGGCAATACGTCAGTTCCTTTGTCCAACTCTGTGAAGTATTTAGGAGTAGTTCTTGACAACACACTCTCTATGAAAAAATTAATCACCCAGACCCGCCAGTCTTGCTACTATCAATTACGGCGCATAAGCGCGATTCGCAAGTATCTGTCCACTGATGCAACTTCCAAGCTTGTCACATCTCTCATTCTTTCACGTTTAGACTACTGTAATTCTCTTTTGGTGGCCTACCAGCATCATCTATCCACTCTCTTCAACGCATACAAAACTCTGCAGCTCGACTGGTCCTAAGAAAGAAAAAATCTGAACACATCTCCTCTTCTGCGATCTCTTCATGGCTGCCTGTCTCACAAAGACTGGAGTATAAAATCAATTACCTCTGTTTCAAATGTCTCCACAAATCTGCACCTCTTATCTCTGTAACTGTCTTCATCTGTACACTTCATCCCGTTCCCTTCGTTCAGCGCAGATACTTTGTGCTTTCGAACACCCCGATTCAAACAAACCACTGTTGGCCGTTGCTCCTTCTCTGTTTCTGGTCCATCCACCTGGAATGACCTCCTCTTTCACTTCGCCAAAAGCCTTCACTTGATACCTTCAAATCCCCGCCTCAAAACACACTTATTTCCTACCTGAGACTTTCCTCCCAAATATCTGTCCCTAATTTTCAACAGCATCTTTCACCTTCTAAGTGTTGTTCCGAGTGTGTGTGTGTGTGTGTTGTGTGTGTGTGTGTGTTTGTGTGTGTGTGTGGTGTGTGTGTTGTGTGTGTGTTGTGTGTGTGTGTTGTGCGTGTGTGTGTGTGCGTGCATGCGTGCATACGTGCGCGCGCATGGTTTTTGAAATCTGCTGTTCATTATGTTCAAGGAGAGTTGCATGCCTGTAAATGATTGAGTGCAAGCGCTTCGATTTTTTTTTTTTACAAGATTCAGCGCTATATAAATTCCATATATTATTATTATTAAGAAGACGAAGAATCACTGATTGATGGTTTTCTTTACAGCCTTCTAGCATGATTAGTCCCGACAGCAGGTAGCAATGATGTTGACAGGGAAAAAAGAAGAATGTTACCAGGCTGGAGATTTAATTGCAAAGATTGCATGCAGTAAAAGGTAAAGGTGTCCCATAACCTATAAGGTCGTAGGGGAGCAAGGCGTCAGAGACCTCACTTCTCTAGGGGCCAGCATATTGAGAGCGGCGCCCATCTCCTCTCCCTCGCTGCTTTACCTTCCCTGACCCTAAAGAGGGCAGGTACCCATTTACAGCTGGGTGAACTAGGGGGACTGTACTGAAGCCAAGGCGCGCAAACGGTCACCCATCCAAGTGGTAACCACGCTCGATGCTGCTTAACCTTGGCTGGGGGAAAGCGTGTGCTCCGACCACTGAGCTATCCCGTCCCCGCTTCCCTTTAAATGATACATTCTGCGACTAACCTGGCCCGAGAAATACAAGTACCTACCGTGCTTGTCGAGTCATTTTTGAGCAAATACTGTCCCCCCAAAATGGTAAGACTTTACAGCTCAAGGCTGTTGTTGTTTTGTTTTCCACTGAACCAACAAAGAATAAACAAAGAAAAAATAGTGACCATCCACCAAGAAATGAGTCACATTGCACCTGACTCACTTTTTCGCTAGGAGCCATTTTAGGCAAGTGGAGGTCATGCTGTTTGTTGATTTTAAGATTTTGATTGATTTGATTATAAAACTGTTATCTTTATTCTGCCTGGTACTGAAGTATGAAGGCGTCATTTTGTTTTCTTTTGCTTTGAAAAATAAATGTGTATTAAAAGCACTTAACTCAT
>CM054135.1:4631188-4633688 GCA_028751875.1 Rapana venosa
TTAAGTCACGAGATTTCTCTGCGTGAAATTCGGGCTGCTCTCCCCGGGGAGAGCACGTCGCCACAAGAGCAGCGCCACCCCTTTTTTTTTCTTTTTTTTTTTTTTTTGGTCTGCAACTGTATTTCTATTTATATATATATATATATATATACACACACATATATACATATAGCGGTGTATGTTGGTTAGGCAAGTGACAGTCCCTTGGCACACGTGCCATCAATCAGGAGAAAGCACTGGATGCCTGCCTGCCTGCCTGCCAGTGTGGATACATGCACTAACAGCAGTGTGGTGTTCTCTTTCCTTCGTTTCTTGGTCAGTGGTCTAACAAAGACGTACTATCTTGGTCAGTGGTCTAATAAAGAGGTACTATCTCACCATCGTCAAGAAGAAAAAGCTGACATGGTTCGGCCACGTCACCCGCCACAACACTCTGCCCAAAACAGTACTGCAGGGAACACTCGAAGGTGGCAGAAGGAGGGGAAGACAGAACAAGTCATGGATGGACAACATCAGAGAATGGACCAGGATGAATGACTCGGCACTACTGCGCAGAGCCGAGGACCGAGATGGATGGAGGAGGCTTACCACGGCATCGTCTTTCATGTCTCCCCCACGACCGCCAAGGTCACGGGTCTGATGATGATGATGATGATGATCTTGGTCAGTGGTCTAATAGAGGCGTACTATCTTGGTCAGTGGTCTAACAAAGACGTACTATCTTGGTCAGTGGTCTGATAAAGACGTACTATCTTGGTCAGTGGTCTGATAAAGACGTACTATCTTGGTCACTGGTCTAATAGAGGCGTAATATCTTGGTCACTGGTCTAATAAAGACGTACTATCTTGGTCAGTGGTCTAATAAAGACGTACTATCTTGGTCAGTGGTCTAACAAAGACGTACTATCTTGGTCAGTGGTCTGATAAAGACGTACTATCTTGGTCAGTGGTCTGATAAAGACGTACTATCTTGGTCAGTGGTCTGATAAAGACGTACTATCTTGGTCAGTGGTCTGATAAAGACGTACTATCTTGGTCAGTGGTCTGATAAAGGCGTACTGTCGTGGTCAGTGGTCTAATAAAGACGTACTATCTTGGTCACTGGTCTAATAGAGGCGTACTATCTTGGTCAGTGGTCTAATAAAGACGTACTGTCGTGGTCAGTGGTCTAATAAAGACGTACTATCTTGGTCACTGGTCTAATAGAGGCGTACTATCTTGGTCAGTGGTCTAACAAAGACGTACTATCTTGGCTAGTGGTCTAATAAAGAAGTACTATCTTGGTCACTGGTCTAATAGAGGCGTACTATCTTGTTCAGTGGTCTGATAAAGACGTACTATCTTGGTCAGTGGTCTAATAAAGACGTACTGTCTTGGTCAGTGGTCTGATAAAGGCGTACTATCTTGGTCAGTGGTCTGATAAAGGCGTACTATCTTGGTCAGTGGTCTGATAAAGGCGTACTATCTTGGTCAGTGGTCTGATAAAGGCGTACTATCTTGGTCAGTGGTCTAATAAAGACGTACTATCTTGGTCAGTGGTCTAATAAAGTCAGTGGTCAGATGGATCGGTGGTCTAGAGGTAACGCGCCTGTCTAGAATGCGAAAAGTCCGGGTCGGGTGTGTGCGTGGTTCGTACCCCGTTTGGGCCCGAAATTTTTCCCCATCCATTAGACCATGAGTGGTGGTCTGGGCGCTAGTCTTTCGGATGAGACGATAAACCGAGGTCCCGTGTGTTACACACAATTTTCAGCGCACGTAAAAGAACCCACGGCAACAAGGGAGTTGTCCCTGGCAAAATTCTGAGAAAAAAGCCACTCTGATAGGAAAACAAATACAGTTGCAGACCAAAAAAAAAAAAGAAAAGAAAGGGTGGCGCTGCTCTTGTGGCGACGCGCTCTCCCCGACGAGCATCCCGAATTTCACGCAGAGAAATCTCGTGACTTAAAGTGGTATAAAATAAATAAATAAATAAATTAAATTAATAATAAAGAGGTACTATCTTGGTCAGTGGTCTAATAAAGACGTACTATCTTGGTCAGTGGTCTGATAAAGACGTACTATCCTGGTCACTGGTCTAATAAAGACGTACTATCTTGGTCAGTGGTCTGATAAAGACGTACTATCTTGGTCAGGGGTCTGATAAAGACGTACTATCTTGGTCATGGTCTATAGACTACTATCTTGGTCAGTGGTCTATAAAGACGTACTGTCGTGGTCAGTGGTCTAATAAAGACGTACTTCGTCAGTTCTTCTTGGTCACTGGTCTAATAGAGGCGTACTATCTTGGTCAGTGGTCTAATAAAGAGGTACTATCTTGGTCAGTGGTCTAATAAAGAAGTACTATCTTACCCTGGCGTTCATTTTCACCCAGACAGTATTTTTGTTTCTTCTTCTGCTTCTTGTTATTGTTGTTTATGTTGTTGTTGTTGTTGTTGTTGTTGTTGTTCTTCTTCTTCTTCTTCTTCTTTCTTCTTCTTCTTCTTCTTCTTCTTCTTCTTCT
>CM054135.1:4638688-4641188 GCA_028751875.1 Rapana venosa
AATCACACACACACAATCACACACACAATCAACACACCACACACACACACACACACACACACACACACACACACACACACTCACACATTAACACACACACATACACTACACACACACACACACACACACACACACACACACACACATACACACACACTCACACACAAACACACACACATACACACACAAACACACAATCACACACACAATCACACACACACAATCACACACACAATCACACACCACACACACACACACACACACACACACACACACACACACACACACTCACAATGTTTATGTGACCTGTGTTCGTGTCAGTGTGGCCAGGTCACTTTGCTTGGAAAAAGAGTTTGGGGATTTCTTTTGGAACAAACAGTAGCCTATGCGTATAATCATCGTCATATCCTCTTTGTGTGCAGGTTTGTACACTAGATAGTGTGTTGTGTGATGTGTGTGTGTGTGTGGTGTGTGTGTGTGTGTGTGTGTGTGTGTGTGTGTGTGTGTGTGTGTGTGTGTGGCGCGCGTTGTACTGCTTTCTTTGTTAATTTTATGTTTTTGTTGTTGCTGTTGCTTATGTTGTTGCTGCTGTTGTTCGATTGTTGTTGTTTTGTTTTCTTCTTCTTCTTCTTCTTCTTTTCTCCTCCTCCTCCTCCTCCTCCCTCCTCCTCCTCCTACTCTTCCTCCTCCTCCTCCGTCTTCGTCTTCTTCTCCACCTCCTCCTTCTCCTCCCCCTTCCCTTTTCTCTTCCTCTTCTCTTCCCCTCTTCTTCCTCTTCCTCTTCCCCCTTCTTCTTCTTCTTCTTCTTCTTCTTCTTCTTCTTCTTCTTCTTCTTCTTCTTCTTCTTCTTCTTCTTCTTCTCGTCCTCCTCCGCCTCCTCCTCCTCCTCTCACTCCTTGTCCTCCCCTCCTCCTTGTCCTCCTCTCTCCTCTCCTCCTCCTCCTCCTCCTCTCCCCTCTTCTTCTTCTTTGTTGTTGTTGTATATTGTTTTTTTCTTTCCTTGTATACTGTCTCTCCTGTTTCTGTGTAGTACCTTTTCCAATCACTATTCATTGAGTTTCACTCTATTTTGGTCTGAGGCTGATATCCATTTATCATTAAGGTTGTAAGGTTTAGACACACAAGGAAGGGCACAGTAGGAAATAAACCCCAAATCAGCAGTATTGTTTTCCTATCTGACCTTTTATAATGTATGGAGGTTGTTAGTTTTGTTGTTGTTGTTGTTCTTTTCGAAGTATTCGCAACGTTTTGCGCCTTTTTTTTTTTTTGCTGTGTTCTTGTGGATAAGTAAGAGGTAATGATGGTAGTGGGTGGCTCTTCTTCTTCAAGCAGATTAGCAAGGACAGGTCATTTATTGCGTTCTTTAGTGAGAGTAGAGAGAGAGCGATGAGATTGAGGATGAGAGAGAGATCTGAGATGTAGAGGAGAGAGGAGAGAGAGGAGAGAGTGCTGTAGGAGAGAGAGCAGAGAGAGCAGAGAGAGGAGAGAGGAGTCGTAGTAGATTTTGTGTCTTGTGTAGTGTTCGTGTGTTTTGTGTTTGTGTGTGTGTGTGTGTGTGTGTGTGAGAGAGAGAGAAGTGTTGTGTGTTTTGTGTGTGTGTGAGTGTTTCTAGGAGGAGTTGTGTGTGTGTTTGTGTGTGAGTTTGTGTGTGAGAGTGGAGAGAGAGAGTGTGTGTTACGGTGTGTGTTTGTGTGTGAGAGAGAGTATAGAGTGTGTGGGTGTGGTGTTTGTGTTTGTGTGTAAACATCGACGTGTGTGGTTGTGTGTGTGTGTGTGTGTTGTGTGTGTGTTGTGTGTGTGTGTGTGTTGTGTTTACAACGTGGTGTGTGTCTGTTGTGTGTAGTGGGCGTGTCTGTCTGTGTTGTGTGTCTGTCTGTCTGTGTCTGTGTGATGGTATGTATTGTTGTTTTTCTTGCAGAAAAAAGTATTTTTCGTTTTTCTTACGGGATAAATGAAAGCAGGATTTATTGATTTTCACAAGAGTTTTCTCTCTTTTTCCTTTTTCTTTCAATTCTTCCAACCTTCACCTATCTGTAGTCCTGTGGGACCATGGGAACTCCAATGTGGATTTTTGCAACCAGCTTCTCATCTCGCGGTGCTGTGCTTTCCGTAGCAAATCGTTCCACAAGGCTACAGTTCACTCTTGATGTGTTTCCTCGTTTTCTCTGTTGCCATTTTCGTCTCTCCTTGTCTGTTTCTGTGTTGGAAGTCTTGGCCAGTCCAGATGTTGTGTGAGTGTCTGAACACTTAGTTTGCGTTTTTCACGATAGTTGGGAGTTTTATATATTATGGGTCCGTGGCGGTTTTTCTATAAAAAAAAAATTTGGCCGTAACTTCACACCGTGTGTAATCTCTGTTTGGATCCAAGGAGTTTGCGTGTTCGTGAGGTTTTCTGATAGTTACGAGGTGTCAGTGCAGATGTCGTCCACAATTGCTGGGTATGTTAGTTAGTTATGACACGAAAGCGGCATGATGTGTTTTGGCTCTGGCAGTAAAACTG
>CM054135.1:4651188-4662018 GCA_028751875.1 Rapana venosa
ACACTAACACACACACAAAACACACATATACAACACTAACACACACACACAAACATATACACACACGCACACACAACAGCAAAAACAATAACAAAAGCAACAACGATCACACACACGAAAGCACACACATACACACATGGAAGAGAAGAGAGAGAGAGAGAGAGAGAGAGAGAAGAGAGAGAAGAGTGACGAGAGAGAGACGAGACAGAGACAGACAGACAGACAGACAGAAGAAGAAGAAGAAGAGACGACAGATGACAGGGACAGACAGACAGACGAGACAGAGAGACAGAGAGAGACAGACAAACAAACAGACAGACAGAGACAGACAGAACAGACAGACAGAGACAAACAGACAGACAGGACAGACAGACAGACAGACAGAGACAGGGAGACAAAGAGTCGGCCACACGAACAGACAGACAGACAGACACAGATAGACAGACAGACAGACAGTCAGACAGATAGTCAGACAGACAGCAGACGAACAGGTCACAGGATCATTGGCGATGTGGAGAGACAGTACTAATGAGCCAGAATACTCGCTACTTGTCTGCAGACACTGATCACAACAACAACAACAATATTATTTTTTGCCTCAGCTGAACTGTATTAATATGTCTCTTCTTCTCCCATCTCCCATAACACACACACACACATAAAACATGCACGCACGCACTTATACGCGCGCGCGCAGCACTACACACACACACACACACACACACACACACAAGAAAATGCATGCTTTATTCAATGTACCATCTGAAAATAAAAGTTTGACTTTGACTTTGACTTTGACACACACACACGCACACACACTTTTCGTAAGAGTAGGCCATTGTGTACCGGTGGGAACAGATGACAAAATTCACAAAACTGCATACACACGGGGACTGGATGTTTAAAAAAAAAGCACATAGGTGCTTATTCCATTATCCTCGATATAAAAGAAAAAATTTTTTTTTTAAATTATAAAATAAATAAACACACACATCACAGAATATCTTGCGTACACGTTAAAACCCGTTCCGCTTTTCGGAAGTGTAGGTCATTATGTGTCGGTGGGAACGGATGACAAAATTCACAAAACTGCATACACACGGGGACTAGATGTAAAAACAAAGAAGCACGTGAGTGTTTATGCCATGATCCACGAAATAAAAGAATAAAATAAATACATAAATAAATAAAATTAAAAGATAAACACACACACACACACACACCAACACACACACCAAGCACAACACAAGAGTTATTTATTTACTTTATTCTTTTATTTTGAGGAACAAAATAAATAAAATAAATAGATAAATAACTCTTATGTGTGTGTTATCTTATTTATTTATTTATTTATTTACTTTATTCTTTGATTTCGTGGATAATGGCATAAGCGCTCTTGTGCTTTTTTTTTTTTTTTACATCTAGCCCCCTGTGTGTATGCAGTTTTGAGAATTTTGAGTGATAGAGAGTGAGACAGAAAGACAGACAGACAGACAGACAGACAGTCAGACAGTCACAGAAACAGAGACAGAGACAGACAGACAGACAGACAGACAGTCAGACAGTCACAGAAACAGAGACAGACAGACAGACAGACAGACAGTCAGACAGTCACAGAAACAGAGACAGACAGACAGACAGACAGACAGGCAGACAGACAGACAGACAGACAGTCAGACAGTCACAGAAACAGAGACAGAGACAGACAGGCAGACAGGTAACTGGCGACATGAAGGGAAAGTACTAATAAGCCAGAATCTACTAATAAGCCAGAATCTACTAATAAGCCAGAATCTACTAATAAGCCAGAATCTACTAATAAGCCAGAATCTACTAATAAGCCAGAATCTACTAATAAGCCAGAATCCTCATAGTTGTCTTGCAGACACCGACACAACAAAACAAAAAGATCGTGTTTTGCCTCAGATGAAACCATTAGGCATGTCTCTTCTCTGTCTTACCCTCTATCCCATTTATTGTCTACCTCACACACACTACATGCCACAACACACGCACTCAACGCGCACACACGCGCAAGCACAAGCACGCAAACCATTTACAGCACGCACCACATACAAACAATGAAACCATACTTTCCTCACTTCCCACTCCTCATCCTATTGTCTCCCACACACACACACATACATCACACACCTCACCACGCACGCGCACGCACTCGCGCAGCACGCACGTACGCACACACACATACGCACGCACAACATACACACACGTCAAAAACCACATCACTCTCACTCACTCACACCACACGCTGCGCATACACAAACACTCACTCACACACACACGCGCGCGCGCATACACACACGAACACACAACTACAAACCAGAGCTTTGACAAAACTGCATACACACACAGGGATTGGATGTAAAAAAACCCACATAAGTGCTTATTCAATTATCCTCGGAATAAAAGAATAAATAAAGAATAAATGAATACATAAAACACGCGCACATACAACCACACAAGGGAGAGATAGATAGATAGATAGATAGATAGAGAGATAGATAGATAGATAGATAGATAGATAGATAGATAGATAGATAGATAGATAGAGAGATAGATAGATAGATAGAGAGATAGATAGATAGATAGATAGATAGATAGATAGATAGATAGATAGATAGATAGATAGATAGATAGATAGATAGATAGATAGATAGATAGATAGGTAGGTAGGTAGGTAGATAGACAGATAGGTAGATAGAGAGAGAGCGACAGAGACAGAGAGAGACACAGACACACTGACTCCACTCTCCCCAAAGTCCTTCGGATGAGACTATAAACCAAGGCCCCGTGTGAGAACGCACGCAAAACATCTTTCGCACACGTTAAATCCTGTTCCGCTTTTCGTAAGAGTAGGTCATTGTGTGCCGCTTGGAACAGATGACAGAATTTACAATACCGCATACACACGGGGACTAGGTGTAAAAAATCACATAAGTGCTTATTCCATTATCCTCGATAAAAAAGAATAAAATATATTTTAAAAAACCAGACTCAGACACATAGATACACACACGCACACACAGACAAAAGATAAACAGACACACACACACACACACACACACACACACACACACACACACACACACACACCACACACACACACACACACAAGATAAACAGACCACAGACAAGAGACCCCAAGAGACACAAGCCACTGTGTGCCATTGGGAACAGATGACAGAATTTACAACAACAACAAAAAAGCATACACACGGGGAACTGGGTGTAAAACAGCACATAAGTGCTTATTCCATTATCCTCGATATGAAATAATAAATGAATAAGACAGGTAGAACAAGTTATTCACTGAAGCAGCCTACAGTAGGAGGAGAGAGCAGCTTAGCTGTATATATGGCAGGGTGGTGGTGGCGGTGTTGGTATTTCTGTCTACACCTGGCCATCACCTGTTTCCTTTCACCTGCAAAGCGTTTCACAGTCGGGCCAACATTGCATAGGAGGCTGCTGGAAACCTCACATACAACACGTCAACAGCGCTGAACAGAAAGATGGAGGGCTGGTGGCGGGTTGTGGCTGATGATGATGTTGGTGGTGGTGGTGGTGGTGGTGGTAGTGGCTGTTGGTGGTGGTGGTGGTTGTGGTGGAAGGGGGAGGGTGATATAGAAAGAAGGGATTTGTAATCCTTGTCTGTAGTGTCCTTAAAACGCTTTCCTTGTCGTTATCTGGATGAAGACTGTTTTACTGCGCGAAACCTGGTTTCAAAGTGGTTGGAAATTATTTTTTCAAACTGTATTTAGCGCATCGTTTTTATATCAACAGAGAAGAAACACGATCCAAAATAATTTACAAGAAAAAAGGATGTTTAGTCAATAACAACTTAGTGAAGACTGGGAAACGTAAAATACGACTGCTCCCTTTTCCCCTACAGGTAACCAACTATAGGGTAACCAACTATCTACTAACCCTTCCCTCTGTATCACCCACTACTGGGTTACGGTAGCATACAATTAATGTGCACCTTGCAAGTGTACTGAGAAATAGAGGTCATATCCCTTAATTGTAGGGACAGTGCTAATTAGCAGGTACAATAACACGCCATTTTTACCGGAAGTTTCCACCGGAAGCTTCCAGACCAGGAGGGAGAAGTGTTTTGGTTTTTTTTCTGTTGAGTACAGCCGTCCACCTAAGGATGACAGCCACATAAGGACACAACATTTGTTTGTTTGCTTTTGCCCTGGGAAATGAGTGTCGTGGGTAGAATAGCTGAGCGGTTAGAGCATCATGCCTGTGATCTGACGGAAAAAATGAAAGCACGGGTTTGAATCTAGGCTGAGATTTGGGCTCTGAACTAGGTCAACAGTTTTTGCCTGTTATTGATGACAGCAAAGTGTTTTAAGCCTACAAGTCATTACAAAGCTATGTTGTAACATTTTTTAAGCCGAGATTGTCCTCAACAAACAATAAGCTCTTAGCATCATTACATGATCTCCGCAATCAAGGACTAAAATCCTCTGAAGTCGGAGTATGGCTGCCTATAGCGGGGTTTTTTTTCATATCGAATGCCTACATGCAAACTTCTCACTCGGTGTGCAGTTACGCTTTCACAGTGATTCCCAGGTGTGATGGGTGAGACAGAGTGTATATTTTGGGTGACATTAAACTCAGGAACGCCCAATAGCAACAACATACAATTCGTTTAAGGACAGTCTACCATAGGCACTGACTTGGTTTCCCCAGAGAGCTTGTACGTTGATTTCGTAGGGTCCTTAAGCTGCAAGTTTATGAGGCTGTACAAAACGAGTGATTCAGTCTTTTTTTTCCTTAAGTAAAATTTCTTTCTCGCTCCACAGACATGTTCTGTTTGAGATGATACATTTTTGGAAAAGGAATGGGATGCTAACTCACTTGAACATCTTATCCCACTCTGAAATTCCATCCCTAGGGCCCGGGTGGCCAGGGATAAGGTAAAGACGAACAGCTGAATGTGTCCTCCCTGCTGTTAGGAAAAATAGGTCTAAGGGCAAACCTCGAAATTCGGCTTTGGTTAATCTAGGATAAAGTGGCAAATCTATTTTTCTTGTTTAAGTAAATGTCTTGTGATATGACACAAGGGGACTGGTTAAATTCCCCCAGCACGCCATTTTCCTTCGTTCTCTCCCGGGTGCAGGCTGTTTCCCTGTAGTCGTCCCTGGGTTCTCCCCTCTTTTGTTTTTCCCCCCCACGGGTCTGCCCTTTTGTTTTCCCCGGTCCCCATAAAATTTTGAAAACAGAACTAAAGTTCAGCTTCTTCCTAAATTTGTTTTTCTAGAACAGCAAAACTTTAAGCTGCAGAATTCGCATTGACTTTGTACAGACTCAGTACCCTTTATTTTGGGAAAAATTTACACAAAATTTTAACAAGTCATAGTCGTGAATCACTTCCATTGCGGCCTTGTCTGACCCAAAAACATTAAAGGAAACATAACTGCTTATTTTGTTATATTTGTGTAACTATGCAATGCCTTTTTTGTATTACCTTTCAAACTCAACGTTTTTACAAAAAACAGATTTTTTTTATCTTTTGCCTTTTTTTTTTCTGTCTGTCTTACAAAAACTTGGGAATTTGGCCATTTAATTCACCAATGAGTTAAAAAAAGTTTAGATTTGGTTTAAGTTTGTTCAGGGAAATTTAAAACCCCAAATAAAAATTTAAAGAATTGTCATTTTTGTTTTTTTACCCTTAAAACTGGTAACTGTTTTCCTTAGTCCACAGGCACAAGCACGGGTCTTTTCACATGGCGAGGTACTAGATGCATGTGTGGATGTGTTGATTATGATTGTGTGGTGTAGGATTCCGGAACACAGACTCGTGTGGACGGACATCCCCCCTCATCCTGTCGTGCTGGGGCATTCCCCATAAAAACCCCTTTTTCACCCCCGGGGGATCTCAATAAACCCCTGATGTAATAATGTGCCCCGGTTTACTCCCTTCCCGGTGGATTTTATTCAAAGCGTGTTCAACGTACTGTGATCTTTTCTGCGCAGTTACCATCTGGGGATGTGATCACTGAACCAACTTTTTTGTGGATTCCTTCTACCTGGATACATTAAAGGTGTAGATGTAAACCCCGTAACCAGGCTTTGTAGGTGGGTGCCTGTTACAACTGTTTACGGACTGCAACTTGTTCTGCGTTGCGTTTTTTGTGAATCGTCATCTCCACACTGCCTTCTTATTTTAGGCTTCAGTCCTCCGGGGGCCCCCCATGTGGGAATTTTTACACTGCCCTTATAATTATTTTTGCTCTTTTAAAATCAATGATAAAAACGAGGATATGGCAGGGCCCGGGAGCATTAAAACTGACGTCTAGCGGTCCTGACTCCTTCGTGTGGATCATGATACCAGGACTTTGTATATTGGGGCAAACAAAGGGAAAAACTGACGGCCCGGGAAGCATAAAAATTCTTTTTAGACGCTGCTGTTTCCACTGGATTAATGAGCCAAAACTTTGCCCGTTGTGGGTCGTAATCAGAAACACCTGCCCTTTTTTCCCCGTCATTGTCCCCGACATGCCAATTCAAAGAGAACACTGGAGTGTCCACTTTAAAAACAGTGCCCTTTTTGCGAGTTCCCCTCAAAAGGGCTTGGAAGAATCTGCCCCACCTTCTGTATCTCTGGGTAAAATCAGGGCTTTTTCTAGCAAACTTTAGAAACCTATTTCTTGCACGGGGTCTGTGTTAATTTTCCCAACAAAGAAACACAAACAATTAACCTGGCATGGATTTTTTTGAATTCATTTCAGCATCAGTGAAGACTTCATTTGTGACAACTCAGGAAAACACCCCAAATGAAACTCAATCACATCTCCTTTTACAGCCTTTTCTATTAGAATCTTCAAGGACAGTATCAAGAATCTCCAAGGACAAGTGTTATGAAATTCTTTCAAACCCTTTTTTTTTTTTTGGGGCCCCTGGGCAAAAGCTCATGAAAGGTCAGCCTCTCCTCTGCTTATAAATCCTCGTCCTTCATTTTACTTACTTGGATTTGTCTTTAAAATTTCTCCGTTGAAAAAAAATCTCAGCAGTTCCCCCAAAAAGTCCCAACCACAGGGTTACACAGCTGTCGTTCCCCCCACCCTCAGCTACTCAACAGCTGTATCCACCCCTTCCCCCTACCCCCCGTAGGGGAACCAATAGTTTAATTTTATTTTAAAGCAGGAACGTACCACACTGTTTAAAAGGCGATGTTTTATTTGCGCCTGTGTAAGTGTAAAGTGAAGGTTTAAACCTTTTCCACCCCTTCCCTACCTCCTTACCCAACCTTTTTCCTCCTTTCCTATTTTCCCCCCCTCCCTGACTCCCCGTGTGTTGCCGGAAGTGGGAGGGGGGGCAGGGCAGGGCAGGGCGGGCAAAGGCAGGGCAGGGGCAGGGCAGGGCAGGGGAGGGCAGGGCGGGGAGGGGCAGGGAAGGGCGGGGGCGGGGGGCAGGGACAGGGGCGGGCAGACAGGGCAAGAAGGGAAGGGGAGGGCAAGTTAGGACAGGACAGGACAGGAAGGACAGAAACAGGCAGGGGGGGGCAGGGCAGACAGGGACGGGGAGGGAGGGCAGGGGAGGACAGGGCAGGGCAGGGAGGGCAGGGCAGGCAGGGACAGAAGAACAGAACAGGGGAGGGCAGGGACAACAGAACGAACAGGGCAGGGCAGGGGCGGGGCAGGGCAGAAAAAGGGCAGGGGCAGGGGAGGGCAGGCAGGGGGCAGGACAGAACAGGGCAGGGCAAGTTAGGGCAGGGAGGGAAGGAAAGACAGGACGGGACAGAAGGGGAAGGGCAGGGACAGGGGGGCAGGGGCAAGGGCAGGGGAGGGAAGGACAGGACAGGGCAAGGGGGAGGGCAGGGGCAAGGAGGGCAAGGGCAGGGGGTTGGGTTGTGGGGCCGCGGACTCCTGCGGCTTTGTCCCTGGCCAGCGTGCTTACAAAATTAAAGGTGGTGCCCCCAAATCCCACACCGCCGACCCAGCCAAAACCCAACAGCTCCCCCCAAACCCCCCTCCCCCCACCCCTCCCTGGGCCGCGGGGACCCCACAGCGGGGCAGCCAAGGTGGGGGCGGGCCCCGGGCTCCCGGAGATTCATTCCCGGCCTCGCTGACCAAGCGTCGGCGATCCCGGAAAAAGTGTCCCTCCTTTTTCCCACTGCGCTAAAACGAGGGGTGAGTTTTTTCGTTGGGGGTGGGGTTGGTTGTTTGTGTGGGTTGTGGGGGGGGGGGGGGTAGTGTTGGGGTGGTTTTTGTGGTTTGTGTGTGTGTTGTGTGTGGGGTTGTTGGGGGTGTGGTGTTGGTGTGTGTGTTTGTTTTTTGTGTGTTTGTGTGGGTGTGTGTTTTTGGGGTGAGTGTGTGTGTGTTGTGTTGTGTGTGTGTGTGTGTGTGGTGTGTGTGGTGTTTGTGGTGAGGGGGTATTCGTGGTTATGGTATTTGTGTTTTTTTGATTTGGGGTGTGTGGTGTGGGTTTGTGTGTGGTGTGTGGTGGGGGGGTGGGGTAGGGGGGGGAGTGTGTTGTGTGTTTTTGTGTTTTGGTGTGTGGTGTGTGATGTGTGTGTTTTGGTTGGGGTGTGTTTTTGGTTTTGTTTTTGGGTTTTTTGTGGTTTGTTTTTTGTGTTGTTGTGTGTGTGTGTTTGTTGGTTGTTGTGCGTGTGTGTGTGTGGGTGAGTTGTGTGTGTGGGTGTGTGTGGGGTGTGTTGTGGGTGGGGTGGTGATGTGTTGTGTGAGGGTTTTGGGGTGTTGGTGTTTGTGTTGTGCGGGTTGGTTATTGTTGTGTAGTGTGGTTTTGTGGTGCGTGTGTGTGTTTGTGTGGGGTGTGCATGTGTCTGTTTTGTGTGTTTGTGTGTGTTTTGGGTGGTGTGTTTTTGGGGTGAGTGTTTTGTTTTGTGTTATGTAGGGGGGGGGGGTGATGGGGATGGTGGTATGTGTGTGTGTGATTGTTGTGTGGTGGTGTGTGTGTGTTGTGTGTGTGGGCGTGTGGTGTGGTTTGTGTGGGTCGTGTGTGTGTTGTTTTGTACGGTGTGGGTGCGTGTGTGTGTGTGTGTTTTGTGCGTGTTTTTGTTGGGGGGGGAACGTGTGTGTGTGGTCGTGTGTGTGTTGTGCATGTGTGTGGTTGTGTGTGGGGTTGGGTGGCGGTGTTGGGGTGTGGTGTTGGGGTGTTGTGCTTTTTGGTGTGGTGTGTGTGTTTGGGTTGGGGTGGTGGTTTTGGTGTGTGTTGTGGGTTTGTGTGTGGTTTTTTGTGTTGTGGTTTGTGGTGTGGGTGTTGTGGTGTGTTAGTTTTGTGTGGTTTGTGCGTTGGGTGGTGTTAGAGTTTTGTTGTGTGTGGGTGTATGTGGTGTGAGTGTTTTGTGTGTGTTGTGTGTGTGTTTGTGGGGGGTGTGGGGGTGATTGTGTGTGTTGGATTGTTGTTTTGTGGTGTTGTAAATGGGGGTTTTTTTGGGTTTTGAGGGATGTGTGTGTGTGTTTGTGTGGTTGTGTGTGGTGTGTGGGGGTTTTGTGGTTGGGGGTTTTGGGGGTGGGGTGTGTGTGTGTGTTTTTGTGGAGTGTGTGGTGTGGGTGGGGTGTGTGTGTAGGGGGGGATTTTTTGTGTTGTGGTTGTTGTTTTTGTGTGTGTGTGGGGTGGGTGGGGTTTTTTTGGGTTTTGGTTTTGGGGGGTTGTAAAGGGGGTGTGTGGGTTTTTGGTGGGTGTGTTGGGTGGTGTGGGTGGGTGTGTGTGGGGGTGTGGGGGGTGTGTGTGTGGTTTTTGGGGTTTTTGATGTTTTGGGTTTTTTGGGTTTGGGGTTTTGGGTTTTGGTGGGGGGGTTTTTGGGGGTGGTGGAATTTTGTGGGTGGGGGGGGGGGGGATGTGGGGGGTCGTGGTGGGGCGTGTGTGTGTCTAGTGTGTGTGTAGTGTTGTGTGTGTGGGTTATTAGGTGTGGAAAAGTGTGTTTTGTGTGGTGTGTGGTGTGTGGGGTTTTGTTTGTTGTGGAAATGGGGGATGTGGAAAAGGTATGTGGGATTGTGTAGGGTGCTGTAATGTGGTACTTTTGATGTGGGGTTCGTGTTGTAGTGTAGCCCCGGTTAATTGGTATTTTTATGTTATGGTGCGAGTGGATAGGTGATGTGGTATAGTATTGGTACGGTGAATGCGGGTCATGCCAATCCTGCGAGTGGTGTGATAGACCTGGTGGGGTGTCATGTGGCGTGTTGTATTTGATGTGATGTTGTTTGATTGGTGGGTTGTGCGGTAATTTTTGGGCGGGTGTTTGTTACTCACATACCGTGCGTGGTAGCATAGCGTGTTTGTGCTTTGGGCGTGACATATTAATATAGTCCATCGTTTCCCGATCACATTTATTTGTAATGGTATGTTTTTACTGTAAAATTTTCGTGTGGAATTTTTGTATTGCTTTTGGGAGTTTTCCTTTCATTGTATTTTATTGCGTTTTTCGTTGTGCGGCATTTGTATTTCATAAATTTTGATTTCTTGATTTTTTTTCGTATTGAATCGCGTTGTATCCATTGTATTGTCTGTACTGTGCTGTATTTTATTGGATTTCATTGCCATTGCATTTTCATCGATTTGCAATGCACTGTATTCTCTGTAAAGCATTGTATCGCATTTTTTCACTTTTATTGATTGCATTGTATTGATTGTGTGTGTGTGTGTGTGTGTGTGTGTGTTGTGTGTGTGGGTGTGTGTTGACATTTGGACAGTTGAACTATTATTCTATTAGTTGCATGACTGTGTAAGAATGATTTAGTACAATCGCTTTTATTTGTCTTGCAAAAACAGCGCTATATAAATTCCATTTTTCATCTTTTTTTTTTATTATTATTATTTTTTATTTTAAAAATTTTT
>CM054135.1:4662518-4675018 GCA_028751875.1 Rapana venosa
GCGGGGTAAAAACACCTTGCAGCAAGTTTGTTTTCTCATTTCCACTCCTCTCTTGTTCAGATAGTCTACTGTCTAGAGGTCTGTCTCTCCCCTTTGCCATTGTTGTCGTGTCACCATATGTTGGTTGGTTGGTTGGTTGTTTGGATTGGGGGGAGGGGGGAGTGTTTTGTTTTGTTTTGTTTCTGGCGCTTCTGTCTGCTATGGGGGTATTATATTGTCACGGATATCTGAAAGTGCCCTATTAGCTTTTGCGCCTGGTGGCAGCATTGGTGTGTGGCTCTGTGAAAGTGTGTGATTTTTGAGTGTTTTCTGTTATCGTATGAGGACAATTTTATATCACTGTGTTTTTGTTTTTGTCTGGATTCGAACGGTCAGACCAGTTTTTCTTGAAATTGCCTAATTTGTAAAATATTTCAATTCTAAATTTTTCATCTTGTAAATATTTTGTTTGAAAAATGGCAACATGATGATTTGTGTTTACCTTGCTGTATTAATTTTTGCCACCCTTTCTACCCTGACCCTGCTGCATCGTGACAAACTGCACGTGCTTCACGAACTTCATCCACCACCACCACCGCCAACATCCAGCTTTCCTCACTCCACCCCAATGACACACACCACTGTAGATCTGAGAACACTGTTATGTGAAATCGGCCGCAAACAAAACGGACTTGATGAAGCTACAAAGCAACATATCTCAAACCTTGGTATTCATCGCAGAAAAACCAGAAGAGGAACACGTGCAGGCAGACGTCATCGCCTGCAGTGTGCCCGGCCTCCACGTGTCTCCCCCCTCACCTCTGACGTCACTTCCGTAACCACTGACCACGCTGCCTCATCTCCCCGTGACATGCTTCCCCCTGTTATTGATTTATCTTCTATGTGTGAAAAGACTTTTCTTGATTGTAATGTGCTTCATGCTGTGTACAAAGTTTCAGATACCCTGCCTGACTCTGTTCCTTTACCACCCTCCACACCTGACTCATCATGTAAACTCTTGTATGTTCTCCCACTGTCTACTTATCTGCCATCGCCTTCATCTTCTTCCTCAGATCCTTGTCCTAACTCACCACTTTCTCCTTCAACCTCTCCGTCTCCTTCAAATCTTCTTCACATCTGTCTGCACAATGTACAATCTGTTTGCCCAGATGGAAAGGCTGTTTTCCCTTTTCCCGATTTTATCTCTGAAAAAAACCTAGATTTAACTTTTCTCACAGAAACATGGTTAAAACAACAAGGCCATGAACCTATGATAAAACAGCTAACACCACCTGGCTATAAGACTCTTTCCTTCCCCCGACTCCCCCGTGGAGGTGGCATTGCTGTCGTTTACAAGGACACGCTGCATCCGGCTCTTTCTTTCTGCCACTCCCTCCCTTTCTCACCGGAATCTTTCGAAGTCTGTGAACTCAACCTCAATCTACCCGCCATTCTGTCACTTTCTGCTGCCTTTACCGCCCACCTCCCAGCCGTAAAAACAATCTGACATCTTCCCTTTTTCATCAAGAATTCCAATCTCTCCTTGATCACTACAGCCTCTCTCCCAAGAAACTTATCATTCTTGGCGACTTTAACTTCCACTTTGACAACCAGTCTTCTCCTGACGTCAAGCGTCTTTCTCTTTATTTGTCTAACCACTCTCTGTCCCAGCTGGTAAATGAAGCTACACACAGATCGGGTCATATTTTAGATTGGCTCATCACTGATGTTTCACTAGATCTCATCAGGTCTGTATCCGTCACTAATGAACTGCTTTCTGACCATTCTGCCATTCTTTTCTTTCTCAACATTGCAAGGCCTATTAAAAAGAAAAAGTGCATCACCCGTCGCAATCTCAAGTCCATAGATATCCAAACTTTCTCTACCCAAGCTGCTGAACGCCTATCACAAATCCCTGACCACACTGACCCGTCTAAACACTACAACACTGTTCTTGGCCAACTGCTCGATGAGCATGCGCCTCCCACCGACCTCATTCTTCCTGATAGGCCTTGCGCCCCATGGTACACCCATGATATCCTGGTCGCAAAACGCAAACGCCGACAACTCGAGCGACAATGCGTAAAACAAAAACTGAAATAAATAAGCAACTCCTTCGAAAACAAATCAACAAAGTCAAAACCTTAATCCATTCAGCAAAGACAAAGTATACTCTGCTCAAGTTCTTGATGCTACGTCCATGAAATCTCTCTTTTCCCTCACCTCAACTCTTCTGGGATCCGCAAAGGCAAGCCTCTACCCACTGTTCACAGCCCTTCCGAACTTCCTGCTATATTTTCTTCATTCTTCTCTGACAAAGTCCGCAACATTCGCTCCAGACTGGATCAGACTTCTTTCCAACCCGCACCTCCTGATCCCCAATTCACTGGCATTCCTCTCATTTTCTTTCATCCAACAAGTGAGAATGAAATCAAAGCAATTCTGAAAGAAATGACAATAAAATCATGTGATCTCGATCCTATACCTGCTTCTCTTCTCACTCAGTGCATTCCACAGCTCATACCCACTATCACGAAAATAGTAAACTCATCTCTTCTCTCAGGAATTTTTCCATCAGCTCTCAAAACTGCTATAGTTACACCTCTACTCAAAAAGCACGACCTCGACCCTAACATTCTGAAGAATTACAGGCCTGTTTCTAACCTACCTTTTATCTCTAAAGTCCTTGAAAAAGTTGTTCTGAAACAACTCAATAGCCATCTTCATTCCAACAATCTCCTTCCCCCTTTTCAGTCTGCCTATCGTGCCAACCACAGCACCGAGACCACCCTAGTCCACACCTTCAACACGCTTTTGCACGCTTCTGACTCAGGAAAAATATCCCTTCTCACTCTCCTCGACTTGTCTGCAGCCTTTGACACTATAGACCACTCAATTCTTCTCTACCGTCTCCAGAACACGTTTGGTATTAAAGACACAGCCCTCACCTGGTTCAGTTCATACCTTACAGACCGATTCCACACAGTTACAGTAAATAAGATTCAATCAGCACCTGCCAAACTGGAATGTGGAGTCCCACAGGGTCAGTTCTCGGCCCTGTTCTTTTCACTCTCTACACTGCCCCACTTTCACATATAATAAACCGTCATCAAATCAGCCATCATTTTTATGCAGACGACTCTCAGATTCTTAGCAGTGAAACTCCCGAAAACCTGCCTTCCCTCTTGACAAATATGTCCTGCTGCCCTTTAAGATATCCAAAACTGGATGATAGAGAACAAGTTACAACTAAATGCAGATAAAACCGAAGCCATGCTTATAGGGACCAAACACAAACTCTCTTCCATAACAACAGCTTCAATAGAATTCGGCAATACGTCTGTCCCTCTATCCACTGTAGTGAAATATCTAGGGTAGCTATCGATAACACGCTCTCCATGCAAAAATTCATCACCCAAACCTGCCAGTCGTGCTACTATCAATTACGGCGCATTAGTGCAGTTCGAAAGTATCTGTCCACTGATGCAACATCCAAACTAGTCACATCTCTCATTCTCTCACGTCTGGACTATTGCAATTCCTTCTGGCTGGTCTGCCAGCATCATCTATCCACCCTCTTCAACGTATACAAAACTCTGCAGCTCGACTAGTCCTCAGAAAGAAAAAATCTGAGCACATTACTCCTCTCTTGCGATCTCTCCACTGGCTGCCTGTGCCACAGAGAATAAACTATAAGATCTGCACCCTCTGTTACAAAAGTCTCCACAAAACGGCACCTTCCTACCTCTGTGAATGTCTTCATTTGTACACTCCTTCTCGTTCCCTCCGCTCTGCTGCAGATACCTTGTGCCTAAGAATACCTAGATTCAACCAGTCCACTGTTGGCCGTCGCTCTTTCTCTGTTTCTGGTCCAGTGATCTGGAACGACCTCCCTCTCTCCTTCGTCAAAAGCCTACTTATGATGCTTTTAAATCCAGCCTAAAGACGCATTTATTTCAAACCTAAGATTCTCTCCTCTTGTTTCATCTCATCTCTGTCCCTGCCCTCAATAACCAACTCCCCCCCCCCCCCCATTAGCCTGCCCGAGTGTACAACTTTTGTGTGTGTGTGTGTGTGTGTGTGTGTGTGTGTGTGGTGTGTGTGTGTGTGGGCGCGCGCGCGCGTGTGGGTTTGCATTTGTATTTGTAAAAAACTGTTAATTGTGCGCGTGTGTATGTTTACATTTGAATTTGTAAAAATCTATTAATCGTAACTGGCTGCATGCGAAAGAATAGGATGAATGAGAGCGCTTTGATTTGTTTTTTTGCAAGATTTAGCGCTGTATAAATTCCATGTATTATTATTATTATTATTATTATAAACTCAGCGTTGGTGTTAAGCTGCCCCGGGTATTTTTATGTTAGGAATATCTGATAAGCTCAGCTTTTGTATTCAGCTGCCCCGGGTATTTTTATGTTACGGATATCTGATAAACTCAGCTTTTGTATTCAGCTGCCCCGGGTATTTTTATGTTAGGGATATCTGATAAACTCAGCTTTTGTGTTCAGCTGCCCCAAATATTGATGATTTCTCTACGTCTGAAATAGACTGAAAAGCCAGTGCAATACTTAAACCCTGACCAATAGTTTTGTCTACTCACTTCAGAAATCCCGATTAGATTTAGATGTTCAGAAATCTTGATGAGGCCTTATCCAGGAGCCGAAACTCAGTGAGGCTAAGCCAAAGGCATGTCTTTACTCAAAAATGCATTTAAAATGTTGTCTTTGAAAAACAGTATTTTCTAGGGGAAGGGGGGGGGGTCTTCACTTTTTTAAAGTGAATCTTCGATCAATCTTTTTTTAAGTGATTGGGAAGTTGTAACTGGTCACCTGCATGTCTTTTCCTCCACCACTACTTTCTGAATAATCAAGTTATATCTTTTTGTTGAATGTCCATATTCTAAAACCCCAACTCGCCTCCCCCCCCCCCACCCCCCCTCCCCCACTTCACATGACTTCTATCTTTCTTTCTTGAAGAGAATTTCTCACTGGAAGAATAATGATGTTTTGTCTTGATCCTAGTATTGTACAGAGCAAGTCTTTTTTTCACACAGAGAGAGAGATGGAGAGAGAGAGAGAGAGAGAGAGAGAGAAAAGAGAGAGAGAGGAGAGAGAGAGAGAGACAGAGAGAGAGAAGAGGAGTAGAGAGGAGAGAGAGAGAAAGAATGGCAGACAGACAGACAAGCAAACAAACAGAGACAGACAGAGAGAGACAGGCACAGACAGACAGAGACACAGAGAGACGGAGAGACAGAGA
Organism: Rapana venosa; assembly: GCA_028751875.1. Lineage (NCBI taxonomy): Eukaryota > Metazoa > Mollusca > Gastropoda > Neogastropoda > Muricidae > Rapana > Rapana venosa. The sequence continues at coordinate 4,667,754 of CM054135.1, forward strand.
CAGACAGAGAGAGTGTGTGTATGTGGGAGAGAGAGAGAGAGAGAGGGGAGAGAGAGAGAGAGAGAGAGACGCTTTGAGAGAGAGAGATAGAGAGAGAGAGAGAGAATGCCTATTGCTGCTGTGGGAAACGTTTTGTGGGAGAAGGATCTAGGTGAATGAAAAGGGGGGAGGGGGGGGGGGAGGCTGGAAGTGGGCCAGTGGACAGGAAGTAGGAAGATCAAAGGCAGAATAATATTGGGAAGGCAGTTTTTGTTGTGACATTATGCCCTTTACCCTGTTGCTCTTCTGTTGTGTTCTGTTTTGTTTTGGTTTGGGTTTTTTACTGCTATAGCTGTGCCTGCCCAAGTTTCTCCTCTATCATTAGCGTGTGTGTGTGTGTGTGTGTGTGTGTGGTGTGTGTGTGGGTGGGTGTGTGTGTGGGTGTGAGTGTGTGTGTGTTTGGGTGTGGGTGGGTGTGTGTGTTTGGGTGTGTGTGTGGGGGGGGGTGTTTCTGATTGTCTTGCCTGTCTGTCTGTGCACGCACGTATGTGTGTGTGTTTGTGTGTGTGTGTGTGTGTGTGTGTGTGTGTGTGTGTGTGTGTGTGTGTGTGTGTGTGTGTGTGTGTGTGTGTTTGTGTGCGTGTGTTTGTGTGGGTGGGTGTGTATGTGTGTGTGTGTGTGTGTTTCTGATTGTCTTTGCTGTCTATCTGTCTGTCTGTGCACGCACGTATGTGTATGTGTGTGTGTGTGTGTGCACGCACGCGCGCGTGGGGGGGCGTGAGGGATGCATGTATTGGGAGAGAAAGTTGCAAACAAGAAAAAAGTATGGTGAACATCTTCACAGCAAGGGAGAGGCAACACACAGACAGAGACAGAGAAAGAACGGATTGTGAGGGATATCTTTCAGCTGTCCGTTACAAGGGGGATTGTGCACATTTAAAGGTGGGGTGGATGTGGGTCATCCGTCCTCTAGAGTAAGTTCCCTGTCCTCTAGGGTGAGGTCAGGGTAGGTTCCGTGTCCTCTAGGGTGGGTTCAGGATGGGTTCCCTGTCCTTTAGGGTGGGTTCCCTGTCCTCTAGGGTGGGTTCAAGGTGGGCTCCCTGTCCTCTAGGGTGGGTTCCCTGTCCTCTAGGGTGGGTTCAGGGAGGTTCCCTGTCCTCTATGGTGGGTTCGGGGGGGGGGGGGGGGTCCTGTCCTCTAGGGTCGGTTCAGGGGTGGGTTTCATGTCCTCTAGGGTGGGTTCAGGGTAGGTTCCATGTCCTCCAGGGTGGGTTCGGGGTAGGTTCCATGTCCTCTAGGGAGGGTTCAGGGTAGGTTTCATGTCCTCTAGGGTGGGTTCAGGGTAGGTTTCATGTCCTCTAGGGTGGGTTCAGGGAGGGTTCCCTGTCCTCTAGGGTGTGTTCAGGGAGGGTTCCCTGTCCTCTATGGTGGGTTCAAGGGGGGTTCCCTGTCCTCTAGGGTGGGTTAAGGGAGGGTTCCCTTCCTCTAGGGTGGGTTCATGGTAGGTTCCATGTCCTCTAGGGTAGGTTCAAGGAGGGTTCCCTGTCCTCTAAGGTGGGTTAAGGGAGTGTTCCCTGTCCTCTAGGGTGGGTTCAGGATATGTTACTTGTCCTCTAGGGTGGGTTCAGGGTAGGTTTTGTGTCCTCTAGGGTGGGTTCAGGGTAGGTTTCATGTCCTCTAGGGTGGGTTCAGGGAGGGTTCCCTGTCCTCTAGGGTGGGTTCATGGTAGGTTCTCTGTCCTCTAGGGTGGGTTCAGGGAGGGTTCCCTGTCCTCTATGGTTGATTTGGGGTAGGTTCCCTGTCCTCTAGGGTGGGTTCCGGGTGGATTCCTTGTCCTCTAGGGTGGGTTCAAGGAGGGTTCCCTGTCCTCTAGAGTGGGTTCAGGCAGGGTTCTCCTGTCATCTGGGGTGGGTTCAGGGAGGGTTCCCCGGTCATCTAGGGTGGGTTCAAGGAGGGTTCCCTGTCCTCTAGAGTGGGTTCAGGCAGGGTTCTCCTGTCATCTAGGGTGGGTTCAGGGAGGGTTCCCCGGTCATCTAGGGTGGGTTCAGGGAGGGTTCTATGTCCTCTAGGGTGGGTTCATGGAGGGTTTCATGTCCTCTAGGGTGGGTTCAGGGTGGGTTCCGTGTTCTCTAGGGTGGGTTCAGGGTGGGTTCCATGTCCTCTATGACGGGTTCAGGTAGGGTTCCCTGGTCATTTAGGGTGGGTTCAGGGTGGGTTCCCTGTCCTGTAGGGTTGGTTCAGAGTGGGTTCCTTGTCCTCTAGGGTGGGCTCAAGGAGTGTTCCCCTGTCCTCTAGGGTGGGTTCAGGGTGGGTTCCATGTCCTTTAGGGTTGGTTCAATGTAGGCTCTATGTCATCTGGGGTGGTTTTAGGGTAAGTTCCTTGGTCCTGTAGGTTGGGTTCCCCCTGTCTTCTAAGGTGGGTTCCCCTGTTCTCTAAGGTGGAGTCAGCGTAGGTTCCCTGGTCCTCTACTATGGGTTCTTCGGTCTTCTAAGATGGGTTTTCTGGTCCTCTGAGGTTGTTCCAGGGTAGGTTCACCAGTCCCATGGGATGGGTTCCCCCGTCCTCTAGGGTGGGTTCCCCAATCCTCTAGGGTTCATCCCTTGGTCTTCTAGGGTGGGTTCACCGATCCTCTAGGGCGGGTCCAGGATGGGTTCCCTTGTTCTCAGGGTGGGTTTTCGTGTGGGTTCGCCATTCCTCTAGGACTGGTTACGCAGTCCTCAAGAGTAGGTTTAGATTAGGTTCCCCAATTCTCTATGGTGGGTTCAGGGTGGGTTCTCCAGTCCTCATTGGGTTCAGGGTGGGTTCTCCAGTCCTCATTGGGTTCAGGGTAGGTTCGCTAGTCCTCCAGGTGGGTTCCTCAGTCCTCTAGGGTAGGTTCAGGGTAGGTGTCCAGGGCTTTTTCGGATGGGTTCAGGGTGGGTTTTCCCGTCCTCTAGGGTGGGTTCAGGGTGGGTACCCCAGTCCCCCAAGGTGGGTTTTAGGGAGGATTCCCCAGTCCTCCATGGTGGATCTCCGTGGGTTCAGGGTCTCACAGTGTACTTGTGCTTGGAAATGTGATAGTAACTGCTGGAGGGGAGTGTTGTCTCAGTCCAGCGTGAGATATATCACAGAGGAGGGGAGGGGAACGCTCAGAAGAAGGGAGGAGGTGGGGGGGTCGTTTTCCTGTTTATCTGTGGAAAATCAGTCGTTAAAATCTCCACCAAACTCCCCCAGGAAATTTGGATTGTAGATTCCTTCTTGTTGTCTCCGTCAAGATCAGTGGGAGAAGTTCCCATTTCACTGGCTGTTGTGGTGAGCTGGAGGTAGGGAATGGGCTACTCTCCTTCGGATGAGACTATAAACCGAGGCCCCGGGTTCGAACGCATGCAGAACATCTTGCGCACACATTTAAATCCTGTTCCGCTTTTCGGAAGAGTAGGCCATTGTGTGCCGGTGGAAACAGATGACAAAATTTACAAAACTGCATACACACGGGGACTGGATGTAAAAAAAAGCACATGAGTGCTTATTCCATTATCCTCGATATAAAAGAATAAATAAATAAATCCCCAGGGAGAGAGCGTGTCGCCACAAGAGCAGCGTCACCCTTTTTTTGGAACTTTCCTGTCAGCGCAAGTATTTGTTTCCTAGAAGAGTGGCGGCTTTCTTTGTAGAGAATTTTTGCCTGAGACAACTCTCTCGTTGCCATGGATTCTTTAAAGTGTGCTGGATGTATTTGGCATGCAGGATCTTGCTTTGTTGCCTCGTTTGAAAGACCAGCACACAAACCACCACTCAAGTCTAACAGATGGGGGTGGAATGTGAGGGTGGGTGGGTGGGGAGGAAGGAGTTGGGCCTAAACGTGGATCAAACCTCTAGACCACCCATCCACACACTCCTCTCTGTAAAAGCAATACATGTTCCCACTGCTGACCTGAGACGATGGGATAAGGGAGCGTCACGTACTCTCTTTGCATAAATCTGTGTGTAAAATTACCGCCCACCCGTTTTGAATAACTGGGAAGACGGGGGATTCCCACCTGATGCCTTTGGAGAAAAAAAAGAAACGGGTAAAATCCCATCTGACTGGTTGTGGAGGGCTTGTACACCCGCCTAGCGTGTAATTTAGGGTGAAGTTAACTGGGTTAAACCCCTACTTACTGCCTCTGAGAAAGTAAGTATAGTTGATTCCCTACCCGATATTCTTGGGAAAAAAATTATTAAACGCAATCTCCACTCACTGGCTGTGGAAACTGAGGTAGGATTGCCAGCAGCTTTTCAGGGGTATATAAAACTAAAAGTAAAAACCAAACAATACAAAACTAAACTAAAATGATGCAAAGCGAAAGAAAAGAAAAGAAAAGAAACAAACAAAATCCCCAAGCCACTGGCTCAGAAAAAAAATTGAGAAAATCAGACAAACTTCAGTATTTACCCGTTGGCTGCCATCCGGAAACTGATATCCTGTGAATATCATTCAACATTCAGGTCTATTTTGGGGGGGTGTTGGGGGGGGTCTGTCTATGGAAAGGCGAAAGTCCTTTTTGTGAATATCATACAGCATCAGGATCTTTTTTCTCTATTTTGTCTAGAAGATGTAAGCCCTTTTTGTGAATATCATACAGCATCAGGATCTTTTTTCTCTATTTTGTCTAGAAGATGTAAGCCCTTTTTGTGAATACCATACAGCATCAGGATCTTTTTTCTCTATTTTGTCTAGAAGATGTAAGCCCTTTTTGTGAATATCATTCGACACCAGGATTTTTTTTTATTTGTCTGAAAGGTGAAAGCCCTTTTTACTGAATGTCACAGTTTCCCCCCGTTCCTCGGCTAGTTTTTGCCCTCCGTTAAGGCAGCTACATTCCGTCTGCAGGAGTGATGTCTAAACATCTCACCAGTGTGCATGGGTTAAAAAAAGACATTTGTTATCTGTTCCTACCGGCACTCATTGGCCTACCTTTCCGAAGGGCGCATGTCAGATATATGAGTGTGTCACCTTGCAAAATTCTCAGCAGAGGCCAAAAGCATTAGCTATCTATAGTGTACATCTTCTTTTTTGAAAGGAATAGTTCATTTTGTTAAAGCTGTCTGGATGCTATTTATGAAACCAGCCTGCAAAGTGGTTGAAAAAATTATGAATATGATAACAGCATAATATTGTTTTTGATGGGGGTTTTGTCCCCGCAAAGATTAACCTGCAGTTCTGTTCTGTGTTCCGTACTATGACGCACGCAAGAGTCCTGTCTGGTAGAATTCGAAGCCTGCAGTTTGTCTATGATGTTATCAGCCTGTGGCATGAAGTTGTCAGTCCAGGTAATAGGTATGGGAAAAGAAGATTGCTCTGACACACACCCTCGCTAAATTGTTTTTGGGTGTATTTATCCTCGATATCGTTGCTATTCTGAAAGAAATACCAAGTAAACACAAAATATGTATATACTCAGCATCAATCCGCTTCAGTATTTGGCTTTTCTATGTATCTCTGATTACATTGTCGAATGCTAAAGACATGTCAATGACAAAGGTTCGGCAGTCAGGGTGTCTCTCATGCATGCATCATAAACATGAAATACTGTGTGCCTCCGCCGACTTTTCACGTCACACCTATAATTCATAATCATGATTCCACAGTGTAATGCATTCAGCAGTGAAGTGTGTGAGTGAATTAAAACAATAATTATCAAACCATAGGATGGGCTTTTTGTTGGGGGGGGGGTTGTTTGCAAATACAATAGTTGTTTCTGGTATGGTAAGAAGTATTAGACTTGATGACTGAATTTGAAAAGAGAGTGTGCCCCCAAAAAGTTGACAGAGCTAGAGTGAACTGCCTTTCACGTGCAATACACTTTCCCCAGACTGTTACACTGGCGGATTGGAGGTGACTGCAGAAAATGAGGGATAGTCTGAAGTGCAGTTTCACTTCACCAAACACTAGCATGCAACAACAGCAAAAAAAAGTGTCTGTCTTACTGGTTTCGCTTGCAGTAGTTTAAAGTAAGAGTGTTACTACTTTTTACTAGCTCTGCAGAGTTTTTGTGTCTATTTTGTTCAGGTTATGGACTGTCTCAGGGACAAAATTAACTCTGGAAATGAATGGAAGATAACATCGGCCATGCCAAAGGGAGAGAACGTTGTTCCAGGACCTGCATGCGTCTGAGGCTTTTCTTTAAAGGGAGGGGGGAGTCAGATATCAAAGCAATAACTTCAATCTTTGCCATGTGTCTATAATGATCTGAGATGTTAAAAACAAAACTTTAATCATTGCCATGTGTCAAAATGATTTGATATTTTCAAAACAATCTGTAATTTTTGTTCATGTCTATAATCTGAGATTTTCAACAACAACTTCTTTAATATTTGCCATGTGTCTATAATGGTACGATTTTTTTCATTCTATCTTTTTCCATGTGTCTTGGAATGATTCTGTAATTTTCGTTTCCCTCCTTCCAGCCTTAATGGAAAACCCATTTCGATCAGAATCGATCTTGACAATTGCAAAGGCACACTTCCTCTTCCAATGTGTCTGCTGACAAGAAGTGGACTTTACACCCTGAAATCCAGCCCTTGCTTCCCCACACCTACGCTTGTTAGTGCTTGTTCTCCCAGTTTCCTGTGGCCAGTGTTTACTGTCTGGGTGTTCTGAACCTGCAGTGTACAGTGGTTCAGATTTCCATCTGTCTCTGCTGCCATCTGTTTTCATTCATTTCTAGCCTTCCGCTTTCCAGGGGTTATTTCACTGGCAGTTCCAAACCTGTGGTCCTGTGTACTACTTTTCCCATCCATTTTTAGAGTACTATTCTGTCTGGGTGTCTTTCTTTCTCTATATGTGTGTGTTGTGTTGTGTGTGTGTGTTTGTGTGTCTGTGTGTGTGATCATGCACACATATGCACTGAATGTCTGTCTGTCTGTCTATCTCTGAGTCTACTCTCTTGTGAGCGAAGTTTGGCACACTTGCAAAATACAAATACTGAAAAATGTAAAGTAGTGAATCTACTACTCCATAAGAATATCATTCTTTTTGCTCGTAACAAGTTGAACTCTGGCAAAAACTTTTACTTGATAATGCAGATCAATGCAAAAAAAATTCTACTTTCATTCAAAATTTTCACACAGTCTAAAATCGAGGTTAACCTGGAAATATATACTGCTTATATGGAGACATTATTCCCAAGTTTCACCCACAACAGTGTGCATATACCTCCCTGTGCTTCATTAGGATCTCTTAACTACACCATCAATCAAATTCAAATATAAACAAACAATATTCAAACGTTGGGTAATTTTAGTGCAGTTGTTTTATTCTTTT
>CM054135.1:4681091-4691091 GCA_028751875.1 Rapana venosa
GGGGGGGGGGGGGGGGGGGGGGGGGGGGGGGGGGGGGGGGGGGGGGGGGGGGGGGGGGGGGGGGGGGGGGGGGGGGGGGGGGGGGGGGGGGGGGGGGGGGGGGGGGGGGGGGGGGGGGGGGGGGGGGGGGGGGGGGGGGGGGGGGGGGGGGGGGGGGGGGGGGGGGGGGGGGGGGGTGGGGGGGGGGGGGGGGGGGGGGGGGGGGGGGAGGCGAGTTGGGGTTTTAAATTCATTAAAAAAAAAAAAATTTAAAACGATTATTAAAAAGTGGGGGGGAAAAACCCCCCGGGCCCAGACCCCCCCCCCCAAAAAAACAAATTCCAAAAAAAGTAAACCCCCCCTTTAAAAAATTTTTTTTTTCAAAGACAACTTTTTTCCTTTTTGGAAAATTTGTTTTGGTTAGCCCAAGTTTCGGCCCTTAACCTATAAGATTTTCGAAAACAAAATTTAAAAAAAAATTTTTTTGAAGGGAAAAAAAAAATTTTGGGGGTTTTTAAATTGCCTTTTTCATCTATTTCAGACGTAGAGAAATTTTTTTGGGGGAGCTAACAAAAATATTTATCAGATATCCCTAACATAAAATCCCCGGGGCAGGAATAAAAAACTGAGTTTACAGATACCCCAAAACATAAAAAACCCGGGGCGCTAATAAAAAGGGAAAAATTTTTATAAAAATCCCCGGGCAAAAAAAACCAACGCTGATTTTAAAAATAAAATAATAATTTAAAATACATGGAATTTATCAGCCTAAATCTGCAAAAAAACAAAACAAACGCTCTCATTATCCCATTCCTTTTTGCCATGCAAACCGTTACGATTTAAAAATTTTTACAAATTCAAAAGAAACATACACACGCGCAACATTAACAGTTTTTTTAAAATACAAATGCAAAAACACACGCGCGCGCGCCCCACAACACACACACACCACACACAACACACCACACACCCACACACACCAAAAGTTTACCCGGGGGAGGCTAATGGGGGGGGGGGGGGGGGGGTTGGGTTTTTTGAGGGGAGGCCCGAAATGAGATGAAACAAAGAGGGGGGAGAATCTTTTGTTTGAAAAATAAATGCTCTTTAGGCTGGAAATTTTAAAAAGGGGATCCAAAAAAAGTAGGGGCTTTTTAAAGAAGGGGGAAGGAGGGGGGGTCCCTTTCCCGTCACCTTGGGAAACCCGAAACAGGAAGAAAGAAACGACGGGCCCAAAAAGTGGAAATGGTTGAATCTAAAATTTAAAAAAGGTATTCTTGGGAACAAAATTCGCGCAAAAGGGGGGTCCCAGAAAGAGAAGGATGTACAAATGGAAACCATTTTACGAGGAAAAGGAAAGGTTTCCTTTTTTTTTGAGGATTTTGTTTGAAACAATTAAGGGGGCGATCTTTAGTTTTTTTCTCTGTGGCACCCGGCCAACCAGTGGGAGATCGGGAAAAAGGGGAGTAATGTTCAGATTTTTTTCTTTCCCAGGGCTGTCCGGAGCTGGCCCGAGGGTTTTGTTTACTTTTAAGAGGGGGGAAAGAAAGAAAGCCCCGGCCCGGGCCGCCAGAAGGGGATTTCAATAGTCCAAAAACTAAAAAATGAGGGGGATGTGAATCCCTTTGTTTGGATTGTTGGAGTTGCTTTAGTGGGACAGATAACCCCTTTTCCCGACTTATGCCTAAAGCGCCGTAATTGGGTTGTAAGCACGGGCTGCAGGTTTGGGTGAAAAATTTTTTGCATGGAAAAGGGTGTTATCCCATAACTCAACCCCAATTAAATTTTCCCAAAAAGTGGGTAGAGGGCAGACGTATTGCCCGAATTCCCAAATTTAACGTTGTTTTGGAAGGGGAGTTTGTGTTTTTTGGGCCCCCATAAAACATGGCTTCCCGGGTTTTTTTCTGGGATTTAGGGTTTTAATTTTTTTTCTCTATTTATCCATTTTGGGTATCTTGGAAGCAGGCCCGGAAAATATTTGTCAAGAGGGAAGGCAGGTTTTCGGGGGGTTTCAATTTCTAAGGAAATTTTGAGAGTCCCCTGCCTAAAAATGAGGCCCCGATTTAAAGACGGGGGTTTTTTATTTTATGTGAAAGTGGCCCCCCCCCCCCCCCGGTAAAAAAAATTGAAAAAAAAAAAAAAAAAAAAAACAAAAAAGGGCCGGAGAACTTTTTTTAAAAAACCCCTTTTGGGGGCCCCCTTCCCACTACATTCCAGTTTGGCAGGTGCGATTAAATCTTAAATTTTTTGTTAAATGTGTGGAAAAAAACCCGGGCTTTAAAGGGATTGAAATTGGGAAACCCCCAAGGGAGGGCTTTTGTCTTTTAAATTTTTCCCAAAAAGTGTTTTTGGTCTGGGCGGTAGAAGGGGAAAATTGAGTGGGCTATAGTGTCAAAAGGCGCAGACAAGTCCCCAGGAGAGGGGAGAAGGGGGATTTTTTTACCCCCAACCCGAACGTTTCAAAAACGTGTTGGGAAAGGGGGTGAAAATTTGGGGGGTTCCGGTTTTTCGTGGTTGGAACGAAAAGGGGAGACTGAAAAAGGGGGGGAAAGGGGATTGTTGGATGGGAAAATTGGGTTAAATTTTTGTTTCCGAACAATTTTTCAAAAGGAAAAATTAAAAGTAAAAAAGGTAGGTTTTAAAAGCCCGTAATTCTTTTAGAAATTTTTTTGGGGCCCAGGTGTGTTTTTTTAGTAGAAGGGGTTTTAACCCATAGCAGTTTTAGAGGGTGAGAAAAATTTCCGAGAGAAGAGAAAATTTTACTATTTTCGTGTTTTAGTGGGATGAGGGGGGGAATTTCATGAGGGATAAAAAAAGCAGGTTAAGGATCGGATCCTTTATTTTTTAAAATTTTCCTTTCCCTTTTAGAATTGCCTTTTTATTTCCCTTCTCCCTTGTTGGGTGAAAAAAAAAGGAGGAAAAACCAAATGAATTGGGGTTCCCGGGGGGTGCCGGGGGTTGGAAAAAAGTCTGATTTCCCGTTTCTTGGGGGGCGGGGGAAAGTTTTGCGGGGGACTTTTGGGCAAAAAGAAGAATGAAGAAAATATAAACAGGGAAATTCGGAAGGGGCCGGGGAACGTGGGTGAGGGTTTCCTTTGCGGGTTCCCCCGAAGAGGTTTTAGGTGAGGGAAAAAAGGGGATTTCGGGGGACAAAACATCAAACTTGAGCAGAGTAATAAAAATTTGTCTTTTGGGTGAATTGGGTTTAAAGGTTTTTTACTTTGTTGATTTGTTTTCGAAGGAGGGGGCTTATTTTTTTTCAGGGGTTTTTGTTTTAAAAAGGGCCAATTTTTTCGCTCGAGGTTTTCGGCGTTTGCGTTTTGGGGACCAGGATATCATGGGTGTACCAGGGGGCGCAAGGCCCCATCAGGAAAAATGAGGTTTTGGGGTGGGGGGCGCATGCTATCGAGCAGTTTTGGGCCCAAAAACATGTTGTAGTGTTTAGGACGGGGGCCCGGTTTTGGTCAGGGATTTTGTTTGGCTTCAGGGAGCTTGGGTTAGAGAAAGTTGGGTATCTATGGGCTTTAGATTGGGACGGGGATGCAACCCTTTTTCTTTTTAAATAGGGCCTTTTCAAAAGTTTGGGAAAAAAAGAAAAGAATGGCAAAAATGGTCAGAAAGCAGTTATTAGTGACGGATACAGACCCTTTTAATCTGTGAAACAAACGGATGAGCCCAAACAAAATATGACCCGATCTGTGTGTGCTTCCCTTTACCACTGGGACAAGAGGGTGGTTAGACCAAATAAAAGAGAAAGGGGCCTTGGGCGTCAGGAGAAGCTGGTTTTCAAAGTGGGAAATTAAAGTCGCCAAGAATGATAAGTTTCCCGGGGGGAAGAGGCCCGTAGTGATCAAGGGGGAAGATTTTGGGAAATTTTGATGAAAAAGGGGAAAATGTCAAATTTTTTTTTTTTAACCGGGTGGGAGGGGGGGCGGTAAAAAAGGGAGCAAAAGTGACAGAATGGCCCGGGGAGATTGGGGTTGGGGTTTTACGACTTCGAAAAAATTTTCCCCGGGGAGAAAAGGGGGGGGAGTGGCAGAAAGAAAGAGCCGGATGCAGCGTGTCCTTTTAAACGACAAAACGAAGCCCCCTCCCGGAGAGTTTGGGGGGAAAGGGAAAAAGTCTTATAGCCAGGTGGTGTTAGTGTTTTATCATAGGTTCATTGGGCCCTTTTGGTTTTTTTTAAAACCCTTTTTTCTGTGAAAAAGGTTTAAAACTAGGGTTTTTTTTAAAATTTTTTTTTAAACGGAAAGGAAATCACCTTTCCATCTGGGGAAACAGATTGGACATTGTGCGACAGAGTGGGAAGGGAAAATTTGAAGGAGAAAAGGGGAGGTTTTAAGGGGGAAAGTGGTGGGGTTAGGACAAAAGGGTCCCGAGGGAAAAAATGAAGGCGATGGCAGATTTAAATGACATGGGAGAACATACAAAAGTTTAAAATGATGAGTCAGGGGTGGAGGGTGGTAAAGGGAAAAAAATCAAGGGGAGGGGGATCTGAAACTTTGGGACCAAAAAGCCCTGAAGCACATTACATCAAGAAAATTTTTTTCACACTTTGAAAAAAAAATCAAAAAAAGGGGAAGCAAGTCCGGGGGGAAAAGGGGGCAAAACGTGGTTTAGTGGTTTTCGGAAGTGGTAGGTTTGAGGGGGGGAGAAACGTGGAGGGCCCGGGGGACACTGCAGGGAGACGTCTGTGGAAAGTGTTCCCCCTTTTGTTTTTTTTTTTTTTGCGATGGGAAAACCAAGGTTTTTAGATATGTTGCTTTGGGTTGCTTCATCAAGCCGTTTTGTTTGCGGGATTTACATAACCCGTGGGTTTAAAATCTACAGTGGTGTGGGGGCCCTTTGGGGGGGAGTGAGGGGGAAAGGCCCGGTGTTGGGGGGGGTGGTGGTGGTGGTTAAGTTCGTGAAGCACGTGCCGTTTTTCACGATTTCAAACGGGCCCCCGGGAAAAAAGGGTGGCAAAAAAATTAAAACAGCAAGGGAAACACCCAAAACAAACATGTTGCCCTTTTTTTTAAAAAAAAATATTTACAAGATGAAAAATTTTGAATTTTAAAAAATTTTACCCAAAATTTGGGGAATTTTTAAGGGAAAAAAATTGGGTTTTGACCGTTCGAAAACCAGACAAAAACAAAAAAACAGGGGATATAAAAAAAAAATTTTTCCCCATACGATAACCCGAAAACACTCAAAAATCACAAAACCTTTTTCCCAAAAAGGCCCCCCATCAATGCTGCCAACCCGGGGCAAAAGGGTAATAGGGGACTTTCAGTATTTCCCTGAAAAATTTTAATACCCCCCTACCCGACAAAGCGCCAGAAACAAAAAAAAAAAAAAAAAAACACTCCCCCCCCCCCCCCAATCCCAAAAAACCAACCAACCCCAAACCAAAATTTGGTTACACGCCCCAAAAATGGCCCAAAGGGGGAAGACCCGAAACCCAGACAGTTGACCCCATCCCTGAACAAGAGAGGATTGGAAAATGAGGGGAAAACCCAAAAAGCTGCAAGGTTTTGTTTTAAAACCCCCCCGGCATTTTGTTGTTTGGGTTTCCCGCGGGTTTTTTAGATTTAGGAAAACAGCCGTAATTTTGCCTCCAAAATCTTTTGAGGCCCTTTTTTGTTGAACAAGGGGGTTTTTTCCCCTACCCCCTTTGTGTGGGGGGTGTGTGTTTTGTGTGTGTGGGGTGTGTGTTGGGTTTTAGGGAGAGAAGAGGGAAAAGAGAGAAGAGAGGGAAAGAGAGGAGGGGATTAAAAGTTTAATTTTTTCCCCCGGAGAAATAAAACTTTGCAAATTTTTTTAAAAATTTAAAAACCCCAAAAAAAAAAAAGAAAAAAAAAATGGAAATTTGAAGGAAGCCCCCGAAAGAAGGAAGGGAACATAAAGAAAAAGAAGAAAGAAAAGAAAAAAGGAAAAAAAGAAGAAGGGAAAAAAAGAAAAAGAGGGTTTTTTTGGGCAAAAGGGGGGAAAATGGAAAAAACAAAATTGTAAAAAAAAGAAAATTTTCGGTTTAAGAATAAGCCCAATACAAAAACACTTATGTCCGGGGCCCACAAACCCCTGGAAAATTAACCCCCAAGCAAAAGCTTTACTTTGTAAGGTGAATTTTCCGAAACTTTTGAAAATCTTTCCCCCCCTTTTGGAAACCCGGAAAAAAAAGCTGCAACCTTTAGAAAAACCCTTCCCCTTTCCCCCCCAACCTTAGCCATTGGGCAGTTTTAAAAACGAAAAAAAAGTCAATTAAAGCCCTTTTTCCTTTTTACCCCCCGGCCCCCCCCCCTTAAAAACCCCGCAAACTAGCCTGTCCCCGGTTCCCCCCGGGGCGAAAAAATGGCTTCGCCTGCCCGGTTAAAAAGGCCCCCCCAGCCGCCCCCCATAAGTAGCCCACCATTCCCCGACCCCTTTGGTGGGGAAAATTTTTTTTTTTTGGAAGGGCCCTTTTTTTTTAAAAAAAAAAGGCAGGAGGAATGGACCCCCCGGGGTAGCCCCAAAAAAAGGGGGTAGAGGCCAAAAAAAGAAAAAAAACCCAAAAGGGCCCTAAACAAAGAAGGGATGGAACGAGGGAATGGCCCCGTACAAAAATTTTCCCCAGAAGGGGGGGAAAGCCCCCTTAAATTTCCTGATTAAAAACCCCTCCTGGCCCCCCCTACCCGGGGAAAAGGGTTACTAATTTTAAATTAAAAAACAGGGGAAAAGGCCTAACCTCCCCTACTATGGTGGGTAGCCAAGTTAAAAAAGGGAAAGGGGTCACCCGGAATGCAACTCCCCTTTCCCCCCGCTTTAAGGGTTAAAAAAACCCCGCCAAACCCCGGGGGTTCCCCACTTGGGTGGGGACCCGTTTGGGGCCTTGGCCTTTTAAATTACAGTTTCCCCCCCCCCTCTTTTTTTAACCCCCACCGAAAAATTTAAGGGTACCTAACCCTTTTTTTCAGGGTCCCGGGGAAAACTCGAGGGGGGGTGGGGCGCCCCCCTTTTCCCCCAATAAAGCTTCCCCCTTTGAAAAAGCCCCCAAAACTTGAAAACCCACTCCCCCACCGGAAAAAACCCCCCCCTTGGTTAAAGGGACAACCCTTTAAAACCCTTTTTTTTTTGCCAAATTCAGGGGAAAATTTAAATTTAAAAAATTGGGTAATTTCCCCCCCCCAAAATTTCAATTTCCCCCCGGAAAAAACCTTTAAATTATTCCCCAAATTTCCCCAAAAAAAAAAAAGGGGCCCCTGATTAAAACCCCCACCCAAATTACACTTCATTTTTAAACCTATCCCCGTTGCCCTTAAACGGAAAAATTTTCAAATGCCCCCCCACCCCCGGGTGTTGGGTTTTTTTTTCCCCCCTTCCGCAAAATTTCCCTTGGAAAAACAATTGGGAAAAAAGTATTTTCCCCCCCCCGTGGGGGAAAAGCCGGGGGCCCCCCCCCCCCCCCCCCCCCCCCCCCCTTGTTTCCCCCCGTATAAAAGCAAACCCCAATTTTGGAAAATTCCCCGTGCCCCCAGAAAACCCCCTCTTTTTCTTTTCCATAAATACCCTCTGTTTCCCAAATTTTTCCCCCACCAAAACCCGCAAACCCCCAAAAAACTCTTTTTTTAAAAAGTCCCTTTTAAAACCCCGTACAACCTTTTTTCGTTTTTTCCCCCCTCCGCTCTGCTGGCCCCGATAACCCCGGGCCCTTACGAAATAAAACCCAATTCCCAATAAAACAAAACCCCCCGGTTGGCCCCCCGGGGTTCCCCCTTTTTCCCAATTTCCCCCCCCCCCGGTCCCCCCCCCAATCCCCCCCAATGGCCCCCCCCCCTCTCCCCCCCCCTCGTGAAAGCCTAACCCCCCACCCCCACGCCCCCCTTTAACCCCCTCCCCCCAAAGGCCCCCCCCCCCATTTTAAAACCCCCCCCCAAAGAATTTTTTTTTTCCCCGCCCCCCCCCCAACCCCGCCTTTCCCCCCAAATTTTTCCCCCCCCCCCCTTTTCCCCCAACCCCCCCCCTGGGGGTTGAAAAAATTGTACCCAAAACTGTGTGTTGTGGGGGTTTGTGTTGTGTGGGGGTGGGGGTGGTTGTGTTGTTGTTGGGGGGGGTGTGGGGGGTTTGGGGTTGGGGGGGGGGGTTGGGGGTGGGGGGTGGTTTTTGTGTGGGGGGTTTTTGTGTGGTGTATACTTTGAAAATTTGTTAGAATTTTTGGTGAATCCATTGGGGGTTGGGGGTTGCTTTGGTGGGGAGGGCGGATTTGGGGTGGAAGGCGCTCTTTTAATTTTGGGGGGGTTTGGGCCCCCCCCCCCCCCCCCCGGGGGATTTAATTGGCCCCCCCCCCTCCCCCCATTTTTAAATTTTTTTTTTAACCCCCCCCCCCCTTATTTCAACCCCTCCCCTCATCCCCCCACCCCCATCACCCCCAACCCCCCCCCCCCCCCCCACCCCCCCACCCCCCCAACCCCAACCCCCCCCCCCACCCCCCCCCCCCCTCCCCCCCCCCCCCCCCCCCAAACCTTAAAAACCCCCCAATTTTTTTTTTTTAATTTATTTTATTTTTTTTTTTTTTTTATTTTTTATTTTTTTTTTTTTTTTAAAATTTATTTTTTTTTTTTTTTTTTTTTTTTTTTTTTTATTTATCCATTTCCCTTTTAAATTTTTTTATTTTTATTTTTTTTTTTTTTATTATTTATTTTTTAATTTTTTATTTTTTTTTTTTCCTTTCTTTTTTTTTCCCTTTCCCTTTTTCACCTCCTCCTGATCGTTTTTCCCTTCCCTTTTGGTCCAAATTTTCCCCGCCCCCCTTTTTTTTTTTTTCCCCCCAAAGACTTCAAAAAAAAATAACAAAAATTTTACTCCCCCGTGAAGTCGAAACCCTGGGGGGCCCGACCCTTTTCCCCAGGGGGCTTTTTTAAAGGCAGCCCTGAAACAATTTTTTTTTCTCATTAAAAACAACAACCCAAAAGGGTTTCTGTTCAAAAAAAGCGTTCGAACCCACAACCCAATTAAGAATTTTTTTTTCCATACAAAAAAGTTTATTTTAACCCCATGTTTTTTTAAAATTGTTTGCCAAAAAAAAAATTTTAATTTTTCCGCACATCACGATTTCAAACAATGAACCGTTTTTAATTTTTGCAATAGGTTAAAACCTGTGCCTAACTTTGGAAAAAATTTTCAATGTCACAAATTTAAAAACGTTTCACAAGTTCTTAAACCCGACCCCTCCCTGGGGTCCTTGGGAGTTTGCTGGGGGAACTGTGGTTTTGGTGTGTGTACGTGTGTGTGTGTGGGGGTGTGTGTGGGTTTTGTGGTGTGTGTGTGTTTTACGGGTGTGGGGTGGGATGTGTGGGTTTTAAAGTGTGTGGGTGTGTGTGTGGGTTACGTGTGTGTGTGTGGGTGTGTGTGTTTTGTTACGTGCCGCGCAGGGACCGCGGAAAAAGTACCTTTTTGTATTTGTGTGTTTTAAATACCGAGGTCCCCTTTTTTTTTTGTCTATTTAAATTACACAACCCCAAACCCCCCCCCCTCCATCACCACAAACACACACACAAAACCACACACACACACAAACACACACACACACACCACAACAACACAGACACAAAAAACCCCACAAACTAAAACACACACAAAGCGCGGGCCCCCCCCCCCCCCCCCCCCCCCCCCCCCCCTGCCTGCTCAAATTTTCGCCCCTCTGGGCTCTCTTTTTCTGTTCCCATCTGCCTTTCTGGGCTGTGGTTTTTCCCCTTTTTTGTCTGTTTTTTTGTCTGTCTGTGTTGTCTATTTGTTTTGTAAAGTGTCCCCGTCTTTCTGTCCCTTTTTTCCCATCACTCTTGGTAATTTTAAAAATGATAAAAAAAAAGTCTGTCGTCGCCTGGGTGCCTGTGTCTCGTCTCCTTATGTCTGTCTCTCTTTTTCTATTTCCCCTAATCTATTGTTTGGAAAAAAAGAGATTCACTTAATTGCTCTCAAAGTCGTTTTAAAAAGTAACTGTTTGACGTTGGTTTGAGTTAAAAAAAGCCAGCACACAAAAGGAAAAAAAAAGAGGAAGAAGAAGAAG
>CM054135.1:4693591-4698591 GCA_028751875.1 Rapana venosa
AGTAGTGTAGAGTAGTGTAGAGTAGAGTAGTGTAGTGTAGTGTAGTGTAGTGTAATGTAGTATAGTGTAGTGTAGAGTAGTGTAGTGTAGTGTAATGTAGTGTAGTGTAGTGTAATGTAGTGTAGTTAAATGTAGTGTAGTGTAGTGTATTGTAATGTACTGAAGTGTAGTGTAGTGTAGTGTAGTGTAGAGTAGTGTAGTGTAGGGTAATGTAGTGTAGTGTCGCGTAATGTAGTGTAGTGTAATGTAGTGTAGTGTAATGTAATGTAGTGTGGCGTAATGTAGTGTAGTGTAGTGTAATGTAGTGTAGTGCAGTGCAGTGTAGTGTACTGTAGTGCAGTGTAGTGTAATGTAGTGTAGTGTAGTGTGGTGTAGTGCAGTGTAGTGTAGCGTAGTGTAATGTAGTGCAGTGTAGTGTAGTGTAATGTAGAGTAGTGTAGTGTAATGTAGTGTAGTGTAGTGTAGTGTAATGTAGTGTAGTGTAGTGTATTGTAGTGTATTGTAGTGTAATGTAGTGTAGTGTAATGTAATGAAGTGTAGTGTAATGCAGTGTAGTGTAGTGTAATGTAGTGTAATGTAGTGTAATGTAATGTGGTGTAGCGTAGTGTAGTGTAGTGTAGTGTAATGTAGTGTAGTGTAGTGTAATGTAGTGTAGTGTAGTGTAATGTAGTGTAGTGTAGTGTGGTCTACTGCAGTGTAGTGTAGTGTAATGTAGTGTAGTGTAGTGTATTGTAGTGTAATGTAGTGTAGTGTAATGTAATGTAGTGTAGTGTAATGCAGTGTAGTGTAGTGTAGTGTAGTGTAATGTAGTGTATTGTAGTGTAATGTAGTGTAGTGTAGTGTGGTCTACTGCAGTGTAGTGTAGTGTGATGTAGTGTAGTGTAATGTAGTGTAGTGTAATGTAGTGTAGTGTAATATAATGTAATGTAGTGTAGTGTAGTGTAATGTAGTGTAGTGTAGTGTAATGTAGTGTAGTGTAGTGTCGTAAAGTGTAGTGTAGTGTAGTGTAGTGTAATGTAGTGTAGTGTAGTGTAATGTAGTGAAGTGTAGTGTAATGTAGTGTAGTGTAGTGTAATGTAGTGAAGTGTAGTGTAATGTAGTGTAGTGTAATGTAGTGTAGTGGAGTGCAGTGCAGTGCAGTGTAGTGTAGTGTAATGTAATGTAGTGTAGTGTAGTGTAATGTAGTGTAAAAACAGGTAAAGGTAAAGGACTCCCATAACCTATAAGGTCGTAGGGGAGCGAGGCGTCAGAGACCTCAATGTAGTGTAGTGTAGTGTAATGTAGTGTAGTGTAGTGTAGTGTAGTGCAGTGTAATGTAGTGTAGTGTAGTGTAGTTCAGTGCAATGTAATGTAGTGTAGTGTAGTGTAGTGTAGTATAGTGTAGTGTAGTGTAATGTAGTGCAGTGTAATGTAATGTAGAGTAGTGTAGTGTAGTGTAATGTAGTGTAGTGTAGTGTAGTGTAGTGTAATGTAGTGTAGCGTAGTGTAGTGTGTAACTGTGTGGTTACCGGGAGCTTCAGCCAAACAACACACACCTTGTTAAACATTTCCTCCTGGCTTCTCCTCTGCATTGATGGTACAAGAACCCACCCAAGAAAACTGAAAACAATTCCTTCTTCAAACATTGAGAAGAAAGGTGTCAGCTTGGAACAAGTGAGTGAGTGAGTGTGTGTGTGTGTGTGTGTGTGGGGGGGGATGATTGTGTGTGTGTGTGAGAGAGAGAGACAGACAGAATGACAGACAGACAGACAGATAAAGAGAGAAAGACAAACACACTCACAGAAAGAGACAGAAAACACACACACACACACAGAGTAGACAGAAAGACACACAGTCAGACAGACGGACAGACAACAATTTTAGCAGCAACTGTGACAGAAATGTAGACACAATGGCCGACAAACAGACAGGTAGACAGACAGACAGGCAGGCAGACAGACAGACACATAGAGAGAAAGAGAGAGTCACACACACACTCGCAAGGAGGAGAGAGAAGATAAACACGCACGCACACACACACACACACACACACTCAAACACACACACACACACGAACACACACAAACAAACACACACACACAAACACACACAAACAAACACACACAAACAAACACAACACAAACACACACAAAACACACACAGAGAAAGGAGACAGAACCTCACACACAGAAGGAGACAGAACCACACACACACACAAACAAAACACACACACACAAACACACACACAAACACACACACACAAACACACACACAAACACATACACAAACACACTCACAGAAGGAGACAGAACACACACACACACACACCACCTCACACACAACACACACACACACACACACACAACACACACAAACACACACACACACCACACACACACACACACACACACACACACACACACACACACACAACAACAACATCTCTCTCTCTCTCTCTCTCTCTCTCACAAACACACACAGTAGAACAGAAAGACAGACAGACATACAGAAAGACAGACAAACAGACACACACAGTAGACAGAAAGACAGACAGACAGACAGACAGACAGTCAGACAGACAGACACACAAATTACGCACTAACTGTGACAGAAACGGAAGACACAGAGGCACACAAACACTCAAGGCAGAGGCAAAGGTGATTTCAGAACCCCGTCACAGGTGCAAAGACTGTCTGACAGCTTGTCCCAAATCCATTTTTCCCCTTGTCAGCCTCCATGGTAACGAGGCGATTGCTTGATAATAAAAAAATAAAATAATAATAGTAATAGTAATAATAATAATAATAATGTATGGAACTTATATAGCGCTGAATCTTGTAAAGCAACAAATCAAAGCGCTCAGATGACATTTTAAAAAATAATTATTTATGCGTGTGTATTCGTTTTTTTTTCTTAATCAGTGAAAAGAACAGGCACCTGTCCATCCTGTAGTGCTTTGTCTCTGGAGTCTCCGACAAGGAGATGTACCGATGTCCGGGATTGGTCAGTATCAGTCGCCACTGCTGTGAAGGAAATCATGGACTGTTGTTGTTGATGTTGTATCTGACCAACAGTGGTGTATTTATTTTATTTATTTTATTCTTTTATGTGGGGACGGGGTAGCTCAGTGGTCGGAGCACTCGCTTTCCCCCAGCCAAGTTAAGCAGCGTCGAGCGTGGTTACCACTTGGATGGGTGACCGTTTGCGCGCCTTGGCTTCAGTACAGTTCCCCCAGTTCACCCATCTGTAAATGGGTACCTGCCCTCTTTAGGGTCAGGGAAGGTAAAGCAGCGAGGGAGAGGAGATGGGCGCCGCCCTCAATATGCTGGCCCTAGAGAAGTGAGGTCTCTGGCGCCTCGCTCCCCTACGACCTTATAGGTTATGGGACTCCTTTACTTTTACTTTACTTATGTCGAGGATAATGGAATAAGCACTTATGTGCTTTTTTACATCCAGTCCCCGTGTGTATGCAGTTTTGTAAATTCTGTCATCTCTTCCCACCAGCACACAATGGCCTACTCTTTCGAAAAGCGGAACAGGATTTAACGTGTGCGCAAGATGTTCTGCGTGCGTTCGCACACGGGGCCTCGTTTTATAGTCTTATCCGAAGGACTTTTGGGGAGAGAGGAATCTGCACTGATATGCCCCTTGAACGGGAATCAAACCCGGGTCGTCAGATTGCGAGCGCAATGTTGTAACCACTAGGCTATCCCTTCCCCAATGGTGTAATTGTGTTAGCAATGATGAAAAAAAAAGTGTGTGTGTTGTGTGTGTAGTATTCATGTGATTTACAGGTATTCCTTGCAATTTCATTTGTCTTTTGCAAGCGTAGGTTGTGTCATTTCAAGAAATCAATATACATTTTCATAAATGTCTTGCGTCTTTAAATATTGTTTGTTATAATTTTTACGATGAACTCTTGCTTTTCAGTTCCTGTTAGTATTGATATTATTTTTGGGTGTATTGCTGTTAGGTTTATTCTCTTGTTGAATTTGTTTGTAATCCTCCATACCCCAAAAGGGGTGAAAGAAATTAAATCTTGTGTGTGTGTGTGAGGGGGATAGAGAGAGAGAGAGAGAGAGAGAGAGAGAGAGAGTTGTGTACAAAGAGAAGAGTAAAGTAGAGATAGCAATATGTTCTCCAGTCTGAAAAACATTATAGTATTAAATAAACATTGATTCTGAAAGTACAACTGCTCTTTATTCATATATACGCATATGCATATGGGTACCATATGCGAACATGGATTGTGTATGTTCATTATATATCTTTTTTTTATTTTTATAGCATTCCTTATATAAATTCTACTAATTATTATCTTTTCAAGGAAGTTTATATATATATCGTTACGTTATTTTTAGACGTTCAGATTTCATTGCTATATTTATTTTGGTGTATGTTCAGTGTGTGTTACTTTATTTTGTTATGTAAAGCGCTTTGTGTTGTCTCCCAATAGGAGCAGAAAAGCATTTTAGAAATGTCCATCAGCATGATCATTATCTTGTAATAAGAACAGCCTTCAAACCATTTGTCTCACCATCTGTAAGAACTCAACTGTCCCCATCACTACTGTCGTCGGTAGGAGCTCCACACAATGCCACCAGGTTCATTATCTCTCCCTGTCTCTGCTGAGTTCTACCATCTCCTGTAGCCCTCCCTCCTAGACCACTGATCTCAGTGGTGTTGGCAATGTAGGATGTTGGTGGTGGTCTGCCTCTTTTCCTTCTGCACTCAACCTTACCACGGAAAAAATTCGTCACCAGATTCGCCTGTGTGTGTCTTTCAGAAAACAATGCTGAAAGGACCACGTGTCACCAGTCTCTTTCGTTGGCCGCCCGGCCGAAAAGCTTTGTCAGTTACTGATATCAGCAAAGTGCCAAGGCTTTGACAAAATGTTGCTGTGCTTTAAAAACAACAGACACCACAGCAACTACAAAACAACCCATCTCTCTCTGTCGCTCTGTCTGTCTGTCTGTCTGTCTGTCTGTCTGTCTGTCTGTCTGTCTGTCTGTCTGTCTGTC
>CM054135.1:4708591-4711091 GCA_028751875.1 Rapana venosa
TTGTTCCTCTGCAAGGTGTTCTTCTGCCTCCTTCTTGAGTCGATTCAAAATAACTTTGAGCATGATCTTGCTGGCGTGGCTGATGAGGCTGATTGTTCTATAGTTTTGGCATTGGCGTAAATTCCCCTTCTTGGGCAGGGGTATGAATGAGTGATTTGTGTCCAGTCTGTTGGCCACTGTTTTGTCTCCCAAATCTTCTGACAGATAGCTGTAAACATATGTGATGACTGTTTCGCCACAATGCTTGAGCAGCTCTGCTGGTATATTGTCTGCTCCTGGGGACTTTCCTACTGGTAAGCTGCGGATGGCTTCTTCCACTTCTTCCCTCAGTATAGTAATGGCGAGGGTGCTCTTGATGTTGCTGCTTTCTCTTTCTATTATGCTCTTGTCAGGTTGTATTGGGTAGTTGTAAACAGTTCTTGACAATATTCAGACGCACTGTTCATGCAGCTGAGCTTTCTGTGAGGAGGTTTCCGGAGCTGTCTTTCAATGACTGATGATTTGGATTGAGTGGTTTTGTGAGTTTCTTCAGGGTGTGTCGTATGCCTTTTTACTGTTGCCCACTTTCATGTTTTTTTCGATCTCATCACATTGATCACTGATCCACTTCTCTCTGGCCTTTACATTGACTTCTTCACGAGATTGTTGGCCTCCCGGTATTCTTAGGGTGGAAGACCTGGTTGGTTTCAGTGCTCTTCTTGTATCGCAGAGGTCCAAGATGTCATTGGTAGTCCATGGCTGGTGTTTATTCCTCTGACGACGAGTACCTCCTCTGCTGTTTTCTCGGACTGCCTCATTGAAGTTTGTTGGTGAGGTCATTGATGTCAGTGTCCAGGAGGGTTAATGCCGCAAAACGTCCGCCAAGCTTAGCTTGGAAGATCTCCTCGACATCTGGATCTTTTAGTTTGTCCACGTCAAATTGATACGTGGGTTTGCAGGCTGTTTGTTTTTCTTCAGCTTCATTTTGAATACCAGCAGCACAAGGTCGTGGTCATGCCTATGTCAGCTCCAGGGTAGGTTCTTGTTCTGGCTCTGTTGATGCTGGATTGAAGCGCCGTGGTGTTAAGATAAAATCTAGTTGGTTATGGATCTTGCCGTTTGGCGCATGCCAGGTTTGTCCTCCTTGAACTGCTTGTGGGGATAGGGGTATTGGCAATGGTAAGTCTGTGGGTGCAGGCAAACTCTCAGCAGACGTAGTCCCCTGTCGTTGGTCTCCCCAGTTCCAAACTGACCAAACTGTTCCGGCCCATTGGTTTGTAAGAGTCAGACCTACTTTGGCGTTAAACAATCCCCTTGGATGATGATGATGTCCTTCTTGGGTATTTTCTTAATGGTCACTTCAAGATCTTCATAAAATTCTTCTACTTCTTCATCTGTATGGTCAGATGATGGTGCATAGATTTGTATGATGGTGATGTTCTTGGGCTTGGCCGACACCCGGATGCTGATAATCCTGCTGGAGGCCGGTGTACAGCTGATAATGC
Source organism: Rapana venosa (assembly GCA_028751875.1). Taxonomy (NCBI): domain Eukaryota; kingdom Metazoa; phylum Mollusca; class Gastropoda; order Neogastropoda; family Muricidae; genus Rapana; species Rapana venosa. The sequence goes on from CM054135.1 coordinate 4,710,076, forward strand.
ACCCCACTACTTCCTTTCTGACAATAAATGCCACTCCATGTTGGTGATGTTTCTCTTGTCACTGTACCAGATCTTGTTGCCATCTTCAGTCAATGTCTCACCAAATCCTGTCCATCTCACAATATTTACAGAAAATATCAAAACAATCGTGAGTGGACCGGGGGGGGGGGGGGGGGGGGGGGGGGGAGGGTCAAGAGACACCTGCCTAGAAAGCGTCAAATGCGGGTTCAAATCCCGTGTGAGCCTGAGCTTCCCCCCGCTCACCCACCCACCCATCCACGAGGCCTTGAGTGGTGGTCTGGATGCCAGTCTTTCGTATGAGACAATAAATTGATGTCCAGAGTACAACACTCATAAAAGAGCCTGCAGAAACAAGAACACTTTTCTTGCCAAAAATTCTGTAGGAGAAAAGCTGCTCTCATAGTGAAACAGAAACACGTGCAAAGAGGACAATCTTTTAAAAAAAAATTGTGGTGGCGCTGCTCTTGTGGCGGCAGCTCTCTCTGGGAAAAGCAGCTCGAATTTCCCTCAGAGAAATCTGCAGTAATTGAAAGTAGTATACCATACATTTGAGACAACTGTGCAACACAACATGTACTGTACAGAACCACAAAACCACACAACCACAAACCAACCAGACTCACACAGCCACAAAGCAATCAAAACCACACAACCACAAACCAGCCAGACTCACAGCCACAAAGCAGTCGGAACCACAAAACCACACCAAATAAACCACAGAACCACAAACCAATTGAAACCACAGAACCCAAACCAATCGGAACCATAGAACCCAAACCAATCGGAACCATAGAACCACGAAGCAATCGGAACCACACAACAAAGAACCAATCAGAATCACACAGCCACAAACCAATCGGAGGCACACAGCCACAAACCACTCGGAACCACAAAACCACACCAAATGGAACAACAGAACCACAAACCAATCGGAACCATAGAACAATGAGCCAATCAAAACCACAGAATCCATAAACCGCTTTGAACCACAAACC
>CM054135.1:4721091-4736091 GCA_028751875.1 Rapana venosa
TAGACGTTGACCTCCCTCACAAGTAAACTGTGAGGTTCTGGGTTCGATTCCTAGTTTGACTGGAAAATCAAAAAGTGGATGTCAAGTCGTTCAAAGAGGATCTAAACCAGTCATAGCAGCGGCTACCTTGATATGTTGCGTGTGTGTGTGTGTCGAACTTTTTTTAACATCCAGTCACTATGTGTATGCAGTTTTATAAATTTTGTTACCCGTTCCCACAGGCACACAACAATGGTCTACTCTTCCGCAAAGCGGAACTTGTTTTAACGTGTGCACAATATGTTCTGCGTGCGTTCGCCTACAGGACCCTGGTTTATAGTCTCATAAGAGGACTTTTGTTTGGGGAGGGGGGGGGGGGGGGAGAGGAGCTGGCACTAATGTTATCTCCAGGGGAAAATATCCCCTTGAATGGGATTTGAACCCAGGTCAGCAGATCACGAACGCAATGCGCAATGCTCTAACCACCAGGCTACCTCGTCCCCTAAAGGCATAAACAGAGACCCCCCCCCCCCCTCCCGGTAGTAGAAACGGTAAGTTTGTGTTTAGAATAGATTTTATACTTCAAAACACACACAAAAGTCCTTCGGATGAGACTGTAAACCGAGGCCCCGTGTGCGAACGCATGCAGAACATCTTGCGCACACGTTAAATCCTGTTACGCTTTTCGAAAGAGTAGGCCATTGTGTGCCGGTGGGAACAGATGACAAAATTTACAAAACCGCATACACACGGGGACTGGATGTAAAAAAGCACATGAGTGCCTATTCCACTATCCTCGATATAAAAAAAATCATCTGAGCGATTTGATTTGTTGCTTTACAAGATTCAGCGCTATATAAATTCCATACATTATTATTATTATTACAAACAATATGTTCTTAGTTTTAAATGTATCTTTGAAAAAAATAAGTGTTCAAAAGAAATTTACCTGAATTCGTGTTGCAGAATTCATAGATTATTTTCCGTGAACAATTACAGCGAAATTAAAAAACCACACGCCATCTTTTAGCTTAAAGGTCATATTACAAATTGCTTGTGTAGAGCAGATAATAGTGCACATACTGTCAGAATAATATTGTTCGTGTTTTTGATTTAATAATTATTATAATGAGGTAGGGAATTGAAATCGGCACACTATTCATTCATATAATTTTTCGAGGATTCGAATCATTGTGTAGAAACGTTGATGAGTGTGAATTAAGGAAACAAGTATGTGTGTGTGTGTGTGTTTGTAACACTTAGGTCTGTGGTTTAAGGTGAGCATGCTTTGGCTACACTCTACCTTAAGCTTTCGGAGTCATGTAGTATCTTCTATGAAATGCTTGTCAGAAAAACGAATCAGATGATTTTCACAGATTTTTTAAGCATTGAAATATCACTGTGTACCTGCTTTTTTGATTATGGACACAGGGCAATGCCAGGTAGTCAGAGAAAGTTGGAAATAATCATCAAATGGATGCCTTAGTACCAGTGTTACTTTTTGGCACTTTTCCTCCTGCCTTCCTACATTATTCTTGCGTTCAGATCGCACGTACTAAGGCATCCACAGAAATTAAAAAAACCCCAATTTTTGTGAAAGACTAGCATCTGACTCAAAACTCATATGATTTTGCACAAGTTTAGTAGGTTTAAATTAAAAAAGAAAAATGTCAACAACACTGCATACCCTCTGTCCTTAGTCGTCTGCTAGCTTCCTAACCATGATGTGCGTGTGCGGGACCAACACTGCAGAAACACAAGCAATCCTCATTTGATGATTGTTTCCATCTTTCTTTATATCTATATACACGGAAAGAACTAAGGCACTGGCAGGTCTGCACTTGAAGTTGACCTGGAAGATGGTAAACATCCCCACACTTAATTTACCAGACGCCACCGAGATTGGAACCCACGACTTCATAGCTCCGTTAGATTGAAGTCGAACAGGACGAACCCTTCCGCTGTACCATCCCCTACACTTTCAAATGATTTTGGAGGCTCCCTTTAAAAAAAAAATCAAACCTATACAGAAAGTTAGTGGAAAAATTGCACAGAACTGCTTTTCTTGAAGAAATGATAAGTAACAAAACAGAAACAAATAGAGAAAAAAAGGAAAGCTTAATTTTCATTGGGTCGTCAAGATGACACGAGCTCCTGGGCCATGCTAACTCCGCCATTGCTGACAGATCTTCCATGCCCTTTTTAATATGTCACGAAGTGCTGCTACAGCCTTTGCAGGGCTTGTAGGGATGTGCTGCCAATGCCAATGCACACTCATGATTAACAACACTAAGCCTAAAAAAGAAAACAAGTGAGGACCCGGGAAAAAGTTATTTCAGTTTTAAAAAAATCAGGACGATACAATTAACATTTTTTTGTGTGGGCCATTTCCTCTTGAGTTATGAGTATTCTAGTAAGTGTAAAGACATAAATATTTATCCTTTTCGAAAAATAAATTAACATAATTATACGACTTCACAATATAGCATTCGTACTGACCACCACAATTTCCATTTAATGGTATACTTGTCATGCGAATATATATTTGTAAGGATTAAATAAATTCTAAAAGGTATTTTTTAAATAAAAAGATAGCTTCCATTGACAATTTCTTTGTAAAAAGTAGAGGGCCACAATTCACTGTTAAACACAAAACTGCGTTCATTCTTGTTTCTTCCACTAATTCCCCACCCACCCCGACCTCTCTTCCTTCAAACTGAAGTAATGTCCACTGACATCAATTCTTCATCCAGGTCTTTAACCTTCACTAAACCCATTGTTCTGCAGAGAACCAGTGCATGCTGTCCAACATAAGCCGATGGAAAACCAAAAGCTGCTCACAGTCACACTGTACACAAGTTCCAGCTTCCTGCAGGCATCAGAATGAAGGAGAACAGGTAGCTGGCCTACTCTTGGTCAGAGGCAGAGGAGGAGCTGGTTTAAACCTACACCTCTGTAACCTCAGAGACCTCAAACTACAGGCAATACATCACCACATGAAGTTTCCATATGTAAAATCTCACCATGGGTAAGCCTCTTAGTTCTAGCCAGAGAACAGGAACAAATTGAAAGTTTGGAAAATAGATTTGGGGTCTGGAAGACAAACACAAACTGTCTGGATAAACAGGAGATAATGAAATACTAGAGGTCGGACTGTCCTGCCAGGAGAAAAACACACAATGATGTTAACCACTGGCAAACATCTGAGCTTGCAAGCATTTGTGTACGTCGTGCTGGTAGACTGGTAGAGATCTTTACATACACCGGAACAGAGTCAACAGTGAACTGTGGGTGCCCAGAATCTCTTTTGTCCTTCCTTAGACAGACATCTTTGCATAGTGTGTTCTAAGCAATGCTGCATGGCGGAGCCCATCCCTCTCCATGCCAGACCACAGCCGATGTCCTCCATCAAAGTGGCTTGCCTTGGCCTCGAACATGTAGATACTGAGTTCCAGGGAAAACTTCATCTGCCTTGGCCTGTAGCCTGCTTCGTGGAAGTCATTCACCCAGCGATGCTATGTCAACATCACCTCCTGATGTGGTTTAGCATGCCTGCTGAGGTGAGGTCCCGGGGTGTGGCGCTTGGAGCCATCACGTGTGAGATTTAGGAGATGGATGAGGACCAGTGATGCCCGTCCACCCTACCAGGTACAGTGCAGCAGCCAGACATCATAGGAACTACCTCAGCTCCGAGCCCCCTATACCCAGGGTAGATCGAGAAAACGATGGGAAGACAACAGCAGAGAGTGGACTGGCCTTGAGTGGAACGACATAATGCGAGAAGCTGAGAACAGCGAGGAGTGGAGGAAGCTAGTTGAAAAGTCTTCGTCGGAGCGCCAACGGTCTAACAGACTAGCGGATAGGTGAAGGTGCAAACATAGTCATTCTGGAACAAGATTATTACTGTTTATCATGTTTGCCCTTAGGTCTGGCTGTTTCTGTAAAGAGATCTACTACCGATAGGTCGTGCTGTTTTAGTAAACAGCTTTGCTAATGAAAGGTTTGGCTTCTTTCTGTAAACAGGCTTACTACTAATAGGTTTGACTTTTTCAGTACACATATTTAATACTGATAGGTTTGAGTTTTTCAATAAATGATAGGTTTGGCATTTTCTGCAAACAGAATTATTAACAGTAATACTATTAACTACTGATAGGTTTGGCTTTTTCAGTACATGTTATTAACTACTGATAGGTTTAACTTTTTCAGTAAATATTATTAACTAAAGATATGTTTAGCTTTTTCAGTAAATATTATTAACTAAAGATATGTTTAGCTTTTTCATTAAATATTATTAACTACAGATAGGCTTAGTTTTTTCAGTACACAGGTCCACTACTCACAGGTTTGGCTTTTTCCAGTAAATATCAACTAATGGTAGGTGTGGCTTTTTCAGTAAATTTTAAAAAATTAACTACTGATAAGTTTGGCTTTTTAAGTAAACAGCGTTACTACTGACACACTGTTTCAGTACATAGGTTGATGATATATCTGGCATTTTTCAGTAAATAGTTTTACTACCAACATCTTTGGCTTTTATTTTGTAAATGGGTTTAATGTCGATATGTTATGTTTTTACGGTAAATGGCTTGGTAGGTTTGACTTTTTCAGTAAACAGTTTTGATACTAATATGTTTGCATTTTTTTAAATGTAAAATGCTGGCTTTATAAACAGCCTGACGCAGGTAATTGCTAACAGATTCAAGTGCCGAATATTCTTCTCAACAAGTAAAACAAAGCAAAAAACCACAAAAGACACTCAGACGATTAAGAAAACTGATACCTTTAACACATTTTGCAGGATGGATAATTTTTTGTTTTGGCTTTCTTGTTTTACTGGGAGTTCTGTTTCAAGTGGTAGATTTTGTTTCTTTGTTTACTTGTACGACTTCTAAAAGGCATTTTTGACATACGATACTGATAATAGAAAAACACCCCCCCCCCCAAACAAAACACAAAGGCCAACTCCCCTATGACACCAGCATCATGAACTTGCAGATAAGTTCTGAAACCTTGTTGAGGGGGATAGATGGATGAGGAGATTTTGAGTTATCATCTAAGTATGTGATACATATCTTTGACTTTGCTCTCTCTCTCTCTCTCTCTCTCTCTCTCTCTCTCTCTCTCTCTCTCTCAAGACGTGATCACAAGCTAGACGTGTGTGAATTGCTCTGCTTATTTGTGCAAAGTTTCCGGTGTTGTAGGCTGAAGTTCTTCACAAATTTTTGTGTACACCTTCATAACCCTCATGTGACTGCAAAGATATCAGTGTGGTACTTCTAGGTTGAAGGTATGGACTGTAATTAACAATTAACTCATTTATTTGAAATTATGAAGGGGTTTTTACCCTGGAGTGTGTTTACCAACTTTACAGACACGCTCTACAGACCCGTGCCATCTGCACGTGCAGTGTGTGGCCACGTGAACTTAGTGCACTGATGAATAGCTTCCCTTGGTGTTTTGAACTGTGAGATATGACAACCTGCTAATTCACTCCCCTGGTTCCCTGTCTGGGTTGTGTTGTTTTGACTGATGACATTAAAGAAAAGCTCCCTGCATTTTCTCCCTGCTATTTTAGGCAGTGATGGATGGCTCTTCCACAGTGGAGCACAAGCTGCAGCCTACACTGGACTGCCTGCAAAAATCTTTTTTCCTGCTCGGAAAAAGAAATTATTTCATGGAGAAATGGTCTTTTCTATTGTTATATGTCCATTGCTGAAAACTCAATAGCAGTAGAAAAGCATGACTATGATTATGAAGATAGTCTCATTTCTCTTCCCATGTGGATCCAGTCTCCTGTGCCTCCCCACCTTGCACAGTCAGTGATAGGTATTTTCCTCAGAGACTCCAACACGTTATTACATTATCACTGTACTTCACACGTCAAAACACGGGAACATTACTGTGCCAAGGATTTAACTGCAGAAGATGGGAGAAAGAGGAATGTGAATTTCTTAAAGACATTGTTACTAACTATTGTGTCAATGACCATGTGCGTGCTTTCAAAGATGCTTTGATTTCTGTACCCAACATTTCTGACTGAACATGGCAACAACATTGTAGTAACTCCTCCTTTGTGTGATGATGAAAGTGTTTCCTCTCCTTATCCTCCCCCCTATTCTCTGTGCACCCAGTCAGTTGAATGAGGAGGAGAGTATGTCAGATGACCTGGTTGACATTTCTAATGCCTCTCCTGCATCTAGTCCTCTTAAAATAACTCCACTAACATCAAGTGAGAATGAACATGTACACAATGAAGGTGTCCAAGTGTGTGCTCCAAACTGGAATGAAAGCCCTACTCCCTCAGCCAGTGTCAATACAGTTCCAAAGAAAACCTTGAAAGCAACCCCCAAAGCAGTGAAGCTGGCAAAACGCTACGTAGACGAACACTGTGCCCTTCAGAGCACATGCACAAGACTTTGTCTGATAAGCTACAAGGTATTGAAACCATGCTTGAACTAATGCATAAGAGTTACTCTGAACACGAAATTGACCTGTGGTCTAGACTAGAGGACTTTAAGGTTTCTATAAAAAAAATGAACTCAAACTCCATGTTGACCATAAGACTGAAGCCTTTTATTCTCTTGTCAGTGATGTTAAGAACATTATTTCTGATACAGACACAAAACTGAAAAATCTAGTAAAAGAAAATCAGTCACTGAAATCTTGTTTGGGTACAGTTCCTTCTGAACTAAAACAAATAAAGCAGAAATCATGCCCCAAGAAAACTGTGGCAATACAATGTGACATAACCACTGAAAAGTGCTGCGAAAACCTCTAACTGAAACAGACCAAGTGGTACATAACACTACTGACTGTCCTTTGACACCTACAATTCCATACAACAAAGTAGGGGATGATGTATCAGACCGTTTGTATTCCTCACAGGCTGTACATGGAAAAGACTGTACAACTGTGACTTATGAGACTGATGACCAGAACACTGAACAATCTAATTTACCAACTGATAATCGTTTCCACATTCTTTCCAGTCTTAATGAGGAACAAACTTCCTCGATAAGTAATACAAATACTGTATCTCCCAGAAAAGAAAAGACTGCACTGTCTAAAGCATCTGTTCCTCTGCAAGAACGTACACAGCAGATGAATGACCCAAAACAAGCACGTGGACAGATGCTAAGTACATTGACTATTCCCTCTGACTGTTCATCTGTACTGATTGGTGACTCTATCATTAGATACATAGGCCCTAAAAGACTCGAAACCCCAAGAGACTTGTTATTCAAAATATGTGTACCTGGCTTGACTCAATCAAATACTGCAAACTGGCTAGGCACCCTATCAAAACATAAACAGGCAAAGACTGTCATTGTGCACGTAGGGCTTAATGACTGTCCAGGTGGACCTATTTCAACTGAAAAAGCTCATTACATTGTACAAACAGTGCTTTCCTTCAGCCTCTATTGCTGTCATCTCCATCCTCCCTGCTCGTGGCAGGCACCAGCTGAATAACTCAATAGCCCTTCCAATAGAAATCTGAAGACTGCCTGCACTCAAATACAGGTAGACTTCATTGACAATCACAACGTGTTTGTCACAGACAATGGTGCTCCACGACAGGCCTTGTACAAGGATGCGGTGCACCCTAGCTTTAGGGGAACAGCCCGCTTGGCTGTTCATTTCAAAAGATTCCTTCCACAGACTGTACAGTGTTACTCTGTTGACTAATCTGACCCTGTTAACCCATCCATAAATCAGCCATACATCCACCACAGGCGTCCTGACATAAAGAATAACTTAAAAGATCGAGAAAGAGCCTATCCTCCCATCCTTAGAGCAGAACCAAGAGTTTTCAGTGGTTCTAGGAAACTGTTCAGGTAGTAAGCTATGGAACAATATCCCTGATTATCTAAAACAGAAGCCTAGTTTGTCTTAATTTAAGAAAGGCTATCACAGACATCTTTTTGAAATGTTATGATTGGAATTTCATTTTTGTTTTCGAAATCCTTATCTCTAGTAGTCATTAGCACACAATTCATGTTTATCTGTAGTAGTCATTAGCCCACAATTCATGTTTGATGCGATTTCATTCTTCACGTCTTTTTGTTGTTGCTGTTTTGTTTGTTTTTTGTTCGTTTCCCTGTCTTTGTCCTCACACTGTCCATAACTCTGTAAGCCATGTCCTTCCCCCCCCTCCCCTCACTCTCTATGTCCTTTGTTGCTTTGCCCCTGTCTGTCCATCTGTATGTCTGTCTGCCTGTCTGTCTCTTTCTGTCTCTCTGTTTGTCTGTCTGTCTCTCTCTATCTGTAATGTGGTTTTGGTGGGATTAAAAAAAAGCTTGTTTGTCTGTGTGTGTTTGTTGTTTGTTTGCTTTTCTTTCCTTCTCTATTGTTTCCCTTGTATGACAGTCATCGTCATTGTATCTACTTCTCATTTACAGTGTTTGATTATAATAATCGTTTTTGAATTTTCATTTTGGTGTGATACAGAATGTTGATAAATGATTGTTTGCGGGGTTGTGGGGTTTTTGGTTTTGTTTTTGTTTTTTGTTTGTTTGTTTTTCTGGTGTTCTTTTTATTTGTTTGCTTTTTTTGTGGGTTTTTTTGGTTTTTGAGAGCATGGTATAAAAAAGCCCTGAGCTTATCCATTTACTCTCAATAAACAGTTCGAGTTCGAGTTCTCTCTCTCTCTCTCTCTCTCTCTCTCTCTCTCTCTCTCTCTCTCTCTCTCTCTCTTTGAACGCACAGAATTTACAGATTTTCGAGAGAAAAATCTGTCAAAGTACTTCACAAAAATTAATGCGAATGAGCAATATCTTCAAACTATTCTGAATAGTGAAAATATCTACCCGTTAAGACATTTGGGTATGTATATATTTTACGCTCTGAAAGCCCGAGAACTTTGTTAGGTATAACTGGTGTATACAAAATTTGAAGAAGTTTATGTTTCTTTGGGATATCACTCTTGACATTGCCAACATTATTTATTTTTTTGGTACTGTTTTGTTTGACGTTTCTTTTTTCAAAATCAATACCCCCCCCCCCCCTCCACCCTTGTATTGAGGCCGGTGGCCTTACAATTAAAATCTTGAGTTCCTGATTTCTGTGTGTGTTGTGTTGTGTGGTGTTGTGTGTGTGTGGTGTTGTGTGTGTGTGTGTTTGTGTGTGTTGTGTTGTGCTGTGTGTGTGTAAGTTTTCATTTTCATTTCATTTCATTCTTTTATATCGAGGATGATGGCATAAGCACTTATGTGCTTTTTTTACATCCAGTCCCCGTGTGTATGCGGATTTGTGAATTATGTCATCTGTTCCCACCGGCGCACAATGGCCTACTCTTACGAAAAGCGGAACAGGATTTAACGTGTGCGCAAGATGTTCTGCGTGCGTTCCCACACGGGACCTCGGTTTATAGTCTCATCCGAAGGACTTTAAGGGAGAGTGGAGTCGGCACTGATGTTAACTCCAGGGGAAAATATCCCCTTGAACGGGAATCGAACCTGGGTCGCCAGATTGCGAGCGCAATGTTCTGACCACTAGGCTATCCCTTATCATTCAAAATGTGTGTGTGTGTGTGTGTTTGTGTGTGTGTGTGTGTGTGTGTTGCGTTGCGTTGTGCTGTGTGTGTGTGTGTGCGTGTGTGTGTGTGTGTGTGTGTGTGTGTGTGTGTATGTGTGTGTGTGTGTGTGTGTGTGTGTGTGTGGAGTGTGTGTGTGTGTTTGTGAGTGTGTGTGTGTGTGTGTGTGTGTGTGTGTGTGTGTGTGTGTGTTTTGTGTGTGTGTGTGTGTGTGTGTGTTGCGTTGCGTTGTGCTGTGTGTGTGTGAGTGAGTGTGTGGTGTGTGTGTGTGTGTGTGTGTGTGTTGCGTTGCTGTTTGTGTGTTGTTGTGTGTGTGTGTGTTTGTGTGTGTGTTGTGTGGTGGTGTTGTGTGTGGTGTGTGTGTGTGGTGGTTGTGTTGTGTGTGTGTGTGTGTGTGTGTGTGTGTGTGTTGTGTGGTGTGGTGTGTGTGTGTGTGTGTTGTGTGTGTGTGTGTGTGTGTGTGTGTGTGTGTGTTTGTGGTGTGTGGTGTTAGTTTGTGTGTGTGTGTGTGCGTGTATGTGTTGTGTTGTGTTGTGTGTGTGATACTACCACTACTCCAATACCAAAGCTGTTTCAGCTCACACGTGGTGGGTAAGTGCAGCAGACTGACTGCTTAGGAACAAGGGTTCGATCCCCAATTCAATTCAAACACTTCCTTAACTCAGAAACAAAAAACTTCACGCGGGTTACATAATGAACATACATAAAAAGACATTATACATGTAAACATAATATTACGGAAATATACAACAAAACAGTATCAGAACTTCAACACGCACCCATCACAATGTAAAAAGCGACCCCAAAACAGCAGTACCTCTGCCAGTCATAAATTCATCCAAGTAAAAAACCCCCTCAAATACTCATACGCGCACCAGTATGCCCACGCATTCACACACACACACACACACACACACACACACACACACACACACACACACACACACACACACACACACACACACACACACACACACACACACAGCTCTGGCGTGCGCAAGCGCGCACACACACACACACATTTGCACACCTACGCGCGCATTTTTATGGCATAGACCAAAATTGTTATAACATGTTGTATGATAAGACAAATATCAATGAAATCAGTGCTCTGTTCCATTCAGATATTGAACCCAGTCTAAATTAAAAACAACAACAACACCTGCACGCATTTTTATAACATTAACTAAATTATTACACCATGTTGTACAATAAGACAAATATCAGTGAAACTCGTACTCCTTTTTATTAAAATATTATTGAACACAGTTTTAACTAATAAAAGGTAGCCTTTAATACTCTATTTTATTAAAATATCATTGAACACAGTTTAAACTAATAAAAGGTAGCCTTTAATACTCTATTTTATCAAAATATTATTGAACACAGTTTAAACTAATAAAAGGTAGCCTTTAATACTCTATTCTATTAAACTATTATTGAACACAGTTTAAACTGATAAAAGGTAACCTTTAATACTCTATTCTATTAAAATATTATTGAATACAGTTTAAACTAATAAAAGGTAACCTTTAATACTCTATTATTATTGAACACAGTTTAAACTAATAAAAGATAGCCTTTAATACTCTGTTTTATCAAAATATTATTGAACACAGTTTAAACTAATAAAAGGTAACCTTTAATACTCTATTCTATTAAAATATTATTGAACACAGTTTAAACTAATAAAAGGTAGCCTTTAATACTCTATTCTATTAAAATATTATTGAACACAGTTTAAACTAATAAAAGGTAGCCTTTAATACTCTGATTTATTAAAATATTATTGAATACAGTTTAAACTAATAAAAGGTAACCTTTAATACTCTATTCTATTAAAATATTATTGAATACAGTTTAAACTAATAAAAGGTAACCTTTAATACTCTATTATTATTGAACACAGTTTAAACTAATAAAAGATAGCCTTTAATACTCTGTTTTATCAAAATGTTATTGAACACAGTTTAAACTAATAAAAGGTAACCTTTAATACTCTATTCTATTAAAATATTGTTGAACACAGTTTAAACTAATAAAAGGTAGCCTTTAATACTCTATTCTATTAAAATATTATTGAACACAGTTTAAACTAATAAAAGGTAGCCTTTAATACTCTGTTTTATTAAAATATTATTGAACACAGTTTAAACTTATAAAAGGTAGCCTTTAATACTCTATTCTATTAAAATATTATTGAACACAGTTTAAACTTATAAAAGGTAGCCTTTAATACTCTATTCTATTAAAATATTATTGAACACAGTTTAAACTAATAAAAGGTAGCCTTTAATACTCTATTCTATTAAAATATTATTGTACACAGTTTAAACTAATAAAAGGTAGCCTTTAATACTCTGTTTTATTAAAATATTATTGAACACAGTTTAAACTTATAAAAGGTAGCCTTTAATACTCTATTCTATTAAAATATTATTGAACACAGTTTAAACTTATAAAAGGTAGCCTTTAATACTCTATTCTATTAAAATATTATTGAACACAGTTTAAACTAATATAAGGTAGCCTGTTCTAAACTTTGAAATGTCCCATTCCTTTTCTACCTGACCTCTGCATTTCTCTTGCCCAACCCCCCTCCCTCCCTTCCCCCCTCCCTCCCCCAATCGAACCCAGAGGAGCAACTTTGTGTTTTGTGTCCGGTTTACACAAAAAAGAAATCCATCTTTCGTCGCTTGTTTTGTTTTTGTTTACTGGTTAAGTTGGAATTTGTTGGGGCTATTGTTTATTTGACGTTGTTTGTTTGTATTGAGGGGGATTGGGGATTGTTCAAACTTTGCTTGGGCCCTGTAACCAGAATTGATCAAACAGGCCAAGGGCAAAGGAGCTTTTTAAAAAAAGCATTTTTATGTTATTTGTTGGCCACGTAATATTACATCAGAGTAAACAGTGCATGGCTGCACTAAAAACACCGGAAGGTGGAACAGGAGGTCGACAATATGTAAAAAACCCAAAAGCAATTAACAGAGTGCAAAAACTTCACACACATGTGTACACGCACGCACGCATGCAAACACATGCACGTACGCACGCAGGAACACCCCCGCCCCATGTAAACATAATCATCATTTTTTTCACATGCAATCGCACTCACATACACATCTATAAAATAATTATCATAACTGAGGATGCAAATTAATTATCCCCATACCATATCGGGAAAAAGTTGAAGAAAATCATACAATATAATATTGATGAGAATTGCATCTTGTGAGAAATATTGAAGGTAAAACATTTCACATTTTTTGTTTTGCCTGCCTGTCTGCCGTGTGTAGCGGAACTTTTCTGGGAGAATTTGAAGAGACTTCACAAAGTGAATGACAGAACCAGCCGCCTTGGTACAGTGGTTAGCGCAATGGGTCACAGACTGGAAGGTCGGGGTTTAAATCCCATAAGAGCCGTAAGGATTATGTGGACTGCAGCCAGCTCCTACATATTATAAGTTTGCTACGGGTTCATTGTGAAGACTAGGATCCCACAGACGAGCTTCATCAACTTTACGGGTGTGATTTAGAGTGTTGCTCAAATTACCTGACGAACACCGCACGTGTCTGTATCTCTCGGGGCCCAGTTGACGCTGGGATGTAACTATTATGGTAGAAAACACAGAGTACAGCCCTTTCACGTAGTCTTTGAGCACTCGCATTTCCATGCAGCATCATTGCAGCATCGGTATCGTCATCGGTCATCAAGCCAATAAAAAACAACATTGTCTCTGATTCCGCGGTTCCGACTGATTCGGTCTCATGGTGACCTCAGTTTTGGTTTCCCTGTACACTTCGGGCCTGTGCCGGGGTGTCTGTGTCGAAGTCTTCGGGTTTGCATGTTCAAAGGAGAGGGTCATTGGAGGGGGCTGTTGTGGTCATCCCGGGTGGGCAACTCACTCAGCCTGGTTCCACACCTGAGCTAATGCTGTCGTCACTAGGGGGCTTAGTAGGTGGTGCCATGCGTATGTTGGCTCACAGCAGGCACCACTAAACGCCACCGAAGTCACCCAGCAGCAGTGCAGGGCCCCTTTGGCTGGGGACACCACGACGGCCTGACCATGTTGGGCTCCCTGTGGATGTCCTTCGGATGAGACTATAAAACGAGGCCCCGTGTGCGAACGCATGCAGAACATCTTGCGCACACGTTAAATCCTGTTCCGCTTTTCGAACGAGTAGGCCATTGTGTGCCGGTGGGAACAGATGATACAAAACCGCATACACACGGGGACTGGATGTAAAAAAACCACATAGTGCTTATTCCATTATCCTCGATATAAATTTAAAAAAAAAGTCCTCTGAGCGCTTTGATTTGTTGCTTTACAAGATTCGGCTCTATATAAATTCCATACATTATTGTTATTATTATTATTATTATTATTATTATTATTATTATTATTATTATTATTATTATTATTATTATTATTATTATTATTATTATTATTATTATTATTATTATGTATGACCCCGAAGATGCGACAGAACGAATGTGGGTATGGCTGGCCCGGAGAAACTGAAATAGGTGGTGGGGGTGGGTGGAAACAGCGGGACAGGAACGTCACAGATGACGAGGCAGAAAAACAAACCAACAAACAAACAAACAACAATTTGAAGGACAGAAGAAGTCACTGGACAGAACGACAGCAAAACCAGGCCATGGACCCGCCGTTCAGTTTTGAATGCACCAACTGTGACTGAATGCCACTGCCATGCATGGATTGATCTTCTGAGAGAGCCACTCCACACGCTGCTTTCAACAAAGACTGGAGTGACTAAAGAAGACGCAGCCATTGTCCCCCAAGACACAGGGAGCCTCTCTCTCTCTCTCTCTCTCTCTCTCTCTCTCTCTCTCTCTCTCTCTCTCTCTCTCTCTCTCTCTCTCTCTCTATCTCTCTCTCTCTCTCTCTCTCTCTCTCTCTCTCTCTCTCTCTCTCTCTCTCTCTCTCTCTCCCCCTCTCTCTCCTCTCTCCCATTCATCTACACAGAAAGTTCTTTTTCTTTGTCCAATGCTCAGACAGCATCCATTCTTGTTTGTCACTTGAATAATCATGTGTGGCGCTGTCCCACCGTTAAGCGCCTGACAAGTCAGGCCCAGCGCATCTGACTTTGGCGTGGGAGAGACTTGTTATCTTTGAAGTCTTTTGGAAAGAATGGCGGCAGGAGAATGGGCCTAAGAAGGCAGGCAGAAAATAGGCAAGAAGGAGTCGGCAGGAAGAAAAGAGACAAAGAGAGGAACAGAAAAGAGGCAATTCCTAGCACAGAATAATGGGTCGTGGGCTTGAATCTTTGTAGCGGTTTCTAGTGAATTAAAGGTGAGGATGTTTATGATCTTCCAGGTCAATATATAGTGTGACATGCCAGTGACTCTCTCTCTCTCTCTCTCTCTCTCTCTCTCTCCTCTCTCTCTCTCTCTCTCTCTCTCTCTCTCTCCTCTCTCTCTCTCTCTCTCTCTCACGCAGAAGATCAAATGTGAACGATAAA
>CM054135.1:4738591-4743591 GCA_028751875.1 Rapana venosa
CCATTTCATCCCACAAACAACTACGATATTTTCAACCAACAAAACTAAGACATTTAAGCCATCAAAGCCAGGTCATTTAAACCAACAAAAGTTTGTGCAAATAGTAATGAAACAAAACCCCCCTCGAGAAACAGCAACCAGTTCAGGAAGATTCTGTCAACACACACACATACAACACACACACATACACACACACATACACACACGGCGCAATTCCCCCACTCCCTCTCACCCGTCTCCCAACACAACAGAACGTTGAAGGACAGAATGGATATTGAATTTATTCCTTCCACGATCCCACCACAAAAAAACCCTCGCAAAAATAAGCAGGCAAAATAAAAAAAATTAAAAAAGCTAACCACGGGGGACGGGATAGCCTAGTGGTTAGAACATTGCGCTCGCAATCTGACGACCCAGGTTCGATTCCCGTTCAAGAGGATATTTTCCCCTGGAGTTAACATCAGTGCCGACTCCACTCTCCCCAAAAGTCATTCGGATGAGACTATAAACCGAGGCCCCGTGTGCGAACGCACGCAGAACTTCTTGCGCACACGTTAAATCCTGTTCCGCTTTTCGAAAGAATAGGCTATTGTGTGCCGGTGGGAACAGATGACAGAATTGACAAAACTGCATACACACGAGACTCGATGCAAAAAGCACATGAGTGCTTATTCCATTATCCTCGATATAAAAGAATAAAAATACCCCCCCCCCACACACACACATTCACACACACATACAACACACACATACACAAAAACACATTCACACGCACACACATTCACACACACATACAACACACACACACATGCAAAACACACACACATTCACACACACATACAACACACACATACCCACATATCACATCTACTGTCCTCACCTGGGATCATTCACATGTAACCGTTGAGTTTATTTTGCTAGTGCTAAATAAGTCCGGATAGCTCAGTGGTCGGAGCACTCGCTTTCCCCCAGACAAGTTAAGCAGCGTCCAGCGTGGTTACCACTTGGATGGGTGACCGTTTGCGCGCCTTGGCTTCAGTACAGTTCCCCCAGTTCACCCAGCTGTAAATGGGTACCTGCCCTCTTTAGGGTCAGGGAAGGTATAAGCAGCGAGGGAGAGGAGATGGGCGCCGCCCTCAATATGCTGGCCCTAGAGAAGTGAGGTCTCTGACGCCTCGCTCCCCTACGACCTTATAGGTTATGGGACTCCTTTACCTTTCCTTTTACCTAAATAAGTCCATGCGACTTTTATGGCAATAAATACTTTCTGATTCTGATTCTGATTCTGATTCTCTCTCTCTCTCTCACACACACAGACACACAGACACACAGACACACAGACACACACACACACACACATCTCCCCCCCACCCCCCACACACATACACACGGAACACCCACCCACACCACCACCCCCACAATCTCCCCCTCCGCACCCCCCCTTCCCTTCCCCACACATACTCTTCTCTTCTGATCTGCTGCACATTAAGCCCCACGTTGCACAAGGTCTACTAATGGCCCTACAACCTGACAGCGGATGACAGACACAGAGCACTGCTAATGAAGCATCCACAAGGGACTGGGGGCTGATGAACGCAGTGACCGCTGCTGCTACTGCTGATGCTGCTGATGCTGCTGTGCTGCTGCTGCTGCTGCTGATGCTGCTGCTAGTGCACCAGCATCAAAGGAATCAGCGACGTGGAAGAGGACAGACATCAAGGCATTAGTGAGGCAGCGTCATCAGCTGGCGCCACAGAGAACCACCACCACCATCACCATCATCATCACTTCTATTGACCTCAGCTCCAATCATTCACATACAGCAGGTGAGGTATGAGGGAAAGTTCGGCGCAAAAAACAACCAGGGTTCGCTGTTTGTGGGGTATGATTGTGTACGGGAGTGTGATATGTATGTGGTTTTTCACACGCATGCACGTATGTATGCACGCATGCACGTACGCACGCAGAGAAAGTGTACACATACACACATACGCGCGCGCGGGCACACACACATACACGCACACGCACACACGCACGCACACACACATATGTACGCACGCACACACACAAAGGGGAAAAATAATTGCACTGCCTATTTAAGACACCATCTGGAAATAGAAGTATGACTGTGACTTTGAATGTGATTTTGACTTTGACTTTGGCTTTCACACACACACACACACACACACACACACACACACACACACACACACACACACACACACACACACACACACACACACACACACACACACACACACACACAAACACACAAACACACAAACACACAACACAACTTAACACAACACAACACAACACAACACAAACAACACACACACTAAAAGAAAATCTCAACTGGCATGTTGTTGTTAAGTTTTTAGTGTGCTTCACAATCTTCAAACAAAGTAATAAGCAGCTTAACTATTCTAAAATCCTTTCATGTCACAAAGAAGAGATTTGCGTGAATGTGAACACCAGGACATAATGACAAGAATATGCACGGCTAGTGATGGAATGATCCTATTACATAACATCTGGAAAGATCGCAGGATTTCTTACCAGCTGAAAATGAAAATACTAAGATGCTTAGCGATACCCGTCATGTGTATGGCTGTGAATCCTGGACACAAAGCAAAACCAAGAAGAAAGAACCGAAGCAGCTAAGACGATTTTTGTTTAGAAGGCTGCACACTCACACACCCACATCCCCGCACACACACACACCACACACACCACACACACACCACACACACTCTCACACACACACATACATACACACACACACACACACACCACACACACACACACACAGCACACACACACACACACATACCCCCCCCCCCCACACACAGAGAGCACACAAACACACACACACAAATCAAATCATATTACACGGACTGCGACCAACAGGAAAGCTTCTTACTTTAATAAATAAAAAGAAACTAAGGTGTGTAGGCGATGCCCTGGGAAACCAAGATACGAACTTCCTGAGGACTGTTTTTCAAGGCAAGACCGAGGCAAAAAAAACAAAAAACAGGCAGATAACCAGCTTCTCTCATTGGCAACCTCACCGAATCCTGTGGTATGGGAATCCATGAAGTCAGCAGGGCAGTACAGCGAAGAAAGGAGCAAATGGAGAAGGAAGGAGGATCATGTCGGTGTCATTGGGTGCGTCAGCGAACACTGAACTTGGTGATGCCGACAGGTGAGAACACCTGGTTCTTTTCCAGTTTAACGTAACCCTAAATAACAGGCGGTAAGAGCAAAGAGGAGTGACTTTCATTCCTACAGTGCCTTTCAAAATCTGCCCGTTTACACGAGACTCTTTAGACGCGTTCCTCGTGTCTCCCTGACGACGATTTAGGTCATGGGTTTGATGCTGATGCTCTTTAGATGAACGAGTAACACTCCAACGTTTTCTTTAGACCTACTCATCTGCTAAGCTATCATTATTGTCACTAGGAGGCTTATTGGCTGGGGTGCTCTTATCTATGTAGTGTTAGTAGTCTTCGCTGAAAATCCCCAATCAAGCTGCCGAGCGGGGCCTTCTCCTGATGGTGGCCTGGTAAAGCCAAAAGAATAATCGCTCTCCTTAACTACTGGCAGTGGAACGCAGCAGAACAAGCTGGTAATCTTAATTATGGCTGGGGGATGAGGTAATGAGAATCTATGAAGTCAGCAGGGCAGTACAGCAAAGACCGGAGCAAATGGAGAAGAAAGGAGGATCATGTCATGGTCATTGGGTGTAGAGGCTCACCCCGAACTCGGTGATGCCGACAGGTGGGACAGGTGAGACAGGTGAGGTGAGATCAGAATAAGTGGCGTGGAGGAAGTGTCAGTAGGACACAAAGGGAAAACTGAATGAAAGTATACACAAGCAACAGCAGGTAAAGTTAAACATATGAGCTCTGGCCCAGGCCCAAAGCGATGTTAGATACTGATTTAAGGAAAGGGGGTGACGGGATAGTCTAGTGGTTAGAACATTGCGCTAGCAATCTGACGACCCGGGTTCGATTCCCGTTCAAGAGGATAGGGATACAAAATACAGTTGCAGACATGAAAAAGAAAAAAATGGGTGGCGCTGCGCTTGTGGCGACGCGCTCTCCCGCTCTCCCCGGGGAGAGCAGCCCGAATTTCATGGAGAGAAATCTGCCGTGACTTAAAGTGGTATGAAATGAAATCTGAGCGCTTTGATTTGTTGCTTTAAAGATTCAGCGCTATATAAATTCCATACATTATTATTATTATTATTATTATTATTATTATTATTATTATTATTTTCCCCTGGAGTTAACATCAGTGCCGACTCCACTCTCCCCAAAAGTCCTTCGGATGAGACTATAAACCGAGGCCCCGTGTGCGAACGCACGCAGAACATCTTGTGCACACGTTAATCCTGTTCCGCTTTTTGTAAGAATAGGCCATTGTGTGCCGGTGGGAACAGATTATAAAATTTACAAAACCGCATACACATGGAGACTGGATGTCAAAAAGCACATAAGTGCTTATTCCATTATCCTCGATGTAAAAGAAAAAAAGAAAAAGAAAAAAGTGCCGAGGCTTACATTAAAAAGCTGTTATATGGTAAAATGTTATGTTAAAATTGTCTTCAGACATGACAAGCTCTTCACATAACAACCGGCATTCTCATTTAAAGGAGAAGAAAAAGTTCTCTTAAGTCGGAGTATCGCTACCCATATATGGCAAAGTATTAAGAAAAAAAGGTCATACACGCAAAGTTCTCATCCAATGTGTGCTTTCAAACTTACACTGAATCCCTGATGGGATCCGTGAGTCAGAGTGTATGCTCTGGGTGACCCCCAGAGTATAAAGAAAAGCGATGGAGGAAGGTGGCAGGATGGTTAAGACGTTTGCCTGCCAACAAGTTAACCGTGAGGTTCTGGGTTCGATTCCCAACCTAGCCCTTTCTTCCCAGTTTGACAAAAAATTCGAACTGAATGTCAAAGTCCTTCGGATGAGACTATAAACCGAGGCCCCGT
>CM054135.1:4748591-4766091 GCA_028751875.1 Rapana venosa
TAAATAATTTAGGTATTGTATCATGTAACTTTTTTCAAATTGACCGTGCTGGATATTGAAAGATATAAGATGGTGGTTTTCAACTTGAATGTTTCTGGAGCCACTGAAAGTTGATGAAGTGACCGCCCTGATATGGCTTCGTGGTCGGTAGGGCTACAAACAAGAGGAGATGAAAATAATGCAGCAGCAGCAGCACACACTCATCAGACACTGGAAACAGACCAGCCTGAGGCAGAGACCCAAAGAGAATGTTGGCTTAACAGCTGCCAACGACCTGGCCAGAAAGAAAAACCGGCACAGAGTTAGAGGCCAGAGGGGACAGCGAAGTCGCCTGCCTTGAGAGGGGAGAGCTTGTGATGGGGCCCAGACAACCTGACCCGAGGAATCCTACCAATACCAATGCTTTATTATCTCAATAAGCAGAGAAATTCACGTGCTTAAGTTACCAGCCATTATTTTGCTTGCTTGATCGTTATTGTGTGAATATATTATATTTAAAAAGCGCTACTTGAAGAGTATGAGCGCATATGAGCACACGTTTGAGTAGGTGGAGGAGGAGGAGAGGAGGGATGTCATTGCAGGCAATATTGTCAGTTATGACGGAATGAAAGCCTAGTATTTTCTAACGTTTTGTTCCTGTACCTTTTTATTATCTAAAGTATGAACGTGAAAGAATGGATGATATAGCAGGTGAAGTAATTTGTTTGTCTTGACGTGTTATGATTTTATTTTTTAATTCTTAAAACATTCTTTATCTAAGTGTGTGTGTGTGTGTGTGTGTGTGTGTGTGTGTGTGTGTGTGTGTGTGTGTGTGTGTGTGTGTGTGTGTACGCATGTGTGCACGCGCGCAGGTGGGTATGAGTATGTGTGTGCGTGTGTATGTATGTGTGTAATTTGTATTTCCAATGTATTATTTTATCGATTTTCCTCCTTTTACTGGCTTAATTTATTGGTAAAGGTTGTAATAATGTAGTATTTCAGCATAATCATTAAGAAATTTGTTCTTAGATAGATGGCTTGATGAAAAAAAGCAAATGCATTGCTTATTCAATGTACCATCTGGAAATAAAAATTTGACTTGACTTTATTTGAGCCATAAACAAGAACAATAATTATAAAAAAAAACATTCGTCACAGAAAGTAATAAGAACCCAATCTTAAAAATCTTGAAAATTCCACACTCCCCCCAACACACACACACACACACACACACATACACACACACACACACACACACACACACACACACACACACACACACACACACACACACACACACACACACACACACACACACACACACACACACACACACACACACACACACACACACACACACACACACATGTGGGCCACAAAGCCTACGTAGGACCAATAAACAGAAAGGATGATGTGGAAGTTGCAGTCACTGCAAGTAAGTCTACTGATGCCAGGTCCCTGGTCAGTATTAAACGAAATGAATGTCACAGAGGATGACAGGAGTCACTTTTGCAAACAAGAAAAGGAATTTGTGGATCTGCTTATTTGTCCAGGCTTTCTGGAAAGACCTGGAATTGTCTTTGAAGCTGAATTGTCATCATTGTCCCTCAATGTTGAAAATGTATTATTCAGTACGGGTGCAACCACAGACACCGATGAAGTTTTAGACTTCATAGTATTGCTTGGAAAAGTCTAAGTGTACAAGTGTCGACTTTGCCAAACTAAACCAAATATTGATATTTTCATGAACGAATTGAAATACAACTATAAAATAGAACAATTGGAACATAGTATACAAATGAAATGTTACGATTTTTATAGAAAAAAATGGCTTCCCTGTGTAAACATGGTGTAACCCCAAACACAACGTCAAAATTTCATCAGTCCGATCTAAAAAGCTGTCTTTTCTGACCTAACTGTTGTCTAGACAGTAATATAGCAACTGTCTGTCTGTATTATGGGTTGAGTTACAGTGTAAGACTATGCGTTTGCCACCCCAATGCATGTAATTATTGTAACGGTTGTTTGGTGAAAATGCTATGTGATGGAATGGATGAGTGTACCAATCAAAACGTTTGTCAAAAACGTTCCTTGGTCAGTTTCTGGGGCGAACACGGTCTTTGAGCGGTCCTCTGCTGAAAGCTCTGAACACTGAGAGGAGTGTAGACACTGCGATGGCATTTCCGTTCTTCGCTTCATTCAGTGACATCAGTCAAGGCAGCAGCGCACGAGGCCATCTCTGTATGAAGGGGGGACAGTGACAGGGATTCCTCTCTTCCTCTCAACCCGGACTGTCAGAGCCAGAGAGCATGGCACGCACTTGGCCAGAACGAACAGGGCGGAAATGATGAAGGGGATTCCCTAATTCAGGTGAACCAGTGTGCAGTCAGAGTGGGTATGGCACAGAGCTCACGTGACCAATGTGGCGGAAGAGGGAATCTTGCACATGGCAGACGGACCAGTACGGGTTGACCTTCCCGCTTCTGGTTCCATCAGCCTACCCCTGGTGTCAACAAGGGCCAAGCCAAGCCATCAGTGCATGACCCAGAAAGATCAACAGGACATGCACTATAGGACAGGCTGGATCCATCGTAGCACTTTGAGCCTTCTCATTTACTAAGTTGAACATTTTTCTGTTGAATAAAACGACTTTGCTTTCATTGGTTAGATTTGTACTGTTAACGTTGCTTGTCTGACAGAAACTGTTATTGCAGGATCATTTATTTTGAATATAGTCTCCCGTGGGGATGCCAGGGGCCTGTCAGTACAAATAGCATCATCCCTGACTTCTGGAAATTCTGTTCAAGGAATTCCCTCTTTTTTACCCTTCTCTTTGTTTCTGCTTTGTTCCTTTTTTCTTCCTGTCACCACCTCCTTGTCTGTTTTCTGCCTTCTTGGTCCATTCTCCTGCCGTTTTTCCCTCATTAAGACTTGAAAACTAACAAATCTCTCCCACACCGAAGTCGTATGTACTGGGTCTGACTTGTCAGGTGCTAAACGGCAGTGTAACGCATTTATGCTTATACATATGACAGACAACAATAACTATCTGAACGTCCAATGACGAAGAAGTTTACAATGTTGAAAATTTGCATAATAAATAAAAAGGTTTTGCTTTCATTGATTATGTGTCTACTGTAAATGCTGCTTGCCTGACAGAAACCTTTATTGGTTGATCATTTAATAATAATGGCTTTTCCATAGGTTTGCTAGACTCGCTGCTATTGCTGAAACATCTCATTTAGGAAGAAATTAGGGCGGTGTTCTACTGCTAATAAGAAAAGTTTGTCAGCTTTTACTTAGTATTTGATATCAATTGTGAAAATGCTGTGGCTGGCAAGGTTAAGAAGTCTGTGTTTAACTTTACTGTGACAAGGATGTGCTGAGGTTGGAGTGTTGTGTTGTACCAGAAAATGGCCCATTGTATGACACAATAGTGGGCGAAGATGGTATAGCGAATTTGAAGGAAAGCCTGCAGCATGTCCTTAGAGCAACGTGCATGTGCTGATCACTGGTGATGCACACTTTAAATCCTGTTCCACTTTTCGTAACAGTAGCCATTGTGTGCCGGTGGGAACAGATGACAGAATTTACAAAACTGCATACACACGGGGACTGGATGTAAAAAGCACATAAGTGCTTATTCCATTATCCTCGATATTACAGAAAAAAATGCAATAACTGGAAGTGCACAACCACGATATGAAGAAATGATTACTCCTGCAACTAGATAGGATGGTGATAATAAAGATGATGGTGATGATGATGATTGGAATCCGAATAAATATTAGTAATCATGTTGATTCTTGGTATCTACCTGTAAAATTCAAATGGAAGAAATCGGGGAAGAACAACCCAGGTTGGATGAATTAACATAGGCAATCTATAATTCATAAAGCAAAACTGTTTTGGCAAACTGTTAAGACAGTCAACACGAAAAACAAACCCACAGTAATTTACAAAACTATTACCATGAATCAGTGGTGCGATCACATATTTTGCACTGTTTAATGAAGAAGACATAATAGCACACAGCAAGAGGAAAATAATAAGTTATCGGAGAAAAAGATGAGCCATATACTTCCATGACAACTTGTAATGAAACAAGTTTTCAGAGTAATGGTTCTAGTTTATGCTGTTAAACACAAGTTCGGAAAGAACTGCAGGTCCTGACAAGATTGCCAGTGAAATGTTGACACATACCGGCAGCAAATGTTGTTGACTTCCTCTTAGCTTAGTTTTAGGCTGTTTGTCGTCGGAATTTCCCCAGGAAATGGTCAGAAGAGAGAGAGAGAGAGAGAGAGGAGAGAGAGAGAGAGAGAGAGAGAGAGAGAGAGAGAGAGAGGAGAGAGAGAGAGAGGGAGGGAGAGATAGAGAGAGGGAGGGGGAGAGAGAGAGAGAGAGAGAGAGAGAGAGAGAGAGAGAGAGAGAGAGAGAGAGAGAGAGAGAGAGAGAGAGAGAGAGACACGTACCTATTTTCAGGAAAAGAGAGATGACCCACCTGGGTAATTATCGTGGGACAACCCTCACTGCTGTGACCGGTTAGCAAGGTCTGCACGAATGTTCTGACCAAAAGCTTTTACATGTGGGCTGAAGGAAGAGGAGGACGAGGACGAGGAGGAGGATGAGGAGGAGAAGAGAAGGAGGAAGAAGAAGAAGAAGAAAAAGAAAAAGGAGAAAGAAGACGAGGGAGAAAAAGAATTGCGAAAAATTGTGAAGAAGAATTGCGAAGAAGGAGTAGAAGAATTGCGAAGAAGAAGAATTGCGAAGAAGAATTGCGAAGAAGAATTGCAAAGAAGAAGAAGAATTGCGAAGAAGAAGAATTGCAAAGAAGAAGAACTGCAAAGAAGAAGAACTGCAAAGAAGAAGAAGAAGAAGAAGAAGAAGAAGAAGAAGAAGAAGAAGAAGAAGAAGAATTGCGAAGAAAAGAAGAAGAAGTGAAAGAAGAAGAAAAAGAAGTAGAAGAAGAAGCCAAAAGAAAGCAAAATTCAGAGCCAGCTACTGTACTGTTGACTAAACATTTTAAAAACCCATTTCTTGTGCTAAGGCTGTTCGCATGGTCATATTAGGAAGAATGCGTAGTGTCTGGTCTTCTCCTGTGCTTGTCACTCTGCAGGAGGTCTGCCCGCTGGCCTCAGCCGACACGTTCCGACTTCAGGGCAGCTCATTAAAAAGTTTTATAAGAAAAATGTTTAGAATTTTTTGAGAAAAGGCAGAAGAATGGGCTGGGTAGGTAGAAAACAAGCAGAGAGAGAGAGAGAGAGAGAGAGAGAGAGAGAGAGAGAGAGAGAAGAGAGAGAGAGAGAGAGAGAGAGAGAGAGAGAGAGAGAGAGAGAGAGAGAGACGCTTTGACCAATTTATTGTCATTGCCCAATGTGGCCTATTGACAAGGGGGGTTATACACGACTTTCTTTTGTAAATACAAATTAATACAAGAAAAATCACATGATGCATTTAATAAGAGGGAGAGAGAGAGAGAGAGAGAGAGAGAGAGAGAGAGAGAGAGAGAGAGAGAGACAGACAGACAGACAGACAGAGACAGACAGAGACAGAGACAGAGACAGAGACTGAGAGACAATGACAATGACAATGACAATGACAATTGCTTTTATTTCGAGGATAATGAATAAGCACTCTTGTGCTTCTTTACATCTGGTCCCCGCCCTTAGGGATATAAATGATGATTAAATAAAAATAAGCCCAATAGTAATACAGAGAGGAGAGAGAGAGAGAGAGAGAGAGAGAGGAGAGAGAGAGGAGAGAGAGAGAGAGAGAGAGAGAGAGAGAGAGAGAGAGAGAGAGAGAGAGAGAGAGAAGGGAACGGGCAGAAACAAAGAGAGTGATAGAGAAGGGAAATTTCTTGTACAGAACTTCCAGAAAGTGGGAGGGCTTTTTGTTTTTTGTTTTCGTTGTGTTTTGTTATTTTTGTTATTTTTATTACTTTTTTTACTGAGAGTCCCCCCCCCCCCTCTGGAATCCCTAAGCGGGAAGCTATCGGTCAAAAATATTCCCTATGAAATTGTAAAGTGTAAGTTGCCTTTGTTGTTTACAGAAATACATTTTAAACAGATTTATTCTATGGACAATACATTCATACATACATACGTACATATCTATCTATCTATCTATCTATCTATCTATCTATCTATCTATCTATCTATCTATCTATCTATCTATCTATCTATCTATCTATCTATCTATCTATCTATCTATCTATCTATCAATCTATCTATCCATCCATCATCCATCCATCCATCCATCCATCCATCCATCCATCCATCCATCCATCCATCCATCCATCTATCTATCTATCTATCTATCTATCTATCTATCTATCTATCTATCTATCTATCTATCTATCTATCTATCTATCTATCTATCTATCTGTCTGTCTGTCTGTCTGTCTATCTATCTATCTCTCTCTTTCTCTCTTTCTCTCTGTGTGTGTGCCTATGAAATGTTGAGTTTACAACACAAATCTGGTCGATGCAGCTGCGAATCGAGTGACTTGAATCAAGGAGCAGAATGTGAAGAGGGCTTACATGCAAAATTTACAGATAGGTTTCTTTTTTACTTGCTAGAAAGAGAATTTGCATCCAGAATAAGAGCGCTGTGGCAAATACGGATAGTACAGCTCTCTTGAGAGTGTTTTGCAAACATAAAAATACTGGATTTTTTTGGTAGCAAATAAACGACACAGAATCAGGTTAAGAGTGTTCGGAGATTTAGGCTAACAGGTCGTGGCTTTAAAAAACTACCAGTTATGGTTTTTAAGCGAAGAAAACGCTAAGGACGCCAGTGGCCTTTATGAGGAAATGCCACCAAAAATATTGTTTTCATTATTATTGACTGTCTCGCGTACTTTGAAAGTGAACGAACTGTGGTGCAATAAGCTTCTTTACAGGTACCCCCTATTTCAATTTTCGAGGCAATATACTTTCTGATAGCAACAAAACTTAAACAAAGAAATCGGGCTTAATTTATTGCAGAAGCAAGTAATATAAGAAAACCCCCATAAAGCTGACCAAAGCAGCTACTACTCAAATGATCAATAATAGACTTTGCGTGCGTATGTATGTCTTCGTTGTAATGTCTATGCACTAAAAAGTGATTTTAGATGGAAAATTGGTGGGGCGGAGGTGGGGGTCGGAGATATAAACGTTATTGTAAGTCTGTTTGTATTGTTGAACTGGGGACAAAAAGAAAAAAACCCAAAAGATCTAAACATGAGAAAGTCGTTGACCTATACATGCAAAAGAAAGCAAAGGAAAGTAGATATAAACAAAATAAATGCCAGATGTGCGTGTGTGTGTCGCGCGTGCGTGCGTGAGTGTGTGCGTGTGTGTAGGTGTGTGTATGTATGTGTGTGTGTATGTGTGTGTGTGTGCTCGCGCGCGCGCGCGTGTGTGTAATTGCAGAGAAAAGTCATCATAGGTAAAAACAAAGTGACAAAGGAACAAGAAAAAAAAGAGCTCATTTCCAAACTAAAGGAAATGGGCAACTGGACTTTGAAGCAAACATTCACAAATTCTGAACATTAACAAAAGGTCACCAAAACATTTTCAAAGATCCAGTCAGGAATATCGGACAAAAAAGCTTTGTAAGATTCAGCATTAAATAACCAGATGAAACCTTGATATTTTTTTTTACCATAGCAGCATGTCTCGAGAAATTGGAAACTGGTTTTTTATATTGACTTTGACTCATACCTCAGACCTGTCAATCAATGAGAAATTGTCTATCTATCTATCTATCTATCTATCTATCTATCTATCTATCTATCTATCTATCTATCTATCTATCTATCTATCTATCTATCTATCTATCTATCTATCTATCTATCTATCTATCTATCTATCTATCTATCTATCTATCTATCTATCTATCTATCTATCTATCTATCTATCTATACCTACCTACCTACCTACCTACCTACCTACCTACCTACCTGTCTGTCTGTCTGTCTGTCTGTCTGCGCCTGGGCTTTATCACAGTTTTTGATGAAACCATTGACGCTGGGGGCAACAGCAAGGTGAGAGGCTGTATGACCAGTGGCTTTCCCACTCATGGAACTCAACTTTACAGCTTAGTCTTTAGTGATTGACTATGACTCTCTGACTAGGAGGCTTGACTAGCACAGTCCTTATGTGCTGCAGCCCTGGGGGCTGGTTGGCCTTTGGAGAGCATCTCCAATGCTGACTGTCCTTATGCCCACTTGGCCGAGAGAGTGGGGATGTGCTGTGGGCAAGGCATCTCCACTATAATCAAATTTCTGCCCAGTTTCCAAAACAGCAGCTGCATCCTCTGCTGTTTCGGAGGTCATCGTCGGACACGACGGACAAACATACTGTCTGTTTGTCTGTCTACCTACCTACCTACCTACCTACCTACCTACCTACCTATCTACCTACCTACCTACCTATCTACCTACCTACCTATCTATCTATCTATCTATCTATCTATCTATCTATCTATCTATCTATCTATCTATCTATCTATCTATCTATCTATCTATCTATCTATCTATCTATCTATCTATCTATCTATCTACTGGATGAGAACTCAACATGACTGATTTTCTTCAAGTACCTCGCGATATAGGCAGCCATGCTCATACTTCAGAGAAGAAGACAGAGTGTTATGCTCAGAGCTGTTAAAGGCGACAGATAACCACAACACAACATTCTTTTCAATTTCTTGTTCCTCGGCTAGAGCTTTGAGGTTCACCAATGGCCAGAGTTTACGTATTCGACCGTTTTTACCCACCATTAAGGTAGCCGCATTCCGACTTTGGGGATAAAAAATATATTTAGATATCACTCTTAGCTTTTATCTTACATCAATAACTGACAGAGCTTTTGATCTGGCCTAAATGATAATTGAAACCGTTCATCAGTCCCCCCCCCTCCCCCCAAAAAAAAGGTCAGCAGAGAAATGATAACACTAAACAATGCCCTTGCATCAACACAGATAAAGCATAGGAAGAAACAGACGAAAAGAAGCAAAGACACCGTGCGCACGTGCAGAAACATATCCGCTTACATGAACCTATTTATTCAGTGGATGCAAAAACCACCTGTGTGTCATACAGCATTTTCCTTTCCTCTGTGTGACGGGGGCATGACGAAGAGAAAAACTGAGCTGTCGGGCTGCTGACCCATTTTGGGCTGCTGGGGAAGGGTGTGGTGACCCATTTTTGGGCTGCTGGGGAAGTGTGTACTGACCCATTTTGGGTTGCTGGGGAAGGGTGTACTGACCCATTTTGGGTTGCTGGGGAAGGGTGTGGTGACCCATTTTTGGGCTGCTGGGGAAGGGTGTGATAACCCATTTTGGGCAGATGGGGAAAGGATATAATGACCCATTTTGGGTTGCTGGGGAAGGGTGTGATAACCCATTTTGGGGCTGCTGGGGAAGGGTGTGCTGACCCATTTGGGTTACTGGGGAAGGGTGTGGTGACCCATTTTGGGTTGCTGGGGAAGGGTGTGGTGACCCATTTTGGGTTGCTGGGGAAGGGTGTGGTGACCCATTTTGGGTTGCTGGGGAAGGGTGTGGTGACCCATTTTGGGTTGCTGGGGGAAGGGTGTGATGACCCATTTTGGGCTAATTGGGGAAGGTGTCCTGACCCATTTTTGGGCTGCTGGGGAAAGGGTGTGATGACCCATTTTTGGGCTGCTGGGGGAAAAGGGTGTGATGACCCATTTTTGGGCTGCTGGGGAAGGGTGTGATGACCCATTTTGGGCTGATTGGGGAAGGGTGTGGCGACCCATTTTGGGCTGCTGGGGGAAGGGTGTGATGACCCATTTTTGGGCTTCTGGGGGAAGGGTGTGATGACCCATTTTTGGGCTGCTGGGGAAGGGTGTGATGACCCATTTTTGGGCTGCTGGGGAAGGGTGTGATGACCCATTTTGGGCAGCTGGGGAAGGGGGGGGGAAGGGTTAGTTCCAGGGAGACTCTTTTTTATATAATTGGTTTTCAGGAAAACTATTATGCACTAATTTGAGAAAGTTTGGGGTCCATTAACAAGACTTGACGCCAGCGAGTATTTCCTGTTAAAGTGTTTACACAGACCTGTGCAAAAACAGAGTAAAATGGAGACAGAGAGAGACAGGGAACAGGTGATGGATTAAGGGGGGAGGGGGGAGGCGGGGAAGAGGGAGGTGATGCAAAAGCTGCAGAGCTTTCTAAAAGGGAAGTATTTTCTAAATGTTTTCTAGAAGTTGTGAATACTATTTTTAGCAGAAAACCACTTTGCTTTCTGATTGGTTGAGAGGGAAGAAGACAGGAGGCAAATGAACTCTGTGTCTGCATATAGACAGGGATGCCTGTCACCATGCACTGGCAAATCTGTGAGGAAAAAACCCCTCCTTCATCTGTGTGTATGTTATATCTTTTTGAAGAAGAGGGGAAGACGAGAAAGTCTGAATTGGTAGGATAAAAAATAGTTCATTCAGAAATAAAAAATTTCATATTATGTCAAAATAAAATAGGTGTATTTGCTGGAACAATTACTGAAAGAAAATACGTTTGAAATCATTTATGCAAACTTTTTAATGTACAAAAATACTTGAACAAAACAATTTTTTCATTTTAATTTTATTTTTTTATATCGAGGATAATGAAATAAGCACTTGTGTGCTTTTTTAAATCCAGTCCCCGTGTGTATGCGGATTTGTGATTTCTGTCATCTGTTCCCACGGCACACAATGGCCTACTCTTACAAAAAGCGGAACAGGATTTAACGTGTGCGCAAGATGTTCTGCGTGCGTTTGCAAACAGGGACTCGGTTTATAGTCTCATCCGAAAGCCTTCCCAAATTGCTTAGAATTTTCAAACATAATGAAATGGCCTGTGCTGTCATACATGCAATAATCTTAACAGGTAACTCATTGATTATGTGACTGGTCAGAGCATTCAAAGCAGTAATTAGCCCGCCCCTTCCAGGTACCCAACTGTCATGTACCGTGTCACTGATCATTACACTAAACCACTGTCTCTGCCACAACACCTGCCATTTGTGCAAAAATCAGTTTCGGTTTTTGGAGAGCAAGCACGTGTTAATTTCCTTCCATTGGTGTGATGGGGTCACGTGACATGCTACCTGGTATGCCCAAGATGCTCTTTACCGTTTGGGCTGCTGATGTGAATTTATGAGTGAAAGGGGGGAGAGGTTTTGAAAATGGTGTGGCAGGGAAACTATTAACCTTACAAGAAGGGAAAGTTTGGGTGCATTTGGGAAAATTGATGCAGAAGTCATTTCCTCTTAAGGTGTTTACACAGGCATGCACCTTGAAGAAGGGGGAGGAAACAGACAGACAGACAGACAGACAGACAGACCGACAGACAGACAGAGAGACTCAGAAGTGGGGAGTGTAGACAGTAAGTGTGACAGCAGGAATATTCAGTGCATACTTTCTAAAAGACCAGAAAAATGTTTCTAATGGAAAAAGACCTTTGCTGTATTCATGGGTTTAAAGATCAGAAAACTGGTGGCTCTGGGACAATGTCACATGGTGGATCCCATCTCTCTCCATGGCAGACCACAGCTGATGTCCTCCATCAAGGTGGCTTGGCTTGGTCTTGATTACATAGACACTGAGTTCTCATTGGGAACTTCAACATCCTTGGCCGGTAACCTGCATCATGGAGGTCAATCACCCAGTGATGCCTGTTAACTTCACCCCCTCACGTGGTTCAGCACACCTGCTGAGGTGAGGTCCCCGGGTGCAGTGCTTGGAGCTAGCCAGCGCGTGAGAGAGGAGATGGGTAAGGACCAGTGATACCCATCCAACCAACCAGGTAGAGTGCAACAGCCAGAAATCACAGGTACCACATTAGCCAGTGCCCGCTACATCCCCAAATACCTAACCCTAGCTTAACAACAACCCCAGAGCTCGCCCATGAAGACTTGTAGCACTACATCCCCTTCTTAAGGCACAAAACAAGATCCACAAGAACAACAAACCCATGCAAGAAACCAAAACCTTGTGCAGCAGGTTCCTCTGTGACTGCTGTCTCCTCGCTATGCAAGTTTTAACAGAAGAAAATAATAACTAGCAAGAGAATGATTAAGATCTGTGACACAGAGCATTTTGGTCTGGACCAAAGGACAAGTGAAAGTGTTCATTGGTTTTTTCCCCCCAAAAGTTCAGAAGAGAAATAATAACATCAACAATGCTCTTGGCATCATCACAGATAAAGCACAGGAAGAAACAGAGGAAAGGAAGCGAAGAAACTGTATGCACGCGCAGAAAAATATCCACTTACATCAACCTATCTATTGAGCTATTAGAAAAAACCTGTATGTTGTAGGTCATTTTATTTTCAATTCTTTGCTGGATATAACAAAAGAAAAACCGAACTGCCAAAGAATGATGCTGTAGAAGGAGGATGCACCGGGGAGACTCTTATTTTGGATAAATGGTTTATGAGAAATTTATTACACCTGTGAGGAAGTGTGGAGTCCATTAGCCAGATTTGAGGCCAGCAAGTATTTGCTCACTGGCCTGTGCAAAAAGAGAGTAAAATGGAGATGGAGGGAGACAGGGAAGGGGTGATGGATCAGGGGGAGAAATGGGGTGGAGAGATGTCAAAAACTGAAGGGCTTTCTAAAAGGAAAATGTTTTCTAAATGTTTTCTGAAAGTTAAGAATACTATTTCTAGCAGAAAAGCACTTTTCTTCCTGACTAGTTAAGAGGCAAGAAGACAGGGAGAAAATGAACTCTGCGTCTGCATATAAACACGGATGCCTGTTTTCCTACACTGGCAAATCAGTGAGAAAAAACCACCTTCCAACATCTATGTGTATATTACACATTTTTTGAAGAAAAGGGGAAGGGGAAATAATCTGAACTGGATAGGATGAAAAACAGTTATTAGTTCACATTAAAGACTTACCATAGGTACATAAATTATTGTTTTGCAGGAACAATAATTAAAAGAAAATGCTCTTTAATTCACTTTTAAATGTACTACAAGACTTACATAAACCAGCCCATTGAAAAACAGACTAAACAAACTTGTACGCAAAGATTCACATCAATATGGATGACACCATGCAGGTACAAGCATACTGTAATTGATAGTAAGATGCCAGGTGGTACAAATGCTTGGTTATAACATAGACACATTTTCTAGGCAAGGTAGTTAAGATTTTGCGTGTTTTTTTTGCTTCATAATGTAACTAAAATACTAATAGTGAACTCTATCTATCTATCTATCTATACATCAAGTTAGAAATTACTAAAAACAGGATGCAGTCCAACGATGAGCAAAAAAGCAAAGGACCAGGAAGCCATTGTGGAGGACGAGGACAGAAACCAGGAGGTGGCAGGAGAGGAGGGACCTGGAAGACAAGCGGAAGCCTTTTCTAGCAGCGGCAGCACTAACCCCCCCCTCTCCGTCTTCGCCATGGTTGTTCCCAGTAGAGGCGGTGCAGGAGTCACCCCCCTCACTCCTCACCAGCAGACTAGCCCCTTGCTCTGCTGGACACAAGCTGTCTTGAAGATGGCTACACATCACCTTGCAGATGTTTGAACAACACAA
Source organism: Rapana venosa (assembly GCA_028751875.1). Classification (NCBI taxonomy): domain Eukaryota; kingdom Metazoa; phylum Mollusca; class Gastropoda; order Neogastropoda; family Muricidae; genus Rapana; species Rapana venosa. The sequence goes on from CM054135.1 coordinate 4,762,113, forward strand.
GAGCTCCATGCCCTGTTGAAAACTGAATGTGTATTGCGGATGGTACTTTTTTATTTTTAGGTCTTTCCCCTACAATGTAGTAAATGTTAATTTTGATTGTGAAAATTTAGTTTTGCATAATTGATCTTCTCTTTGTGAGAGTAGGTACACAAAGGGCATAAAAATACTAGCAGGACTGATGGTAAAGGAACCTGGAAAGTCGTAAAAGTCTTCACATTCAGTCTATTTGGCACTGACAAAAACATAACTAGCCGCTTTGGACTTTTCCAAGTCACTTTCCATTGGGCCTTACTGCAATAACAAAAAGGCACACACTGCCAAGAAAAGGCTAAATGGCTAGTCACGCCTCTTACCAGATGCCATAAAAATGCTAATGCAGAAGAGTATAATTAGGAAGCTCCACAGAAGGCAAAAAAGTTTTATTTTTTATTTTTAGCTTTGTTTTCTTTTATTTCTTCTTTATTTGTGTGCTTGCTCCTCTGCTTGCCTGCTCACGTGCTTAATTGCTGGCTTTATATTTCTGAATCAAGGCCGAGTAGATGGCTAATGCACGAGATGACAGAAGTGATGAACGTGACATAAAGCAGAAATTTCAGAACATGGCGATGTTATGCAGCCTGAAAATATTCAGGTGTCCAGTAAGAGATATCAAGGCAGACGAGGGCTGGTGGAGTTGTAACTCTGTGATGTAGTTCTAATGGCTATTCCCAGTTTTTATTTGTCTTGGCATTTGGCTTTGCTTTGTTTGTTTGGGTTTTTTTGGGGGGGGAGGGGTGTATTTGTTTGGGTTTTTTGTTGAGGGCTTTTGGAGTTGTTGTCCTTGTTGGTGGTAGTACTGCTGCTGCTGCTGATGATGACGTTGATAATGACGACGATGATGATGACGATGACGATATTACTATTCTTTTTACCTTTGCTGTGTCTCTCTTTTGTTGTATTTGCCTTTTCCCCTTTCAAAATCTAAGCAATGGTTATCTATTATGAATATAGCTCAAGTATGCTACATGGTGATCTATTTCAAAGTGATTCCTCTCCGTGTTTGTCAATTCTATCTTCGTTTTTGAGCACTTCTGGTGATCTATTCTGTTTTGAACAGTCTTGATGAAGTTTTCTGTTTTGAGCAGTTTTGATGGCTTAGTCTTCTTTGAATTGTTTATGATTAATAATTCTGTTTTGAGAAGTTTTGATGACTTATTCTTCTTTGAATTGTTTATGATAAATTATTCTGTTTTGAGCAGCTTTTGATGACTTATTCTTCTTTGAATTGTTTATGATAAATTATTCTGTTTTGATAAGTTTTGATGACTTATTCTTCTTTAAATTGTTGATGATGAATTATTCTGTTTTGAGCAGTTTTGATGACTTATTCTTCTTTGAATTGTTTATGATAAATTATTCTGTTTTGAGCAGTTTTGATGAACTATTCTTTTCGAGCAGTTTTGATGAATTCTTCTGTTTTGAGCAGTTTTGATGACTTATTCTTCTTTGAATTGTTTATGATAGATGATTCTGTTTTGAGAAGTTTTGATGAATTTTTTTGTTTTGAACAGTTTTGGTAATTTTTTCTTTTTTTAAAAGAATATTTGATGAATTCTTCTGTTTCGAGCAGTTTTGATGAATTCTTCTGTTTTGAGCAGTTTTGATGACTTATTCTTCTTTGAATTGTTTATAATAGATGATTCTGTTTTGAGCAGTTTTGATGACTTTTTCTGTTTTGAAGTTTTAATGAATTATTCTGTTTTGAGCAGTTTTGATGACTTATTCTTCTTTGAATTATTTTATGATAAATTTTTCTGTTTTGAGAAGTTTTAATGAATTTTTCTGTTTCGAACAGTTTTGATGATTTTTTTTTGTTTGAGCAGTTTTGAGAAATTATTCTGTTTTGAGCAGTTTTGATGACTTATTCTTCTTTGAATTGTTTATGATAAATTATTCTGTTTTGAGAAGTTTTGATGAATTTTTCTGTTTTGAACAGATTTGATTATTTTTTTATTTGAGAAGTTTTGATGATTTATTCTGTTTTTAGAAGTTTTGAGAAATTATTCTGTTTTGAGCAGTTTTGATCAATTTTTCTGTTTTCCAATAATCCTTGCTGACTTTATCTTTGTTCTTTTTGCCATAGGTTCTGGTTACATTTTGATTGAAATCTTGAACTTAAGGCATAATATTGCTGTAATTTTTGTCTAGTGTAAAGTCTATTTATACTTGCTGATATCACACTAAAACGTATTTCATCTTAAGGCGTCATGATTGCTGTCACTATTGTGTAGTTTAAAGTCTATTCATACTTGTGATAACAGTCTAGAAAGCAATCAACAACCAGGTTTGAAAGAGACAACTCTGAAACATACTTTGGTAATATTCGTTTTCGTTACAGATTGCTATTGCTGAGATGTTTTAGACATAATGAAATACCATTTGTTGCCACACATGCAACAATCTCAACAGCTAACCCATCCATTATCTGACTGTAAAAGACTAAAACAGTTCTGGGTATATTAGACCCGCCCCCTTCCAGTTACCCGTGTCATGTACCTGTAAGACCTTACCAAACCACTGTTTCTAGTCTGCTGGGACTGCAGTTTTACGGAAAACGGACGTGTCAAGTTTCTTCCAATGCTGATGGGGTCTATGTAACCTTGCTGATAGTCTTCAAAGGACGCGGCTTCTCCCTGTTTCTAAACAGACGCTCGGCTGCTGAGACGAATTATGAGGGATGGGAGAGGAGGAGGGAGAGAGGGAGAGGTTTATGAGAATGACGTTGGGGGAAGACTTAACTTACAAGAAGGGAAAGATTGGGATGCTTTGGAGAGAAATGGATGCAGCAGGATTTCCTCTTAAGGTGTTTACAGACAGAAGATAGAAGAGACAGAAGAGGAGAGAGAGAGAGAGAGAGAAGAGAGAGAGAGAGAGAGAGAGAGAGAGAGAGAGAGAGAGAGAGAGAGAAGGAGAGAGAGAGAGAGAGAGAGAGAGAGAGAGAGAGAGAGGAGAGAGAGAGAGAAGAGAGAAGAGAGAGAGAGTAGAGAGAGAGAGAGGAGAGAGAGGAGGAGAGAGAGTTTTATTGTGTTTTTATTTGTTTTTTATTATTTCGAGGATAATGGAATAAACACTCGTGTGCTCTTTTTTTTACATCCAATCCCCACGTGTATGCAGTTTTGTCAGTTTTGTCATCCGTTCCCACCGGCACACAATGGCCTACTATTCCGAAAAGCGGAACGTGTTTTAACGCGTGCGCAAGATGTTCTGTGTGCGTTTGTACACGGGACCTCAGTTTATAGTCTCATCTGAAGGACTTCTAGGAGAGTGGAGTCGGCACTGATGTCAACTCCAGAGGAAAAATCCCCTTGAACGAGATTCGAACCCGGGTCAGCAGATAACGAGCGCTATGCAAGGCAACGCCTTCACTATAACCACTAGGCTAGAGAGAGGGAGAGAGACAGAGACAGAGAGACAGAGACAGACAGACAGACCAACCAACAGATACCAATAATAATGATGATGATGATGATGATGATGATGATGATGATGAATGGTTACAGATAGACAGACAGACAGACAGATAGACAGGTAGACAGACAGATAGATAGATAGACAGACAGACAGACTGACTGACAGACAGACAGACAGACCGACCGACGAACAGATAGATAGATATACAGACAGACAAGAAAAACAGACAGAATCGGAAGCTTTTCATATTCAGTAGCATTATGTCTGTCAGATCAGAAGAACGTTTATGATGGAAAGAAACCCTTTGGCATAATCATGGTTTGATAGAGAAGGAAGAAAACAGATACATGTGTATGTGCCGTCATATAAAAACATAATATCTTGGCACATGCAAAGTAAAACTAGAAAAACACTTTGTTTAAGACTGTTTCCTTCCAATAGTCCAAGTGAAACAAGCTGTAGACATTTAAAAATAATGTTATTCGAAAAATATATAAACCCTACAAGTTTGTCAACTTTAAAAAATGCT
>CM054135.1:4778591-4793591 GCA_028751875.1 Rapana venosa
AGTCAGTTGGCCAGAGTGGAGGAGGGGGCTGCAGACAGCTTACAGTTAGTTGTGGCACTGGAGAAGACCAAACGACGTGGTTTTCAGAATGGGTGGTCACCTGTCAGTAATGATGGGAAAACTGGTGGTGTGAGGAGCTCCTGAGAGGGGGAAAGACAGACAGACAGACAGACAGACAGACAGACAGACAGACAGACAGACAGACAAGGCGTGGGGGCGAAATGAAGAGAGAGAGAGACTTAGACAGACATAGTCAGCACACACACGTGCGCGTGCTCGCGCCCACGCGCATAGACACACAGACACACAGACAAACACACACACACACACACACACACACACACACACACACACACACACACACACACACACACACACACACACACACACACACACACACACACACACACGCACACACACATGTATGTATGTATGTATGCATGCATGCATGTATGTATGTATGTATGTATGTATGTATGTATGTATGTATGTATGTATGTATGTATGTATGTATGTATGTATGTATGTATGCATGCATGTATGTATGTATGTATGTATGTATGTATCTATGTGTCTATGTGTGTATCTATGCGTGTGTATGTGTATGTGTGCGTGTGTGTGTATGTGTGTGTGCGTGTGTGTGTGTGTGTGTGTGTGTGTGTGTGTGTGTCTCTGTATGCACGCACGCGTCTGTGTGTGCATTACAGAGAGTGGGTTAAAGTGGACAACGATATTTTATTTATGACGGCTGTTTCCCTACTAACCTTTAAAGAGAGATTGCACTTCAGCAAAAGGTACAGTTGGGGACAGAGGGAATGTACATCAGACTGGCAAATGACACAGTCACCGACACTTTGCAGACAACGGTTATATACTCACTGCCTCTCTCAAATCATCCTGTTTATTATTTATTTATTTATTTATTTTTATTTAATTCTTTTATATCGAGAATAATGAAATAAGCACTTAAGTGCTTTTTTACATCCAGTCCCCGTGTGTATGCGGTTTTGTAAATTGTCATCTCTTCCCACCGGCACACTATGGCCTACTCTTACGAAAAGTGCAACAGGATTTAACGTGTGCGCAAGATGTTCTGCGTGCTTTCGCACACGGGACCTCGATTATAGTCTCATCCGAAGGACTTTTGGGGAGAGTGGAGACTGTACTGATGTTAACTCCAGAGGATAATATCCCCTTGAACGGGAATCGAACCCGGGTCGTCAGATTGCGAGCGCAATGTTGTAACCACTAGGCTGTTTCCCTAAGGTTTTATGATCTACAGTTTATGTAATATATTGAGTTTTCTTTGGCCATCGTGTCTAGATGCCACATTTTAGGAACAATCCGCCAGCTGTCTTCGTGACAAACGTTGTTTTCTTTGACTGTTTCAGTGCTGGTACAAGCACGATTCAGAACTGGACCGTATTGATCCCAATGATATCTTTATTTTGCTTGTTGAGATTCTAGTACTTTCCTTTTTGTTGTTTAGCTTTCCTAAAGTTGTTTTAGTTTCTGTTGTCATGTCTCTTTTTTCCAAACTTACACAATCGGGGGATGGGATAGCTCAGTGGTCGGAGCACTCGCTTTCCCCCAGCCATGTTAAGCAGCGTCGAGCGTGGTTACCAGTTGGATGGGTGACCGTTTGCGCGCCTTGGCTTCAGTACAGTTCCCCCAGTTCACCCAGCTGTAAATGGGTACCTGCCCTCTTTAGGGTCAGGGAAGGTAAAGCAGCGAGGGAGAGGAGATGGGCGCCGCCCTCAATATGCTGGCCCTAGAGAAGTGAGGTCTCTGACGCCTCGCTCCCCTACGACCTTTTACCTTTACACAATATGACGAGTCTTGCTTGTACGTAGAACGATGTATGGAAGGTTTGGAATTTTAAACATCCTGCTGAGCAAGCAGGGGGTTATTTCTTTCTGTGATTATATTACAGTCCCAGAGGAGTTATCTGACTTAGGGTCTGTATCAACCCTTGTAATGCAGCAGACAGACACCTCGTCCCTCCTCATCGTTCTGTCTACTTTATGACCACCACCAGGCAGATGTCTACTCAGCAGGGTATACACGTGGAGACGTTTTCACAGGTGTACAGAGTGCCACCAAGACAGACTGAAAAAAAGAAGGGGAAAAACAGAGGTTGAGCACACCGAAATTATTGAGTCACACACAGTCCACAGCTATCAGCTGGGTGAGCTGACTATAGCAGGAGAGGAGAACAGTCATGACAGTCGCCCGGTCATTCTCCAGTCTCCCTTCATGTCCTCATTGGACTCTCATTCCCGCAACATATCAGTAGCCCCCAAACAAAGGACAGCAATCTATGAACGAGATCAGCAGCCCCCAAACAAGCCACAACAATCTATGGACGAGATCATCAACCCCCAAACAAAGGACAACAATCTATGGACGAGATCAGCAACCCCCAAACAAAGAACAACAATCTATGGACGAGATCAGCTCTGAGGTTTGGACAGACACGCTAGGGAAGCTGTACAGGTGCTGAAACTCAACCCAACTGTCGCCATTGCTGCTGGTCGGTAGACGCTCCACGCAATGCCACCAGGGTTCACCATCTCTCTCTGTCTCTACCGAGTTCTACCATCTCCTGTAGCCCTCCTCCCAGACCACTGACCTCAATGATGTTGGCCATGTACGTGTATGTTGGTGGCCTGCTTCTTTCACTTCTGCCCTCAACCTTACCTTAGAGAACTGTCGTCATCAGATTTGTCTGTGTGTGTTTCTGTTGGCATGACTAACATAGCTCGGTCTGCGTTTATCACTTTCATTTGTCTTTGTGCTGAGAGTTTATCAAGTATATTTTCATTTCTTTTTCTGTCTGACCATTTGACTCGATAAGCGGGCTGTAGAACCACTTTTCGGCCGCGTTATTTTGTCTCTTTCCAATTTTGTAGTGTCCGAAAGTTGCCGAGAGTACAAGTGACAAGGGTAAGAAAATGTCTGCGCCATGACTGATGCTGTTGGGCACTTTCTCATCAGCCCATAGAACGTGCAGGGAATGATCAAAATCAGAAGTGATTTCAAGAGCTGCACAAACATCATTAACCTTAGCAAATTGCAAACAACATCTGCAAAGGTCGAAACATGAGTCAGACAGCAACTCTTAACTACTGCGTGGACGTGTTCCGTCCATCAGTTTGAATACGTGCCATTCCTGGCTTCTAACTAACTGCAGGCAGACTTATTAAGGAGATATCAAGAAGTTGAAATGTGATGCTACATAGAATCCCTGGCATCTCTTTACTGGATGCATCGCGAATGAAAAATTGTCAAACATGATCAAACGGGCATAAGTTGACGACATACTGGCAAAATGATAAGAAGGAGACTTAAAATTTAAAATGTTCAACTGATCTAAAAACTTCACATAAAAATGGCGGAAAGGTGAAATCCACAGTTAAACTGCAATGGTTGTTCTTCTTTAGCTTTGTTTTTAAAAAACTCCAATATAGATAGGGAAGAAGGGAGTTTTCAATACTGGGGGATATTAGAGCACGGATGTAGGTCGTACTCTGTGTGTGTGTGGTGTGTGTGTGTGGTGTGTGTGTGTGTGTGTGTGTGTGTGGTGTGTGTGGTGTGTGTGTCGTGTGAGTGTGATGTATGTGTGTGTGTGTGGTAGTGTGTTGTGTACGAGTGGTGAAGTGGTTGGTGAATGTGCGCGCGCGCTAAGTTGCTGCTTTGGAAATGTAAGAAGGTAGCTTGAAATGTAATGTGTCAGCCGCTAAAACGTTCGACTATGTGTGTATGGGAAAGGTGAATCCATTAAATGCATGGTTGTTCTTTTTATTGTTGTTTAAAAAACTCCAATATGATAGGTGATGAGGGAGTGTTTTCAATACTTGGTGGATTTAAGCACGGATAGTAGGTCGTATCTGTGTGTGTGTGTTGTATGTAGTGTGTGTGTGATGTGTGTGTGTGTGTGTGTGTGTGTGTTGTGTGTGTGTGTGTGTGTGTGAGGGGGGGGTGAGTGGTATGTGGGTGTGTGCGCGCGCGCTGTTGCATGCGTGAGTGTGCTTACGTGTGCGTGCGTGCGTGCGTATGTGCTGCGTGCGCTGTGTGTACTCGTGCGTTATGTGTGTATGTGTGTGTCTATGTATGATGATGATGTGTCTGCGTGTGTATGTGTGTGTTAGGAATCTGGTGTGTCTGGTGTGCGTGCGTGCTGCGCGCGTGCGTGTTTGTATATTTTGTGTGCATCCTCAAAGGTTTCAATTTATCTAGGAGTCTGATCTGGTTGTGTGTGTATGTTATGTGTGTGTGATGTGTGTGTGTGTATGTGTGTGTGTGAAGATATGTGTTTGTATGTGTCTGTATTGCTGTGTTTTTTGTTGTCTGTACACCTGTCTGCTTGTGTGTACATGTACGTGTATGAGCCAGCAAGGTGAAAGAGCGGGGATGACCAAGTTTCTTCCTCGCCCTATTTTTTCCCCCTAGTATAAAAAATATGGTGGCGCTCCAAACTTAAGCCCTGTATCAACATCCGTCTCTGCGAGTCAACGGTAACGTCCCCTTTTCACTTGGTGCACAGATTATCACGCGACATCATGTGTTGCTTATTTTGCACATTTTCTGTTCCCGTATTTGTGTAGACTTAAAAAATGGTGTCCTCAGTCACGAACTTGGGTGACCTGCCAGTTATACCACAGTTAAAAAGTTTAAAACCTGCTGAGACATTTTAAGTTATAATGGAGGGGGGGGGGGGAGTGGGATGGGATAACCTGGTGGTCAGAATGATGCGCATTGCGCTGGTGATCTGCTGACCCGGTTTCGAATCTCGTTCAAGAGGATTTTTCCTCTGGCGCTAACACATCAGTGCCGACTCCACTCTCCCTAAAAGTCTTGCGGATGAGACTATAAACCGAGGTCTGGTGTGCGAACGCACGCAGAACATCTTGGCATAACGTTAACCCGTCGCTTTCGGAAGTCCTCACTTGGTGTCGATTGAACGGTGACAAAATTTACTCTATTCACATTTTGGGTTCGATGAAAACTAAAAAATGGTGTTCATCAGTTCACTTGAAATAAGAATAAACAAGAATCTAAAGTTGAAGTTTGAAAACATAAAACTAGACCCTTTAAGTTACACTGTGCCCCGCGCGGGCACTATGCGCTAGTCGATAAACAAGTAGTGACAGTGATGAGCAATTGGGCTGGGCTCTTACTCTGTTTTCGAATTCGTTCAAAGGAATTTTCTTCTTACATTCATGTTGTCCGGCTTCAACTATCTGAAATCTTGCGGAATGTAGTTGATAAAGAGTCTGGTGTGCAACGAAATGCAAAATTTTGCGCATTCATAAAACTTGCTCTTCGCGTTATATTGAAGTAGTCTTGGTCGTGGTGGTTTAATGGGTGTACAAATTTACAAATGCAACAACAGATTCTCGGATGGGTGACAAAACCAACGGGTGAGTGTTATCCATAACGCGAAATAAAAGACCACCAATATTTTAAGTTTTTACATGCTGGAAGTATTGATTACAGACGTGGCTCTTTTCTAAGAACTTTCCCACGCCACACTTGCTTAGTCTTCGAGGGTCTTGGCGTAATGAATTACGTGGAAACGGGCTCGTTTTATTTCGTTCTCATCGAAAGAATGACCATTCCTTGATGTTTCGGCTTTTAAAGAATTGAGTTTTCGTTCAACGGGTGTTCAAATGCAGCCTGTGACTGTAATTTATGCCATTCTAACATGGCCTGTTACAGAACTAGTCTTGAGTCTTGATTTTTATATTTATTTTACACCACTTTAAGTCACAGATTTCTCTGCGTGAAATTCGGGGCTGCTCTCCCCGGAGAGAGCACGTCGCCACAAGAGCAGCGCCACCCATTTTTTTTCTTTTTTCCTGTATGCAACTGTATTTCCCTATCAGAGTGGCTTTTTTCCTACAGAATTTTGCCAGGGACAACTCTCTTGTTGCCGTGGGTTCTTTTACATGCGCTAAATAATATGTGCAACACATGGGACCTCGGTTTATCGTTTCATCCGAAAGACTAGCGCCCAGACCACCACTCATGGATGGGAGAAAAGTTTCGGGTCCAAACGGGATTCGAACCACCGGACACTTCCGATCCGGACTTTTCGCTTTCTAGACAGGCGCGTTACCTGTAGACCACCGATCCACCTTGAGTCTTCTTCCAGGGCAGTGAAGCAAACTGCTGTAGTTTTCCTTGATTCTGCCAGAGGAATCAGAGCTTGCCTGAGGCATAGACGAAGAGTGTGGGCCTGGTTGTTGGGTAGTTGTCCTGGTTGTTGTTGTTGTGATGATGACGATGATAATGATGATGATGATATATGCTGCTGTTGTTGTTGATGATAATGATGATATGTTGTTGTTGTTGTTGTTGTTGATGATGATATGATATGATGATGATGTGATGATTGATGATGATGATGATAATATGCTGTTGTTGTTGTGTTGATTGATATGATGATGATGATGATGATGATGATGATATGCTGTTGTTGTTGTTGATGATATGATGATATGTTGTTGTTGATATGTGTTGTTGTTGTTGATGATGATGATGATGAATGATGTGATGATGATGATATGTTGTTGTTGATGATGATAATTGTGTTGATGATGATGTGATGATGATGATGATGATATATATGTGGTTGTTGTTGTTGTTGAATGATGTAGTGATGATGATATGCTGTTGTTGTTGTTGATGATGAATGATGATATGCTTTTGTTTGTTGTGTTGATGATGATGATAATGATGATGATGTAATGTTTGTTTGATGATATGATATGATGTGATAGATGATGATAATTATATGTTGTTTGTTGTTGTTGTTGATAATGATATGATGATGATGATGATGAGTGCGTGTGTGTGAGATGATTGAATGCGTTTGTTGATGATGATGAGATTATGCTGTTGTTGTTTTTGTTTGTGTTGCTGACTGAGATGACGACAACGATGAGATGATATAAAAAGTGACACTTTACAGTGTGATTTCTGTCCTACAAACAGATACAATTCACATGGATAATATGCACTATGAACTTTGTGTGTATACCGGACAGTATTTTGGGTGTATCCACATCCTGGAAACGCTGCCATTCTCACATGATTTAAAATCGTTTAACTGATCGTCCGTACAGCAGGCGCAGGGAGCACGAAGGCAGTAGCAGGTTTTGCTTACCATTGAACCTGGAACATTTCCGAAGAGAGGAGGAAGCTGGTTGCAGAATCTTCAGTGGTGCGCCAACAGTCTACTAGACTACCGGATAGGGGAAAAAAAAAAGTGAAGAAACCTGGAAGATGGTAAACATCTTCACTTTCTGGCGTGCAAATGAGGATCAAGAGCTAATGATTTTAGAGTCGAAAGTTTATTCACAAAATGTGGCTGCTGTGCTTATCCAACAGGGGCAGTAACCCCACCACTACCGCCGACACCCTAATTATCCGCCCGAGAAGAAATGTTAATGGACAAGTCACGCAACTTCTCAGCTATTACAAAAGTGTTAACCTGGAGTGCTAAATTTGTAAACTCGGCGAGGATACCAAAATGAGAGTGTTGTTTGGTTTGGAATAGTTTGGTTTGGTTGGTTCGGTTTGGTTGTCTTGGCTTGGTTCTGTTTTGCTTTGCTTTGCTTTGCTTTTGCTTTGTTATGTTTCTTTGCTTTTTGTTGTTGCTACTTACTTGCTTTATAAGTTGATTTTTTTATGTCATGCTGTAAGTTCTGGGAAAACATTGTTTGTTATTCACTCTTTTATCCTTGAGTGTTTAACCCTTTGCTCGTAACCCACCTAAAGTTCTCTGATTTGAGATAAAATAAGAATTATTTAATAATAGTAATAATAATAATAATAATAATAATAATAATGATAATAATAATAATAATAATAATAATAACGTATGGTATTTGTATAGCGCTGAATCTTGTAAAGCAAACAAATCGATACGCTTGCATTCCAATCATTTACACACGTGCAACCTTCCACAAAATAGTAGAATCAACATATCAAAACGAATGCTCACGTACACGCACGCACATACTCACAACAAAACATTTACTAAATGTACTAAATATATCAAAGCTAAATAGACCATGAAGGCAGAAGAGGACCAAGGGGACAGATGACAAAAGATATGATTAAGGAATTAAAGGAAGAGTTTGGTACCAGACTTCCAGGATGTGGAGGTACCATTTCTGCAGAAAGGCCCACGGGCATCCTCCATGTGGGAAAAGAAGCCAGACTAAGCCAGGAAATTTTTTTTATTATATTACTCTGGTCATTTTGTTCTTCTCAGACTTTAGTGTGGGTTGGGGGGAGGGGGGGGGGGGAGGGGGGTCAGGGGGGTCAGGGTGTTGTTGGTGTTGATGTTAGTCCGATAATGTCAAGTCTTTTGATTATCCTTAAAAAAGCCTGTCTTTGCGGAGTTGTTATCTCCTTTCTTACTATCTTAACGTGCATGCATTGTACAGAATATAATTTATTTATTATTTATTTCATTTATTATTCAATTTCGAGGATAATGGAATAAGCACTCATGGGCTTTTTTATAAAAAAACATCCAGTCCTCGTGTATATGCAGTTTTGTAAATTTTGTCATCCGTTCCTACCGACACACACTGGCCTACTCTTATGAACAGCGGAACGGGTTTTAACGTTTGCGCAAGGAATTCTGCGTGGGTTCGCACACGGGACCTCTGTTTATAGTCTCATCCAAAGGACTTTTGGGGAGAGTGGAGTCAGCACTGATGTTAACTCCAGAGGAAAAATCCTCTTGAACGAGATTCAAAGAGATATAATGAAGTTGTTAGTTCTGTGTATGGTATTCAATATCCAGCTTAACTGTCGCAATGCTGTGTTCGGAACAGTTTTGACAGTCCCAGGTTGTGTTGAGGTTGTAGGTTGGTTCTTCCTTCCTCCACCACAGCTCCCAGCTTCAGGTTGGCCACTGGTGAGGTTTTGTGTGTATGCCACCGTTGTTTTCCCCACCATGAAGGTAGCTAGCTGCATTCCGACTTTGGAGAGATGTTGGTTTTCGTTCAGCTGACTGTTTAGCTCTGGCAAAGCACTAGAGTTCTTCTGACACATGCCCGAGTTGAGATTTGCAAGATTTTTTAAAGTATATTGAATAAGTTCAACTTTAAAAAAAAAGGCTCTTACATGGCTTGGTCAGGCACTGAACTGCCCTGACAGCCCACAGCACAGATAATCCAGCGTAACCGAATCAAGGACTCTGGGACCCAGTGCTAAAATCAGGGCACCCCTTCCTTTCATCAGTCTTAGTGTGGTCAGTTCCTGCAATGATCAGCACCAGCTGGCCCTAGCTAGGCAGGGCTGGGGTTGGGATGGATAGCATCTGAGAGCAGCTGAAAGTGGCAGAAACTGACAGCTGTCGTTGCCTGACTGAGTGATGTGAACATGCATGCAGTAATCACCTCCCATCAACTCCGCTCATTAAGTTGTCTTGTAGCCAGCAAGTGGCCATTACACGCCACAACATGTGGCACTGACATGGCATGTGTCATGTTTCACAGAAATCTTGTTCATGTTTTTTTTGCAGAGCTAAAACACATCTGAACCGTTTTCTTTCCATTTGTCTAATAGCCATGGTGACTGACATGCAGCAAGCTCTGCCCAAATTACGGGGCATTCTTGTGGTGCGGGAGGGGGGGTGGGGGGTGGGGGGGGGGCGGAGGGGGGAGGGGGAGTGGGGCAGAGAGGTGTTTAAAAGGGTGTTACAGGAAAACTATTAGCCTCGTAATTGGTGGAAGTTTTGGGTTCATTTCCGAAAATTGATGTTAACAACCTTTTCCCTTCAAGAGGTTTACATGGGCAAGCTGGTTGGTTAAATCCTGTTTTTTTTGCTAACTGAATCAAAACATTTAACAGCGCGAAACTTCTTCTAACGTAACTTGACATCCTTTTTAACAACTTAGCACATTCCTATTTATTAAGACAAATGGAAACGACCAAAATAACGGCAATCTCTTAAATTAAGATTACATATCTTTTCATTGCCGTTATTTTGTGGGTATTTTCATCTGTGTTGGTACAAAACAGTGTGCAAAGCAGTTTAAGATCATTTCCAGTTACGTTCGGAGCAGGTTTGCGCAGTTAAACGTCTTGATCCAGTTGGTGAGAAGAAAACTAGCTAACAACACCACGCTTACACCATAGAGAGACGGAGGAAAGGGAGACAGAGAGACAAGGCAGAGAAGACAGGAATAGGGAGTGTAGAAAAGTTGAATAAAGATGATGGGCGATGCTCAATGCAAATTGATCAAAAGGTCAGCACAGCATGCATAAAACAAAGAAGCCCAAGCCACTAGTGCGGGATAAGAGGATAAAAATTGAACAACCTTATGAAACTCGTGAAACTTCACACGTCCATGGTCATGTCAGCGTAAGTGTTTCCGTTATGGCTGTGGTGGGTAGGAGCTCCACGCAATGCCACCAGGGTTCGCCATCTCTCTCTGTCTCTGCTGAGTTCTACGATCTCCCTCAGCCCTTACACTCTACTGATCTCATTGATGTTGGCAATGTAGGATGCTGGTAGTCTGCCTCTTTTCCAGGTGCCCCCAACCTTTCTTTGGAAAACTTCCGTCATCAGATTTGTGTTTTCACGTTGGCGTACCGAAGATGACAGTCCCAAACAGCCACCCACAGAGGTGAATAAACTATAGCCTGGCTCATTGTTGGTTCTGTATGCTCTGGAAGGAAAGAAGGGTTACAAGGACATAAGTCACAACACAGGGACAAAGGCACAATAAAGACAAGATGTATGTCAGCAGGCTGTCATAGCCTGGCTCACCCACCTGATGCAATAAGCTTAGCACATGAGGGTTTTCCAACCTGGAGTTACGTGAAACTGGACACTACGGAAACTGAAAAGAGAACAAATAAACGCAGCCAAAACGTGGTTCTATGGGCGACTTCCTAAGAGTCAAATGTTCAGATAGAAGAACAAATGAAAGCATTCTTGATGAACTCTTAGTTCAAAACCAAATGTGGGTTGAGTAAATAATAGCAGACTGAGAAATTTTGCTCATGCAATCAGAAACACACAGACAAATCTGATGACACAGTTCTCCAAGGTAAGGTTAAGGTCAGAAGGAAAAGATACACACCACCTACGGTCCTACATTGCCAACATCACTAAGATCAGTGGTCTGGAAGGGCCACAGGAGATGGTAGAACTCGGCAGAGACAGAGAACAAGATGGCGAACCCTGGTGACATTGCGTCAAGCCCTTACCGACTACAGCAGCGATAGAGACAGTTGAGTGGAGTGTTTTAATCTACGTCAAAAGGCGCTCAGTGGAGGAATAGAATAGAAAGCATGACCAAGGCACTGGACAGGGGAATGGAGTGAATCTTGGTGATCAATGGTCAGTCTCCATTGACTTCATTCTTTCCTTTCTAGTTCTGTCCTTGGAAGGACAAGATGGAGTTTACAGGCAATTGGACTCAGACGTAAACCTCACTTTGATATATGGAAAATTTTGGGGGACAAAACTGCATGTTGATGTGACATATTCTCCTTCTATTTCATCAGTCACCTTGGCAACAAGCTGGACCACCAAAAAAGATATGTCCACCTTCTTTGAACTGCTGGGGAGGGTGGGGGAGGGGTGTGGAAAAGGGAGCGAAGAACTTCCTAAAAGATGCTACTGGTTTTTCCGTCCTTCGCTAGAGCTCTGAAGTTCACCAATGGCAACAGTTTGCGTATGTGAACATTTGTGTCTCACCGAACTCACTTAACGCTGACATGAATTACGGGATCTTCATTGTGCATATTTCATCTTCTGTATGTGTATATCATCATCATCATTAGCCATTACACCCAGCGGTGTGTAGGGCAGCAACAAAGCGCTTCCACTCCTGCCTATTCTGGGCCAACCTAGTCACTGATCCCCAAGAGTGCTGCATGGCCTTCATCTCACTTTCTACAGTCTTCACGTTGCTTTTGGTCTTCCTTTCTTTCTCCTTCCTTCTGGGGTCCAGTGCAATGCTGTTCTTGCGAGTGACTGTGGATCTCTTCGGAGGATGTGCCCAATCCACTTCCACCGTCGTCTGGTGATGATGGTTCCCTTGTCTTCCTGCCTGCATCTCCGTAGTACGTCTTCATTGGAGATCTTCTCTGTATGTGTATATACACGAAGGGAATGAAGGCACTGGCAGGCCTGCTCTTGAAGTTGACTTGGGAGATAAGTAAAAATCCTCATCCATAATTCACATTACGCCGCCGAGATACAAACCCACACTTCATGGACCCATCCGACAGAAGTCGAACGATTTTAACCACAATGTCCGTCAGAGGCTACTATAACACTATTAACCTGCTATTTCTCAGAAGCATCTGGTCCATTTCAGTAAATTGATGTCAGGAAGCGTTTCCTCTTAAATTGTTTACTCAGGAAAGAAAAGGAATAAACACCCAGGCGCGCGCTCACACACACACACACACACACCACACACACACACACACACACACCACACACACACACACACACACACACCACACACACACACACACGCACGCACGCACGCACGCACGGCACGCACGCACACCCACACAAAAACACAACACACACACAACCACACACACACACACACACACACACACACACCCTAGCGTCTCTAGGGGCCAGCATATTGAGAGCTGCGCCCATCTCCTGTCCTATGTTGCTTTACCTTCCCTGTCCCTAAGAGGGCAGGTACCCGTTTACAGCTGGGTGAACTGGGGGACTGTACTGAAGCCAAGGCATACGAATGGTCACCCAATTCAAGAGGTAATCACGCTCACTGATGCTTACTTAATCTTAGCTTGTTATTATTTACCTATTTATCTATTCTTTTATATCGAGGGTAATGGAATAATAACTCGTGCGTTTTTCATCCAGTCCCCGTGGGTATGCAGTTTTGTGAATTTTGTTATCCGTTCTCACTGGCACACAATGGCCTACTCTTTCGAAAAGCGGAACAGGATCTAAAATGTGCACAAGATGTTCTATGTGCGTTCGCACACGGAGCTCGGTTTAAAGTCTCATCCGCAGGACTTTTGGGAAAAGTGGAGTCTGCACTGAGGTTAACTCCAGGGGAAAATATCCCCTTGAACGGGCATCGAACCTGGGTCGTCAGATTGCGAGCGCAATGTTCTAACCACTAGGCTATCCCGTCCCCCTTGAGGAGAGTGAGCGCTTTTATCACTGAGTTATCCTGACCAACACCAAGTGTCCGACACCAGGAAGAGAGAACAAACAGAAATAGCTAAAACAACAACAACAACAACAGAAACAGTGACAACAAAGAGTACAGTCCTTTACAACAGGGATCTCACCATCCTTGTTGCCCCCGACCAAAGGTGGATCCATGCAGTGTATAAAACCACCAAACAAAAAAAGCAAGGATTCTTTAAATGTGCAGAGCAATACCTTAGTGCAAATTCGTTGGAAAACTCAGCTGATCCAATAACCCAGCCACATTCGCTGTGTCTCCAGAGACTGAGCAAACAAAGCTTTTGGAGAGAAACGTGCCTGTAAGGCTACCTGCAACACAAACAGGGCTGAAAGTGCCAGTGACTTGCTGTTGATCGATCAGCTATATTAAGGTCCCAGCCGGGATGGGGGGTTCGAGGGGTGTGGAGGCTGAAGTTTCAGGGTTGGGGAGTAGATTGCTAATGCGGCGGCTGTGCAGATTTACATGCCCCTGAGGGGGTATCTAATTGAAGGGGCGCACCTGACCCCTAACTCATTGATTTTTGTTGTTGTTGTTGCTGTTGCCCAGTTGGGGGTGACTAGCCTGGTGTTTTGTGTTGCTGAATTCCCTGCGTAGTGGGAAGCTTTGAGGACATGTGCTGCCTGATAGTGCTGATTTAGACATGTTCATGAAGTGACCCTGCTGAGAGAGAGATAGCGAGAGAGAGAGAGAGAGAAAGAGAGAGAGAGAGAAGCGAGGAGAGAGCGAGGGAGAGAGAGGAGGAGAGAGAGAGAGAGAGAGAGAGGAGAGAGAGAGAGAGAGAAGAGAGAAGAGAGAGAGAGAGAGAGAGAGAGAGAGAGAGTGAGTGAGAGAGAGAGAGAGAGCGAGAGAGAGAGAGAGAGAGAGAGAGAGAGAGAGAGAGAGAGAGAGAGTGGTGTGTGTGTGTGTGTGTGTGTGTTTGGACAGAGAAGTTGAGATACATAAGAATGGGCAACAAGACAGGACTGTGTGTGTAAGAGGCAGTAAGATACACGGGTCTGCAAGAACACAGCGTGTTTGTTGACAATACAAAACTACCTTCAACCATTTCGTTTAGTTCATCATTCATCTCCAGTCATTTTTAGATTTCTTTCAGATATTACTCTCCTTATAAACGGAATACATGAAGTCTAGAGCAGTAAAAAACCCCCTCCTTTTTTGTTTAAACCACCGGAAGAAGAATCCAGGTGTAGTTGGTTGGTTGGTTGGTTGGTTGATTGCGATTTTTTTGTTTTCTTGTCCTTTAACTTCATACACTATGAACCTTTTAACATTCCACCAGCAGCACAAATACTGAAACCTTCCTCTGTTGCAATGCTAAAGAGAGAAGAGAGAGGAGAGAGAGAGAGAGAGAGAGAGAGAGAGAGAGAGAGAGAAGAGAGAGAGACGAGAGAGAGAGAGAGAGAGAGAGAGAGAGAGAGAGAGAGAGAGAGAGAGAGAGAGAGAGCAAGAGAGAGAGAGCGCGACATCTTCCCAAGCCCTTCAGAAAAGACCATCCCTTTTTGGCCACATCAGGAAAGAGAGTTTCGGCATTCAGCCAACAAGAGACATAACCCTTCTCTCTTACGTGGTCCACGCAGCAGCAAAAAGCATGAAGCAGGAGCACTTGGCTGGCCTTACTTTGGTTCTCTTCTTGGCTTTTACTGGGAGTACTCACTAGGTAAAGATGGAGACTAGGAGTTCTTTGTACTAGAGAGGAAGAGGAGGAGATGGAGGAGGAGGAGATGGAGATGGAGGAGAAGGAGGAGGAGATGAAGGAGGAGGAGATGGAGGTGGA
>CM054135.1:4798591-4808591 GCA_028751875.1 Rapana venosa
AGACTTGTTGTCGTTGTCTGGGGTCATCTGATGCATTCCCACACGGGGGCTGGGTTTTGCTGAAGTAGCGTAGAGCAGTTTTCTGTGTCCAAGCTGAAAGAATTTGCACTGTTTCCAATAGGAATGCACACATGATTATCATAATGTAATGTCAATCACAACAATTTGACTACCGCAGACTTTAAAATTCCCCCGTGGGAATGCCAGAGGTCTGTCGGTATAAATTACTTTCCCACCTTCTGGAAATTCTGTGCTAGGAATTATCGCTTTTCTATCCCTCTCTTTGTTTCTGCCATACTCCTTTTCCTCCTTTCACCTCCTTCTTGTCTATTTTCTGCCTTCTATGTCCAGTCTCCTGTCTTTTTCCCCCCCAGAAACTTAAAATATAACAATTCTCTTCCAGACCGAAGTCGGATACCTGGGCTTGACTTGTCAGGCGCTTAACGGCAGCGCAACGCATTTTCTCTCCTATAACAGACATCAATAGTTGCCGTGTGAGCATTTGACAGCAAAGAAGAAGAAACCTATTTTAAAATGACATCTGCGGCTGATATGATAAAGGGATTATAGAGCACCTTGTGTTAGAATATGCCAAACGTGGCCAAGGCTTCTTTCATAAGATCTCGGGATCTGTGTTGCAGCAAACTACGCGATGATCAGCAGGGCTTAAAGCCAACACACGCTGAAGTGTGAACATTGCTGCAAATAAACAATATTCCCTCCACAAGAGAGAGAGAGAGAGAGAAGAGAGAGAGAAGGAGAGAGAGAGAGAGAAGGAGAGAGGGGGGGGAGGGATTCTGTTCGAGGTGCATTAATTCATTGATTTTCCGTCCATCACTTTTCATTATGCTGAGATTTCAAGATTGTGAAAGAAAGGTGATATTTCTGGACTGACAAACTTTTGAAAATGAGAAAAACGTCAAATTTACACAGCAACAGCAGCAACAACAACAAGAAATAAGAGCTGAATGGCTTCAGCGCTGTTGTAATTAAGTTTGATCAATCTTTGTCTCCCGCATCATCTTCCATGAACTCCCCCGTGGGAATGCCAGGGGCCTGTAGGTATACACAGCATCTCCACCGTCTGGAAATTATGTGCTAAGAATTCCCTCTTTTCAATCCCTCTCCTTGTTTCTGCCTTGTTCCTTTTTTTCTTCATGTCACTTCCTTCTCGTCTACTTTCTGTCTTCTTGGTCCATTCTCCTGCCCTTTTTCCGGAAAGACTTGGACTATAACAATTCTCTCCCTGGCCACAGTCGGGTGCACAAGGCTTCCCTTGTCAGGCGCTTAACGAAAGCGCAACGCACTTTTGTTCATATGACAGACAGCAATACTTCCTGTCTGAGCGTTATGACGAAGAAGAAAGTAAGAATCTTCTAGAAGAGATTGTAACTCAGTATAAACGGTACATCTGCTACATTCCAGAACATTCATGTTGCAGTCTTCCTGCTTTCTTCTTTAATTATCTTATGTGTCGTTTGTAGTGTATTGTATTGTAAACTACTTTAAGTCACGGCAGATTTCTCTGCGTGAAATTCGGGCTGCTCTTCCTATGGAGAGCGCGTCGCCACAAGAGCAGCGCCACCCCTTATTTTTTTGTTTTCATGTCTGTATGTGTATTTCTTTTCCTATCACAGTAGCTTTTTTTATACAGAATTTTGCCTGGGACATGTCTCTTGCTGCCGTGGGTTCTTTTACGTGCGCTGGATGCATGTTGCACACAGAATCTCAATTTATCGTATCATCTGAAAGACTAGCACCCAGACCACCACTCACGGTCTAGTGGATGGTAGGATCGAACCCAGACATTTGGCTAGTTAGGCTGGCGCGTTACCTCTAGACCATCGATCCACTGTTGTATGGTATTGTTTTGCTCTGTATTGTACTGTACTATAATCGTATTGTATTGTAATTTAACGTATTGTAATATATTTTTTGTATTGTTTATCATTTTAAGAAACGGCACATCTCTCTGTGTGTGAAATTTGCGCTGGTCTTCCCAGAGAGAGAGAGAAGAGAGAGAGAGAGAGAGAGAGAGAGGAGAGAGAGAGAGAGAGAGAGAGAGAGAGAGAGAGGGAGAGAGAGAGAGAGAGAGAGAGAGAGAGAGAGAGAGGAGAGAGGAGAGAGAGAGAGAGAGAGAGGAGAGAGAAGAGAGAGAGAGAGAAGAGAGAGAGAAATAGAGAGAGAGAGTGAGGGAGAGAGAGAGAAAAAGAGAGAGAGATAGAGAGAGAGACAGAGAGAACTCTGAACTCTGAACTCTGAAATAGTTTAATAGTACATCGGCCTTAGGCCACAATACAACAAAAGGGAGTGTTGGGGACGGGGGCGGGTATACAATGGAAGAGAACAATGATTTCACAATGCAAATACAATTTTGAATCAGTTGAAAAGCTTCACTTCTATGTATGTACACATATTCCCCTGTCAACAGCTTAGGGTTTTAACTTGGTAACTATGTACGCTCACTCATTCCAGTTTGATCACAAAGCACCAGCACAACTTACGAAAGATGAAATGCGGAAAAACGTCCTGAGAATCATGGCTATGTGTCGTGAATCTAATTTACTGTCAACAGTCTAAGACAGCAATGCAATCTTGAATAAGAAAACAAACAGTCAAACCAACCGAATGACAAATAACCCTACCGTGCTCTTCAGTATATGAAACGAAACTGATGATTCATTTTAGGATTACAGCATCCTAAATGGGTTGAAACTAGTCAGTAATATAGTCTCCTTCCCAATTTAAAGTTATTTAAAATGTTGATAAATTTTGAAAGCAAAAAACTTAATGAATATTACACCTTATACAGTGATGCGACATCACCATAAAATAGTATCACTTAGAACTTTCAAGAAGAAGAAAGAGGAAACATTCACAATAATAAAAACACAACAAAAACCAATAGAAAAAGGCAACAAAATAATGCGGTATAGTGAAACATACCAAAAGTAATGTTCCAAATGACAGATCTACAGTATCATCTGTGTCCTTCGGTTTGTAGCATGAAATACATATCTAGATAAACTATATCTGAGAGTGGTATTTTTGGCTCTGAGAAGCACGTTTAGAGGAAGAGTAACAAAATCGCTAAGGAATTTGTTCCTTATATCGTCATATGCATTACACATAAACACAAAATGCTGTTCATTTTCAATCTGATTTTTGCAAAATGGACAGTATTTGTCACGAAACGATTTGCTATATCGATGTACATTATTATTTAAAGGAAGAACATTAAATCTTATTTGTGTAATGGCAACACGAAAGCAAAACACATCCATATCAAGAATGTACTGTTCTTTTCCAAAAATGGTCTTAAATGATCGATAAAGCTGGTATCTATCGCGATCTCTAATAGTGCCTGTCCATTCTTGAATGTACATATCAACAAGCCTCTGTTTGAATGTGGCCAAGAAAAGTTTTACATTTCCAACACCCTGTTGAAGCCAAACAATGTTAAAGCCAGTTGCACACAGAACTTCTCTACTTTTGAGACCCAACATTGTTTACCACAGATGTCTAATTCTAGTAACATTTGATAAGCTTTGCATGGTAAACGTTCAATATTCATTTCTAACAATTTGCACCAATATCTCACACAGGCTACATAAGAATTCACGTATAATGGATATCTGCCAAGGTCTCCATATACCATTCTATTAGGAGTCTTACTTGGAACACCCAGAAACCTCTTACAAGCCATCATATGGACCTTTTCTATATGATCTAATCTGTTCAACCCCCATATTTTAGCAGCATAAAGCAATATTGGCTGTATCTTAGCCTCAAAAATTTTGAAAAAAGTGTTTGGCGTCATTTCTTTATACTTTTGAAAAACCTTGTTCAACTGTAATACTGCCTTTTTCCCTTTAGTTGTCAAACGCAATGTACCTCTTTTTGCACTGATCATAGTTGTAAAGCTATATCCTAAATAACAATAATCATTAACAACTTCCAGTCTGTTACCTTTATAGAACCATTTTTCACGCCTTCCTAACATCCCCCCTTTTGTGAATACCATGATCTTAGTTTTATCTATATTTACGTTAAGTTTTATGCTTTCACAAAATGATTCTAAGATATTTAACTGATTTTGGAGACCACATGGTGTCGTTGAAATCAAAGCCACGTCATCTGCAAAGAGAAGGATAAGTAATTCCATGACATCTGGATATAAATGCACTCCATGTTTACCTTTGTCATTGATAAGTTTAGCTAGTTGATTTATAAACATGGAGAATAATGTTGGGCTGAGAACACAGCCTTGCCTTACCCCAATTGGCGTTTCAAACACCTTCGTTATTTCAAAATTTGCACAGACACCAGATATTAAGGATTTATACATGGCTACTATTGCTGCGAAAAATTTTCCTTTTACTCCTTGTCTTTGAATACACTGTAAAAGTTTGTCATGTCTAACTGAATCAAATGCTTTTTTAAAATCTACGAAAGCTACATACAATTTTCTGCCTTTTTTGTTCATACAACACTGAATGGCTGCATATAGAGTAAATATCTGATCAACTGTAGAGTATTTCTTACGAAAACCTGCCTGACATTCAGTAATTAGATAGTTATTCTCTAACCATGAGTACAACCGTGTATTAAGTATGGAGGTATAGCATTTAGAAATGACACTTAAAAGAGAAACTCCTCTATAGTTGTCTACATTATTAACATTCCCTTTTTTATGCAGAGGTATGATTATGGCTTTTGACCATTCCTGTGGATAGATTCCTTTTTCAAAAATGGCATTGAAAAGTTTTGTTAGAAAAAGCACAACATTTTTACCACCACTTTTTAACATTTCTGCTAATATATCATCAACCCCACTAGCTTTCCCATTTTTAAGTCTTCTTATAACCCTACATACTTCATCCTCTGAGATCTGTTGATTCAAAACATGGTCTGTTTCTTCTAAAAGGTCAATATCCACTTCAATATCCCTTCCCTGTTCCTCTGCATTACCTTGAAACACGTTTTTGAAATGTTCAAACCACTCGTCTGTAGAAATGTTATTTCTAATCCTTTTCCTGTTTGCACAACCCATTGTTCTTAGTTTATTCCAAAAGCATGCTGAGTTGCTAATTTCCTTTGCTAAATCTTCAGCTGTTTGTTTTCGAAAAGCTTGTCTTTTAATCTTTAATAGGTGTCTGTATTGTTTTCTTGCTGTAACATATGCCTGTCTGTCTTGATCTTTTTGAGTTCTTCTGAAATAACGCAATAACTTTCTAGTTTCTTTTTTGGATTTTCTACATTCACTATCAAACCATTCTGACCTTTTTTCCTTGTTTAACCTAACTGTCTTAAACATACACTTACTGGAGTCTTTTAAACACTGTACAAATGTTTCTATAGCAGTATCTATATCTCTGTCTAGATTTTCTATTGCCATCTTTACTCTATTTTGTATATCTTCACGCTCCCAAATTTTTATGAAATGACTTTCCTGAGTTTTGTCCCAAATATATTTCTTGCACATAACATTTTGATTATGTTTTGCATGGCAATCTGTACAATTTCTAGCTGCTTCTATCTCTATAGAAACCGGCAAGTGGTCAGATTCAACAATATTTTCAACCTTTAAAGACATGACGTGTACAGAACAAAAAAGTTCAATAGATGCAACAAAATAATCTACTGTACTTTCCCCGGAATATCCAATGTATGTACAGCTTTCATCAAATGTTGTCTCTGTAAGACCATTCAATATAATACAATCAAACATATTACAAAATTCAACCAGTTGTTCACCAAAAGTATTGACAAAACTATCTTGAGAGTTTCTTGGGAACATATTATTGACAGGCATGGTTGTGTTTTCAAAATCACAGAGAGAGAGAGGGATAGAGAGAGAGAGAGACAGAGAGAGAGATAGAGAGAGATATATTTATTTATTTATTTATTCTTTTATATCAAGGATAATGGAATAAGCACTCATGTGCTTTTTTACATGCAGTCCCCGTGTGTATGCGGTTTTGTAAATTTTGTCATGTTTCCACCGGCACACAATGGCCTACTCTTCCGAAAAGCGGAACAGGATTTAACGTGCGCGCAAGATGTTCTGCATGCGTTCGAACACGGGGCCTCGGTTTATAGTGTCATCCGAAGGACTTTGACATTCAGTTCGAGATAGATAGAGAGAGGGAGGGGGCGTCGCCACCAGAGCAGCGCCACTCTGCTCATCTTCTGCCTTACTTGTCTCTTCAACATTCATTTCTTAGAAAAGAAAAACACAAACAAGCAAGGTGCCAACCAAACAAATGAGCATGCAACACAGAAACGAGAAACAAATAAAAAACACACCACACAACTCAAACAACAAAACCCCCTCACATTTTTGCTTCTCTCTCTCTCTGTCTGTCTGTCTCTCTCTCTGTCTGTCTCTCTCTCTCACATGAGTGCTTATTCCATTATCCTAGAAATAAAAGAATAAAAAATACACCTCTCTCTGTCTCTCTCTCTCTGTCGCTGTCTCTCTAAGAGTTTAAAGCTAATTATACATTTTTGAGCGAATACTTTTTGGGCTTCTCGGAAGAGGTATAACTTGCTCGTTAGCATATTTTACCCGTGTAATATATATTTTTTAGGGGATTTGTGGCTGCTGCTTCTACTGCTGCTGCTGCTACGGCTGCTACTGCTGCTACTGCTGCCGCTGTTACTGCTGCTGCTGCTACTGCTGCTGCTGCTGCTGCTGCTGCTGCTGCTACTGCTGCTACCGCTGCTGCTACTGCTACTGCTGCTACTGCTACTGCTGCTACTGCTGCTACTGCTGCTACTGCTGCTGCTGCTACTGCTACTGCTGCTGCTGCTACTGCTGCTGCTGCTGCTACTGCTGCTACTACTGCTACTGCTGCTGCTACTGCTACTGCTGCTACTGCTGCTGCTACTGCTACTGCTGCTGCTACTGCTACTGCTGCTACTGCTGCTGATGCTGCTACGGCTGCAACTGCTACTACTGCTACTGCTGCTGCTTCTGCTGCTGCTACTGCTGCTGCTGCTACTGCTGCTACTACTACTGCTGCTACTGTTGCTGCTGCTACTGTTGCTACTGCTGCTGCTGCTACTGCTGCTGCTGCTACTGCTACTGCTGCTGCTGCTACTGCTACTCCTGCTACTGCTGCTGCTACTGCTGCTACTGCTACTACTGTTTTTAATGCACTCTCTTGGGCCGAGAGTGAAGTCCGAGGTGGCACCTCCACGCCATGTTAATGTGGGTCTTCTCTTGATGGGGACATGACATGGAACAGGGAGGGCACAGCCTCCAGCTGTGGTGAACGTGGTACTCGGATGTGGACGACGAGCGTGATAACAAAACTAGTTCTCTGCATCCTCCACCAGGAGGGATCACAGGTTAGACTGGTCATTAGCTCACAGCCATAATAATAATAATGTATGGAATTTATATAGCGCTGAATCTTGTCAAGTAACAAAACAAAGCGCTCAGATGAAATTTTTTTTTAAATATCGAGGATAATGGAATTAGCACTCATGTGCTTTTTTTTTTACATCCAGTCCCCGTGTGTATGCGGTTTTGTAAATTTTGTCATCTGTTCCCACCGGCACACAATGGCCTACTCTTTCGAAAAGTGGAACAGGATTTAACGTGTGCGCAAGTTGTTCTGCATGAGTTCTCACACGGGGCCTCGGTTTATAGTCTCATCCGAAGGATGTTTGTCAGCCATCATGGACAACATCACTGACGCCAGGAAACTGAGATTCCAAGACATCATCCACAGGAGCAGAGGCCGTGTCGTTTGGCGATTCTTCATGACAAAAGAGTGGAGCTTTCTCTCTGCCATACACGGCGATCGAGACAGGTGACAGGTGATAGGTGAGGTTGAGTCAACTGCCGGAAAACGAATACGCATGCACCCAAAGTTTTAACACCACACTGTGTTATACGCTGAAGTTGAGTTCTTGGTGGAAGTGATGCTTTTTCAATTGAATGGAACTAGTCGTTGGTGTTTTGCTGTCGTTCTTTTTCTTGTTATTGTTGTTGTTGTTGTTGTTATTGTTGTTCTTCTTCTGCTTCTCCTCCTCCTCGTCATAATTGTCATCATTGTCATCATCATTATTGTTGTTGTTGTTGCTGTTCTTGTTGCACACGGTGATGATGCCTGCAACAAATTATTTTGGCAATTTCCCTACACTCCCCCAGCCGACAAAAAACTGTAGGACTTTTCAGGCCGCGAAGCCAGCTTATTTCTGGACACATACATATACACCACATGCATATACAATTCAGCAGCCGCGGTTTATCGCGCCTAAGGCTGGCGTCAATTAGTTTCTAATTTATTCATGAATGCACGTATTGGCAACTGTGAGGGGAGCGGGAGGCTGCTGTGGATTACTTCCATCAGGCCTTTACTTGATCTTGGGTTTAAGCCATCAAAAGCGTTATATACATCAGATTTCTTTCTTTCTGCCTAGCGTTCGTCAGATGGACAGCTCAGTCTCTGTGATGAAGGCAGCAGAATCCTACAGGTCCTCTAAGTCGCCGTAGAGCTTCTTGGCCACTGGGGTGGGGGGGGTGGGGGGGGGGGGGGGGGGGGGGGTTCAGCGCAGATCCTCTTTCGGAGTGCCTCATATCACGGGCAGAACTGCAGCACATTTTCTGATAAAAGGAAAGAGAGAGAGAGAGAGAGAGAGAGAGAGAGAGAGAGAGAGAGAGAGAGAGAGAGAGAGAGAGAGAGAGTGTGTGTGTGTGTGTGTGTGTGTGTGTGAGTGTGTGTGTGTGTGTGATCCTAGTGGTTAGAGCGCTACACTCGTGATCTGACGGGCCAGAATCAAGTCACCACGGAGGCTCCCGTTTTAGGGAATTTTATCCTGGAGTTAACATCAGTACTGACTCCACTCCACCAAAAGTCCTTCGAATGAGACTACAAACCAAGGCCCCGTATACGAACGTACGCAGAACATCTTGCGGACAACTTTGAAAGCCAGTTCCGCCTTTTGAAAGAGTAAGCCATGTCGTACCGGTAAGAATGGATGATAGAATTAAAAAAAAAACCCCGCATGTACATAGGTGTCATGTCTAGACACCATTTCCGAAGTCAGAATGCGGCTACCTTAATGGTGGGTCAAAACGGTCGCACACGCAAACATCCACCATTCTAAACCTTAGACCTCTAGCCGAGTAACATACCCCCCCCACCTCCACTCCCCCACAACACACACACACACACACACACACACACACACACACACACACACACACACACACACACACACACACACACACACACACCACACACACCACCCAATACCCCCCCCCTCCCCCCCGCAATGCCCTGAGCCTTTTCTGCTGTGTTGGGGAACTCTGGAGAAGGGAGGGAGCCCAGTTGGGGAATTTTTCTTCCTTTTTTCTTGGTGTCCCAGATTTTTATGGAATCAGACTTGTTCTTGAATTTTGCTTTTGTGTTTGTGTTGTGTGTGTGTGTGTGTGTGTGTGTGTGTGTGTGTGTGTGTGTGTGTGTGTGTGTGTGTTGTCCGTGTGTGTGTCTGTGTGTCTGTGTGTGTGAAAGAGAGAGAGAGAGAGAGAGAGAGAGGAGAGGAGAGCGAGAGAAGAGAGAGAGAGAGTGGGGGGGGGGGGGCGCTACTAACACTGACACAGTTTTCTTGACCATTAAGGGTTACAGCCCTGTGGACAAGGGTTGAGGGGTCGGAGTGCTATTTTCAGATTTGCATAGCATGTGGTTTTCAAAAGATTTGCGCACCTCTCTCTTCTCCCCTCCTCTTACTTCCTCACAGCGTTATCTATGTACTTCTGTGCAAGTCAGTTTGCCGAGCACGCGTGCACACACATACGCGTACACACGCACGCACATGCACATGCAGGTGCCTACGCACGCACGCACGCACACAACACACACACACACACACACACACAGGTACGCACGTACGCACACACTCATGTACATACAAAAAAGTAGGTGTGCTTCCTTTAGAAGAAAGAGCTGCTTGTGCAAAATATATGGTCAGAAGTTCATCTTGC
>CM054135.1:4811091-4823591 GCA_028751875.1 Rapana venosa
GTGTGTGTGGTGTGTGTGTGTGTGTGTGTGTGTGTGTGTGTGTGTGTGTGTCTCTCTGTGTGTGTGTGTGTGTGTGTGTGTGTGTGTGTGTGTGTGTGTGTGTGTGTGTGTGTGTGTGTGTGTGTGTGTGTGTTGATACACAAGTTTGTACGCTTCCTTCCCCCCCACCCCCCTATCTTTTCACAACTGGAACACCTAGAACCTTCTACGATGCTATTCTCTACCATCCCAAAGTCTGTCCGTTCCCCCCTCTCCCCTCTTCTTCCTGACTCACGCTGTGTCAACACTCCTGAACCATATTCTCTGGCCTCAATTTTCCAAAAAACGGACCCAATATTTTACAAATTTCAAGGTTAGCAATTTCGGGTAACATCATTTTATAAACCGTCTTCTTCTTCTTCTTCCTCCCTCCCACCCCACCCCACCCTTCCTTCCGGCATTTCTCCCCTCCTCCCTTCTTTTAACAACTGAAGCCATTAACATAGAAATGCATGGTTCCTGGTCACGACTTTCGGCTTGTCACCCCAACCCATCAAGCTAATGGAGGGAAATGACCTATAACACGTTTTAGCTCTCCAAGACGGCAGCTGGATTTCCCCCATGGCATCGGTGGTGGCAGAGGCGCTAGCTCCGTGGGATAGCCAGTTACTGGGGTACAGGAGGGGTGAGTGGCTTGAGTTGACAGGGCAATTACTGCCCGCACGTTAAGATCAGTCAGTCAATCAGTGACTGAGCCCTTAAGTCTGTAGACTCTGCGATGCACGAGGGACCGACCATTTCCAGACTGCGTTTTAGAAAGCTAAAGAGGGGGGGTGGAGAAGAATGCAATAGTAGGTCCGTGGTTAGACTTGTTGTCGTTGTCTGGGGTCATCTGATGCATTCCCACACGGGGGCTGGGTTTTGCTGAAGTAGCGTAGAGCAGTTTTCTGTGTCCAAGCTGAAAGAATTTGCACTGTTTCCAATAGGAATGCACACATGATTATCATAATGTAATGTCAATCACAACAATTTGACTACCGCAGACTTTAAAATTCCCCGTGGGTAATGCCAGGGTCTGTCGGTATAAATTACTTTCCCACCTTCTGGAAAATTCTTGTGCTAGGAAATTATCGCTTTTCTATCCCTCTCTTTGTTTCTGCCATACTCCTTTTCCTCCTTTCACCTCCTTCTTGTCTATTTTCTGCCTTCTATGTCCAGTCTCCTGTTTTTTTCCCCCCAGAAACTTAAAATATAACAATTCTCTTCCAGACCGAGTCGGATACCTGGGCTGTGACTTGTCAGGCGCTTAACGGCAGCGCAACGCATTTTCTCTCCTATAACAGACATCAATAGTTGCCGTGTGAGCATTTGACAGCAAAGAAGAAGAAACCTATTTTAAAATGACATCTGCGGCTGATATGATTAAAGGGATTATAGAGCACCTTGTGTTAGAAAATGCCAAACGTGGCCAAGGCTTCTTTCATAAGATCTCGGATCTGTGTTGCAGCAAACTACGCGATGATCAGCAGGGCTTAAAGCCAACACACGCTGAAGTGTGAACATTGCTGCAAATAAACAATATTCCCTCCACAGAGAGAGAGAGGGAGAGAGGAGAGAAGAGAGAGAGAGAGAGAGGAGAGAAGAGAGAGAGAGGAGAGAGAGAGAGAGAGAGAGAGGGGGGGGGGAGGGATTCTGTTCGAGGTGCATTAATTCATTGATTTTCCGTCCATCACTTTTCATTATGCTGAGATTTCAAGATTGTGAAAGAAAGGTGATATTTCTGGACTGACAAACTTTTGAAAATGAGAAAAACGTCAAATTTACACAGCAACAGCAGCAACAACAACAAGAAATAAGAGCTGAATGGCTTCAGCGCTGTTGTAATTAAGTTTGATCAATCTTTGTCTCCCGCATCATCTTCCATGAACTCCCCCGTGGGAATGCCAGGGGCCTGTAGGTATACACAGCATCTCCACCGTCTGGAAATTATGTGCTAAGAATTCCCTCTTTTCAATCCCTCTCCTTGTTTCTGCCTTGTTCCTTTTTTTCTTCATGTCACTTCCTTCTCGTCTACTTTCTGTCTTCTTGGTCCATTCTCCTGCCCTTTTTCCGGAAAGACTTGGACTATAACAATTCTCTCCCTGGCCACAGTCGGGTGCACAAGGCTTCCCTTGTCAGGCGCTTAACGAAAGCGCAACGCACTTTTGTTCATATGACAGACAGCAATACTTCCTGTCTGAGCGTTATGACGAAGAAGAAAGTAAGAATCTTCTAGAAGAGATTGTAACTCAGTATAAACGGTACATCTGCTACATTCCAGAACATTCATGTTGCAGTCTTCCTGCTTTCTTCTTTAATTATCTTATGTGTCTTTGTAGTGTATTGTATTGTAAACTACTTTAAGTCACGGCAGATTTCTCTGCGTGAAATTCGGGCTGCTCTTCCTATGGAGAGCGCGTCGCCACAAGAGCAGCGCCACCCTTATTTTTTTGTTTTCATGTCTGTATGTGTATTTCTTTTCCTATCACAGTAGCTTTTTTTATACAGAATTTTGCTGGACATGTCTCTTGCTGCCGTGGGTTCTTTTACGTGCGCTGGATGCATGTTGCACACAGAATCTCCAATTTATCGTATCATCTGAAAGACTAGCACCCAGACCACCACTCACGGTCTAGTGGATGGTAGGATCGAACCCAGACATTTGGCTAGTTAGGCTGGCGCGTTACCTCTAGACCATCGATCCACTGTTGTATGGTATTGTTTTGCTCTGTATTGTACTGTACTATTAATCGTATTGTATTGTAATTTAACGTATTGTAATATATTTTTTGTATTGTTTATCATTTTAAGAAACGGCACATCTCTCTGTGTGTGAAATTTGCGCTGGTCTTCCCAGAGAGAGAGAGAGGAGAGAGAGAGAGAGAGAGATGAGAGAGGAGAGAGAGAGAGAGATGAGAGAGAGAGAGAGAGAGAGATGAGAAGAGAGAGAGAGGAGAGAGAGAGAGAGAGAGAGAGAGAGAGAGAGAGGAGAGAGAGACGAGAGAGAGAGAGAGAGAGAAATAGAGAGAGAGAGTGAGGGAGAGAGAGAGAAAAAGAGAGAGAGATAGAGAGAGAGACAGAGAGAACTCTGAACTCTGAACTCTGAAATAGTTTAATAGTACATCGGCCTTAGGCCACAATACAACAAAAGGGAGTGTTGGGGACGGGGGCGGGTATACAATGGAAGAGAACAATGATTTCACAATGCAAATACAATTTTGAATCAGTTGAAAAGCTTCACTTCTATGTATGTACACATATTCCCTGTCAAACAGCTTAGGGTTTTAACTTGGTAACTATGTACGCTCACTCATTCCAGTTTGATCACAAAGCACCAGCACAACTTACGAAAGATTGAAATGCGGAAAAACGTCCTGAGAATCATGGCTATGTGTCGTGAATCTAATTTACTGTCAACAGTCTAAGACAGCAATGCAATCTTGAATAAGAAAACAAACAGTCAAACCAACCGAATGACAAATAACCCTACCGTGCTCTTCAGTATATGAAACGAAACTGATGATTCATTTTAGGATTACAGCATCCTAAATGGGTTGAAACTAGTCAGTAATATAGTCTCCTTCCCAATTTAAAGTTATTTAAAATGTTTGATAAATTTTGAAAGCAAAAAACTTAATGAATATTACACCTTATACAGTGATGCGACATCACCATAAAAATAGTATCACTTAGAACTTTCAGAAGAAGAAAGAGGAAACATTCACAATAATAAAAACACACAAAAACCAATAGAAAAAGGCAACAAAATAATGCGGTATAGTGAAACATACCAAAAGTAATGTTCAAATGACAGATCTACAGTATCATCTGTGTCCTTCGGTTTGTAGCATGAAATACATATCTAGATAAACTATATCTGAGAGTGGTAATTTTGGCTCTGAGAAGCACGTTTAGAGGAAGAGTAACAAAATCGCTAAGGAATTTGTTCCTTATATCGTCATATGCATTACACATAAAACACAAAATGCTGTTTCATTTTCAATCTGATTTTGCAAAATGGACAGTATTTGTCACGAAACGATTTGCTATATCGATGTACATTATTTATTTAAAGGAAGAACATTAAATCTTATTTGTGTAATGGCAACACGAAAGCAAACACATCCATATCAAGAATGTACTGTTCTTTTCCAAAAATGGTCTTAAATGATCGATAAAGCTGGTATCTATCGCGATCTCTAATAGTGCCTGTCCATTCTTGAATGTACATATCAACAAGCCTCTGTTTGAATGTGGCCAAGAAAAGTTTTACATCGCCAACATCCTGTTGAAGCCAAACAATGTTAAAGCCAGTTGCGCACAGAACTTCTCTTACTTTTGAGACCCAACATTGTTACCACAGATGTCTAATTCTAATAACATTTGATAAGCTTTGCAAGGTAAACGCTCTATATTCATTTCTAACAATTTGCACCAATATCTCACACAGGCAACATAAGAATTAACGTATAATTGATATCTGCCAAGGTCTCCATATACCATTCTATTAAGGGTCTTTATTGGAACACCCAGAGACCTCTTACAAGCCATCATATGGACCTTTTCTATATGATCTAATCTGTTCAACCCCCATATTTTAGCAGCATAAAGCATATTGGCTGTATCTTAGCCTCAAAAATTTTGAAAAAAAGTGTTTGGCGTCATTTCTTTATACTTTTGAAAAACCTTGTTCAACTGTAATACTGCCTTTTTCCCTTTAGTTGTCAAACGCAATGTACCTCTTTTTGCACTGATCATAGTTGTAAAGCTATATCCTAAATAACAATAATCATTAACAACTTCCAGTCTGTTACCTTTATAGAACCATTTTTCACGCCTTCCTAACATCCCCCCTTTTGTGAATACCATGATCTTAGTTTTATCTATATTTACGTTAAGTTTTATGCTTTCACAAAATGATTCTAAGATATTTAATGATTTTTGGAGACCACATGGTGTCGTGAAATCAAAGCACGTCATCTGCAAAGAGAAGGATAAGTAATTCCATGACATCTGGATATAAATGCACTCCATGTTTACCTTTGTCATGATAAGTTTAGCTAGTTGATTTATAAACATGGAGAATAATGTTGGGCTGAGAACACAGCCTGCCTTACCCCAATTGGCGTTTCAAACACCTTCGTTATTTCAAAATTTGCACAGACACAGATATTAAGGATTTATACATGGCTACTATTGCTGCGAAAAATTTTCCTTTTACTCCTTGTCTTTGAATACACTGTAACAGTTTGTCATGTCTAACTGAATCAAATGCTTTTTTAAAATCTACGAAAGCTACATACAATTTTCTGCCTTTTTTGTTCATACAACACTGAATGGCTGCATATAGAGTAAATATCTGATCAACTGTAGAGTATTTCTTACGAAAACCTGCCTGACATTCAGTAATTAGATAGTTATTCTCTAACCATGAGTACAACCGTGTATTAAGTATGGAGGTATAGCATTTAGAAATGACACTTAAAAGAGAAACTCTCTATAGTTGTCTACATTATTAACATTCCCTTTTTTATGCAGAGGTATGATTATGGCTTTTGACCATTCTGTGGATAGATTCCTTTTTCAAAAATGGCATTGAAAAGTTTTGTTAGAAAAAGCACAACATTTTACCACCACTTTTTAACATTTCTGCTAATATATCATCAACCCACTAGCTTTCCCATTTTTAAGTCTTCTTATAACCCTACATACTTCATCCTCTGAGATCTGTTGATTCAAAACATGGTCTGTTTCTTCTAAAAGGTCAATATCCACTTCAATATCCCTTCCCTGTTCCTCTGCATTACCTTGAAACACGTTTTTGAAATGTTCAAACCACTCGTCTGTAGAAATGTTATTTCTAATCCTTTTCCTGTTGCACAACCCATTGTTCTTAGTTTATTCCAAAAGCATGCTGAGTTGCTAATTTCCTTTGCTAAATCTTCAGCTGTTGTTTTCGAAAAGCTTGTCTTTTAATCTTAATAGGTGTCTGTATTGTTTTCTTGCTGTAACATATGCCTGTCTGTCTTGATCTTTTTGAGTTCTTCTGAAATAACGCAATAACTTTCTAGTTTCTTTTTTGGATTTTCTACATTCACTATCAAACCATTCTGACCTTTTTTCCTTGTTTAACCTAACTGTCTTAAACATACACTTACTGGAGTCTTTTAAACACTGTACAAATGTTTCTATAGCAGTATCTATATCTCTGTCTAGATTTTCTATTGCCATCTTTACTCTATTTTGTATATCTTCACGCTCCCAAATTTTATGAAATGACTTTCCTGAGTTTTGTCCCAAATATATTTCTTGCACATAACATTTTGATTATGTTTTGCATGGCAATCTGTACAATTTCTAGCTTGCTTCTATCTCTATAGAAACCGGCAAGTGGTCAGATTCAACAATATTTTCAACCTTTAAAGACATGACGTGTACAGAACAAAAAAGTCAATAGATGCAACAAAATAATCTACTGTACTTTCCCGGAATATCCAATGTATGTACAGCTTTCATCAAATGTTGTCTCTGTAAGACCATTCAATATAATACAATCAAACATATTACAAATTCAACCAGTTGTTCACCAAAGTATTGACAAAACTATCTTGAGAGTTTCTTGGGAACTATTATTGACAGGCATGGTTGTGTTTTCAAAATCACAGAGAGAGAGAGGGATAGAGAGAGAGAGAGACAGAGAGAGAGATAGAGAGAGATATATTTATTTATTTATTTATTCTTTTATATCAAGGATAATGGAATAAGCACTCATGTGCTTTTTTACATGCAGTCCCCGTGTGTATGCGGTTTTGTAAATTTTGTCATGTTTCCACCGGCACACAATGGCCTACTCTTCCGAAAAGCGGAACAGGATTTAACGTGCGCGCAAGATGTTCTGCATGCGTTCGAACACGGGGCCTCGGTTTATAGTGTCATCCGAAGGACTTTGACATCAGTTCGAGATAGATAGAGAGAGGGAGGGGCGTCGCCACCAGAGCAGCGCCACTCTGCTCATCTTCTGCCTTACTTGTCTCTTCAACATTCATTTCTTAGAAAAGAAAAACACAAACAAGCAAGGTGCAACCAAACAATGAGCATGCAACACAGAAACGAGAAACAAATAAAAAAACACACCACACAACTCAAACAACAAAACCCCTCACATTTTGCTTCTCTCTCTCTCTGTCTGTCTGTCTCTCTCTCTGTCTGTCTCTCTCTCTCACATGAGTGCTTATTCCATTATCCTAGAAATAAAAGAATAAAAAATACACCTCTCTCTGTCCTCTCTCTCTGTCGCTGTCTCTCTAAGAGTTTAAAGCTAATTATACATTTTGAGCGAATACTTTTTGGGCTCTCGGAAGAGGTATAACTTGCTCGTTACATATTTTACCCGTGTAATATATATTTTTTAGGGGATTTGTGGCTGCTGCTTCTACTGCTGCTGCTGTACGGCTGCTACTGCTGTACTGCTGCCGCTGTTACTGCTGCTGCTGCTACTGCTGCTGCTGCTGCTGCTGCTGCTGCTACTGCTGCTACCGCTGCTGCTACTGCTACTGCTGCTACTGCTACTGCTGCTACTGCTGCTACTGCTGCTACTGCTGCTGCTGCTACTGCTACTGCTGCTGCTGCTACTGCTGCTGCTGCTGCTACTGCTGCTACTGCTGCTACTGCTGCTGCTACTGCTACTGCTGCTACTGCTGCTGCTACTGCTACTGCTGCTGCTACTGCTACTGCTGCTACTGTGCTGATGCTGCTACGGCTGCAACTGCTACTACTGCTACTGCTGCTGCTTCTGCTGCTGCTACTGCTGCTGCTGCTACTGTGCTACTACTACTGCTGCTACTGTTGCTGCTGCTACTGTTGCTACTGCTGCTGCTGCTACTGCTGCTGCTGCTACTGCTACGCTGCTGCTGCTACTGCTACTCCTGCTACTGCTGCTGCTACTGCTGCTACTGCTACTACTGTTTTTAATGCACTCTCTTGGGCCGAGAGTGAAGTCCGAGGTGGCACCTCCACGCCATGTTTAATGTGGGTCTTCTCTTGATGGGGACATGACATGGAACAGGGAGGGCACAGCCTCCAGCTGTGGTGAACGTGGTACTCGGATGTGGACGACGAGCGTGATAACAAAACTAGTTCTCTGCATCCTCCACCAGGAGGGATCACAGGTTAGACTGGTCATTAGCTCACAGCCATAAATAATAATAATGTATGGAATTTATAATAGCGCTGAATCTTGTCAAGTAACAAAACAAAGCGCTCAGATGAAATTTTTTTTTAAATATCGAGGATAATGAATAGCACTCATGTGCTTTTTTTTTTACATCCAGTCCCCGTGTGTATGCGGTTTTGTAAATTTTGTCATCTGTTCCACCGCACACAATGGCCTACTCTTTCGAAAAGTGGAACAGGATTTAACGTGTGCGCAAGTGTTCTGCATGAGTTCTCACACGGGCCTCGGTTTATAGTCTCATCCGAAGGATGTTTGTCAGCCATCATGGACAACATCACTGACGCCAGGAAACTGAGATTCCAGACATCATCCACAGGAGCAGAGGCCGTGTCGTTTGGCGATTCTTCATGACAAAAGAGTGGAGCTTTCTCTCTGCCATACACGGCGATCGAGACAGGTGACAGGTGATAGGTGAGGTTGAGTCAACTGCCGGAAAACGAATACGCATGCACCCAAAGTTTTAACACCACACTGTGTTATACGCTGAAGTCGAGTTCTTGGTGGAAGTGATGCTTTTTCAATTGAATGGAACTAGTCGTTGGTGTTTTGCTGTCGTTCTTTTTCTTGTTATTGTTGTTGTTGTTGTTGTTATTGTTGTTCTTCTTCTTCTTCTGCTTCTCCTCCTCCTCGTCAT
Organism: Rapana venosa; assembly: GCA_028751875.1. Taxonomy (NCBI): domain Eukaryota; kingdom Metazoa; phylum Mollusca; class Gastropoda; order Neogastropoda; family Muricidae; genus Rapana; species Rapana venosa. Next base: position 4,819,977 of record CM054135.1, read on the forward strand.
AATTGTCATCATTGTCATCACCATTATTGTTGTTGTTGTTGCTGTTCTTGTTGCACACGGTGATGATGCCTGCAACAAATTATTTTGGCAATTTCCTACACTCCCCCAGCCGACAAAAAAACTGTAGGACTTTTCAGGCCGCGAAGCCAGCTTATTTCTGGACACCATACATATACACCACAGCATATACAATTCAGACAGCCGCGGTTTATCGCGCCTAAGGCTGGCGTCAATTAGTTTCTAATTTATTCATGAATGCACGTATTGGCAACTGTGAGGGGAGCGGGAGCTGCTGTGGATTACTTCCATCAGGCCTTTACTTGATCTTGGGTTTAAGCCATCAAAAGCGTTTATATACATCAGATTTCTTTCTTTCTGCCTAGCGTTCGTCAGATGGACAGCTCAGTCTCTGTGATGAAGGCAGCAGAATCCTACAGGTCCTCTAAGTCGCCGTAGAGCTTCTTGGCCACTGGGTGGGGTGGGGTGGGGAAGGGGGGGGGGGGGGGGGGGTTCAGCGCTAGATCCTCTTTCGGAGTGCCTCATATCACGGGCAGAACTGCAGCACATTTTCTGATAAAAGGAAAGATGAGAGAGAGAGAGAGAGAGAGAGATGGGAAGAGAGAGAGAGAGAGAGAGAGAGAGAGAGAGAGAGAGGAGAGTGTGTGTGTGTGTGTGTGTGTGTGTGTGTGTGTGTGTGTGTGTGTGTGATCCTAGTGGTTAGAGCGCTACACTCGTGATCTGACGGGCCAGAATCAAGTCACCACGGAGGCTCCGTTTAGGGAATTTTATCCTGGAGTTAACATCAGTACTGACTCCACACCACCAAAAGTCTTCGAATGAAGACTACAACCAAGGCCCCGTATACGAACGTACGCAGAACATCTTGCGGACAAACTTTGAAAGCCATGTTCCGCCTTTTGAAGAGTAAGCCATGTCGTACCGGTAAGAATGGATGATAGAATTAAAAAAAAAACCCGCATGTACATAGGTGTCATGTCTAGACACCATTTCCGAAGTCAGAATGCGGCTACCTTAATGGTGGGTCAAAACGGTCGCACACGCAAACATCCACCATTCTAAACCTTAGACCTCTAGCCGAGTAACATACCCCCCCCACTCCACTCCCCACAACACACACACACACACACACACACACACACACACACACACACACACCACACACACACACACACACACAACACACACACACACACAACACCATAACCCCCCCCCCCCCCCCGCAATGCCCTCCCACCCCGCCGCGGACAGAATTGTTTATGTCTTATCAGCAGGCCAGTGAACCCAGTAGGATGGACTGTTGTTATTTCTTCTATAAGCATTAGACAGACAATGCCTCCGCTGCTTCAGACAGAATCTGCAGTCACTTTTTCTTCTTTCCAAACTTGTTTACTTGTGGCTATAAGGCTTCTGGGCTCCCATGGCTGTAAAACGATGGTAAACGACGCACGCACACATGCACGCACACACGCACACACACACCTACAACTTACCTTACCACCACTATCACTACCACCACCGTCGCTGTCACCACATCACACGAGCACACGCACTTTTCACACATGAAAACACGCAAAGCCCTCACGCAAAAGGCACATCAAGACATTTCACGAGGGTATTTCTTCCCTGGAGTTAACAAAAATAATGACTCTACTCCCCCGAAAAGTCCTTTGGACGAGACTGTAGATTAAGGCGCGCTATATTATGAACCCAGGCAGAACACCTTGCACACAAGTTAAAACCCGTTCCGCCTTTCGCAAGAGTACGCCACTGCATACTGGTAGGCACGGGGGACAAAGTTGAAAAAAAAATTGCATGCACATTGGTGTCGTGGCAAAATCTCACTGTTGGTAAACCTCAGTGCTGTAGCTGAGGGATGGAAATAAAAAAACCCAACAAATTATTACACCTCACGTGCCCGCTCATTCTTGCACGCATTCGCTCGTTTCCTTTACCCTCCTCCTTCTTCTCCTCCTTCTCCTCCTCCTCTTTCTCCTCCTCCTCCTTCTCCTCCCTCCTTCACATCATCATCATCATCATCTCATCATCATCATCATCATCATCATCATCATTCATCATCATCATCATCATCATCATCATCATCATCATCTTCTTCTTCTTCTTCTTCTCCTTCTCCTCCTCCTTCTTATTCTCCTCCTCCTCCCCCTCCCCCCTCCTCCTCCCTCCTCTCCTCCTTCTTCTTCTTCTTCTCCTCCTCCTCCCCCTCCCCCTCCTCCTCCTCCTCCTCCTCCTCTCTTCTCCTTCTTCTTCTTCTACTCCTCCTCCTCCTCCTCTCCCCCCTCTCCTCCTCCTCCTCCTCCTAATTCTTCCGTCCCTTTCCCAGGCTGGATGTGTAGTAAAGCCTGGTCGTGTCCTGCTCTTGTGACTCTGCAGGAGGTCTGCCCGCTGTCCTCAGCCAACCCAGTCTCACTTCAGAGCAGCTCATGTGTTGTTCTAACGTAGTTGGCTGTACAGGATGCATGCTGGGTATGTTTGTGTCTTCGTAACCCACCGAAGGCTGATATACTTGAAGTACGGGATTTGCATATGTATACACAGGAAGGGAATTGAGGCATGGCAGGCCTGCACTTTATGTTGGCCTTTGAGATCGTAAAACATCCCCACCCTTAATTCATCAAACACGGCTACCGAGATTGGAACCCACGACTTGACGGACCGACGGAACCATCCAACTCGTCTTCCATCACCCCCAGCCCACCCCAAACTCTTCATGATCACCTCGATGTCTCTCCTCTCCTCTGAAATTCTGCTGTCCTTTCTCTTTTTCCCCATTGCAATTTATTGCCCTATGGCACCAGTAGCCTTCAAGGCGTTGGCAAACAAAGCCTAACAAATGAGAGGGAGAGAGAGAGAGAGAGATGAGAGAGGGGTGGAGGAGAGAGGGAGGGGGGGGGGAAGGTAGAGAGGGGGGGAGGGGGGGAGGGGGGGAGAGAGGGGGGGTGCTTTCACAATTTGTCATTGCCCAGCTTGGTCTTTTGGCAAGGGAGGTAACACAAATATCTGATGTGAAAACCGCACTCAAAAAGGAGAAATACGTGATGAATAAAGTACGCTTCATGAAAAGAAAAGATCCACATATTCATAATAAACTAATCAATACACTGGCGTCAATCCAGTTGCAACTCAAATACAATGAAAAAAAAAATAGAGCTGGTTCAGAATCGACCATTCATTCAAAATTTCATGTCACATAATATATTATCAACAATTTCAAAGCTTCTGACAGAATTAATACATTGTTCTTAATATGATTCAAATATGTCTTGACATAGCAATACAACTGGTGTTGACTTTGGTTTTGTCTGAGTTTCTGCGCCATTGCAATAGATTCATTAAGCTACAGATTTGATAGCATATTCACTTTAAGGTGACAGGGTAGAATGAACATCTTGGCTTTCTGCTGTCTGTAAAATTAACAAATTATGTCTGTTACGAGGAGTTATATATGCTTTACGTTAAAATAATAAAATAGCGATTTCCATCATCAACAATGTGACCACATGATGGAAATAGTAATGACCTTCAAGTCTCAGGCTGGAACTATCTCACGTTTGCATTAAAACCCAGTGTTCTTTG
>CM054135.1:4826091-4843380 GCA_028751875.1 Rapana venosa
TCATCGCGACTCTGTCCCACTCTGTGTGCTCTGGAGAAGTCATCTGCACACCACTTCTTTGGTGCATCCACACTGTTTAAGGTGTCAGCAACTAGCTTGGCACACGTGTCATAACTCTCAAACTTTTCAGTCTGAGGCGCACAGTAAAAGCGGGGTTGTCCTTCCCTGAACAACTTTCCATAGTGTCACAAGCTGTCAATTTCTGTTTTCATTTGGTCCATTTCTGACTACATTACCATCAGATTGTCTTTAGTTTTTTTGTCTACAGTCATGAAAGATTTTGCAAATATCTTCTTTCTATCCTTTTGTGGATGAAGGAAAAACATTCGTTTTCTTCCTCTAAAATATCACAATGTTTGCCAATATCTTCTTCACACATTGTTTTTACCTGCCCTATTGTCTGATCTGACAGTGCTGACATCTGTCTGCACGCATGACATGCTTTTTGAAAAAGATTCAATGTGTTCATTTTGCTTTTGCACTGTTTCCCAAAGTTGGGTTGCCAGACCAGAGGAAGCACCGAAGCTTACCACAGGAGGGAGGGGGGAGGAACATGAAATCTGATCACTGTCTTTGCTGTTTTCTGCTTCTTCAGTCAGCTGCTGACATGAAGGGGAGTGACTGTCCGCAAGGTTGAGGGTTTACTTCCGGGTCACCACAGCACAAGAAGTACACCGCCACAAACACAACAGTATACCTGGTCTATCCGTGCATGGCACGGGATAGCTTAGTGGTCACAACACTCGTTTCCCCCAGCTAAGGTTAAGCAGCATCGAGCGTGGTTACCACTTGGATGGGTGACCGTTTGCACGCTTTGGCTTCAGTACAGTTCCCCCAGTTCACCCAGCTGTAAATGGGTGCCTGCCTCTTTAGAGTCAGGGAAGGTAAAGCAGCGAGGGAGAGGAGATGGGCGCCGCCCTCAATATGCTGGCTCCTTGAGAAGTTGAAGTCTCTAATGCCTCACTCCCCTACGACCACATAGGTTATGGGACACCTTTACCTTTTTTATTAACCTATTCCGTGCAGTCAGGATTCCCACCCACACTTTCATCACAAACTGCACTTCCTTGGCCATGAAGCTGCGGTAGGCAGGCAGGAAAAATCCACAGGTAGCACGAAAACACAAGGCCTTGACAGGCTTAACCACTTTTCGTCACGAGTTTTACACCACTGTGAACTTGAAAACTGCCTTAATCAAAGCACCAACTACCAATAATTAACTCCATTCACGACCACACCTACCCGAAAGCCTCTTATCTCTCCAGGTGAGATCAACCCATCATAGGTGGGTGGGTGGGGTGGGAGGGAGGGAGGGGAGAGACAGAAAGACAGAAAGAGAAAACTCTGCACTCTAAACTGGTTTAATGTACATCGGCCTTAGGCCACAATACACTTTGAGGCACAAAAATGGAAGATGCAAAAATGAAATATAACCTCTCGTAAACTTTGGTAGGACTTTGGCACAATACTTAAACGTGCGTTCAAAACAGTATACTCTTGAATATGTATATTCCTAAATCATGACTAAATAAAGGCTGACTTAGACCAAGATTCAAAACATAACACAGTTTAAAAAAAAATCTTAGTTCACCTAAACTGCACCCCCATGATATCACAAAAAGTAATATACCTGTGAACAAAGTTATTGATGGAGACAGACAGACAGATAGACAGAGAGAGAGGAAGGGGGAGAGAAGAGAGAGAGAGAGATGAGAGAGAGAGAGAGAGAGAGAGAGAAGAGAGAGAGAGACAGACAGACAGACAGACAGACAGACAGACAGACAGAACAGACAAACAGACAGAAGGAGGGAGAGAGAGAGAGAGAAAAGAGAGAGAGGAGAGAGAGAGAGAGAGAGAGAGAGAGAGAGAGAGAGAGAGAGAGAGAGAGAGAGAGAGAGAGAGAGAGAGGGGAGAGAGAGAGAGAGGAGAGAGAGAGAGAGAGAGAGAGAGAGAGAGAGAGAGCATGCCAGGGGAAGCTGGAATGTGAAGTGTCTGTCAGTCATAACATTAGCACAGGGCCGGGACATCGCTTTCACATCAGGCCCCTAAAAGCTTGGGGCCTTTAGCTCAACAACGGTCTGAAGTGGAGGATGACATTTTCAATCACAGGAGGACCCGAGCTCTAGTTCAGAGATGCTTTCGTTTCAAATGTCTGCACACAACGGCAGGCCGATCCTTGGAGAAGATGAAAAGAGAAGAGAGAGAGAGAGAGAGAAAGAGAGGGGAGAGGAGAAGAGGAGAGAGAAAGAAGAGGGGAGAGAGAGAGGGGAGAGAGAGAGAGAAAACAGACAGACAGACAGACAGACAGACAGACATAGAGACAGGCAGACAGACAGTGAGGAAAGAGACCGGAGAAGAGAAAGAGATGGGAGATGAGAGAGGAGATAACACAAAACTTATACACGAAATTATGAATGTGTATATTTAATATATTATATATATATATATATATTTATATATATATATTATTATATAATATATAAAATTATAATTATATATATTAAATATATATATTATATATATAATAATATATATAAATATATAATAATAATATATATATATAATTGTGTGTTGTTGTGTGTGTGTGTTTTTGTGTTGTGTGTGCGCGCGCGCGCGCGCGCGTACACATGGGAAGTCCAACATTCTTATTCTTAGGAACCAAGTAGTTCATTTATGATACTGCTATGTGGTCAACAGTCAAGAATTCTTTTCTACATCCCACTTTAAATTATCTAGTTCAATTGTTTCTTTTTTTAACCTATGCTTATAATCTTCAATCTATAATTCCACTATAGATATTGCTACTCATTGGGGGATTGGGGGGTGGGGGTGGGGGTAAAATAACGATAACTATAACGAAATTTTATTTTCTGAGGGTAATAGAATAAGTACAAGAGTTTCTTCTTTCTTTACACCCAGCCCTCGAAAAGAAAGAAAGAAAAAAAGAAAGTAAACAGACAAAAAATATAAGCAAAGTGAATCATAATAACCACAATAAACATCACCACTATCATCATCGCCATCATCACCACCATCACCATCACTAACATCATCATAAACAAAATAATTATGATAACATATAAACTTTATGGAATTTGAAGGAATAATGATATGACAAAAGAAGTTTGTTAGCATTCACAGACTCATACACCTAATCCTTCGGATGAGACTATAAACCGAGGCCCCGGGTTCGAACGCATGCAGAACACCTTGCGCAGACGTTAAATCCTGTTCCGCTTTTCGGAAGAGTAGGCCATTGTGTGCCGGTGGAAACAGATGACAACATTTACAAAAACCGCATACACACGGGGACTGGATGTATAAAAAGCACACGAGTGCTTATTCCATTTTCCTCGATATAAAAGAATAAATAAATAAACCTAAAAAATCTATGATGTTCCTTCGAGTCATATTGTTGAACAAAATTTTCCATAAAAAGTGTCAGAGAGAATGCAAACATGGGGAGGAGGGAGAAGAGACCGAGAGGAAGAGAGAGAGAGAGAGGAGAGGAGAAGAGGGGAGAGGGGGAGAGAGAGAGAGAAGGAGAGAGAGAGGAAAAGAGAAATCACACAGCTATGTATACCGAAAGGAAATATAAATAAAAGGAAGGTAAAGGAGTCCCATAACCCATAAGGTCGTAGGGGAGCGAGGCGTCAGAGACCTCACTTCTCTAGGGCCAGCATATTGAGGGCAGTGCCATCTCCTCTCCCTTGCTGCTTTACCTTCCCTGACCCTAAAGAGGGCAGGTACCCATTTACAGCTGGGGGAACTGTGGGAACTGTACTGAAGCCAAGGCGCGCAAACGGTCACCCATCCAAGTGGTAACCACGCTCGACGCTGCTTAACTTGGCTGGGGGAAAGCGAGTGCTCCGACCACTGAGCTATCCCGTCCCCTTGGAAATATAGTCCGATTATAATATCAGTGGATAAAAGAAAAATATATTATTGAAATATGTTGGAATTCTCTGGCAGAGAGTGAGAGAGAGAGAGAGAGAGAGAGAGAGAGAGAGAGAAGAGGAGAGAGAGAGAGAGAGAGCTGACTATGTTGCTTTTTGTTTTTGGTTGCCAGATCCCCTCTAATGATACTAGAAAAGAAAACGCGTGGCAGCATGGCATACTAACTCCACCTGCAGCTCAGCTATATATTCCTTTTTTCCCAACGTGATGAATATGTGCTAGTAAAAAATGTATGGTGAAAACTTGCAAATACAATAAAGCCAGGTTTTAACTTTTAAAAAAATACTGAAAACTTTCGAAATAAACAAATGCAGAAAAACGATTTTTCTTGCAAAATGAATATATGCAGAGCCAAGTTGGCCAAAACCACTTCGTAATCCGCATTTGTGGTCAGATTACAGAGAGTGATATTTCATTTCAGCATGCATCCCTTTAACAGAACTGCTGTCTTCTTATAAGGAGCTCCACGGAAACAACTTTCGCAGATTGTAATGCTGGACACAGATTTATCTTATTTTTTATTTATACCACTTTAAGTCAGAGATTTTTCTGCATGAAATTGGGTTGCTCCCCCCCGGGGAGGGCGCTCGCCACAAAGCAGCGCCCCCTTTTTTTTTTGACCCAACTCTTTTGTTTCCCTACAGAGTGACTTTTTTCTGGGAATTTTTTCCCCGGGGACAACTCCTGTTGCAGGGGGGTTTCTTTTAAGAGCGCTGAATAATTTTGTGTAAAACACAGACCTGGGTTTTTCGTCTCATCGCATTAACTCGGGTCAGGAAAATCCCTTTGAAATTCCACCCCAAAAGTTTTCAAATTTTGTCTTAAATTTTTTTTTTGGGGTGGTTTGTTTGAAAGTTAATTGCTAGAATTGTTTTTCTTTTTTCTGTTTTTTCTATTTTTTTAAACAATCAAAATAAAGGGTTTCTTGTATCAAAAATTTTACCTTATTCCACTTTCAACGTTCACCGGGAACTACTCGCTAACACCTGCAGTTTTTAAACATACGAGGTTTTTGCTGCCAAGATTTCGCCCAGAAAGTTTACTCTTTTCAAAAAAAAAGGCCCCCTCCCCCCCCCCCTCCCCAAACCTAACCCAAAATTTTCCCTCCTTAACTCCCCCCTCCCACCCCAAAATCACACTACAAACCCCCCCACCCTCCCACATACCACAAAACAATAACACCCACTCACATACCACACGGCACACACACTCACACAAACAAAAAAACACAAAAACCACACACACACCCACACACACACAAACACACAACACACACACACACCACACACACCCCAAACACACACACAACACACACACCCAACAAAAAATTGTTAAAATATCACGTAATGTAAAAAAAGAGTTAAATAAAGAAGAAAACACACACAAAACCACACACACCCCACAACACACCACACACCCACACACACACCACAAAAAACACACACCACACACACACCACACACACACCGGATGAATAAAACCGGGGCCCCGTGTTCGAACGCAGCAAACATTTTTGCGCACATTTTAAACCCCTTTTCCTTTTTTCGGAAAGTGGGTTTTTGTTCCGGGTGGAAACGATGAAAAAATTTACAAAACCACTACCCGGGACTAAGAAAATAAGCACAAATGCTTATCCATTACCCGATATAAAAGAATAAATAAATAAAAAAAACACACACACACACACACACTCGTTACTGAGAGCATTTTCTTGGCTTTTAAAAGGGTTCTAAATTACATGATGTTTTTTGTTGTTGCTGCAAACCCCTCAAATGAGCTGAACAAAATTTCTGTTGATGGATACTTCCTCCCCCCATTCAGATTTTCCCTTTTCCAAAATGTGGGGGGATGGAAAAAACACGGGGGAAAATGTTTAAAACTTTTGGAAAAAATAAAGCTAGGTTTTCTTAAAAATACCCCCATTTCTCGAAAATGAAACACAAAAGACTCTCTTGCAAAATGAATTTTGTTCAAATTTTTTTTCCCCCCAAAAGAACCCCATCTGCATTTTTGTAAAAATTTTACAAGCTTTGATCTTCCCCCTTTCAAACGGGGATCCCTTAACGAACGCGTCTTTTTTAAAGGGGGGGAAAATTTTTTGCATTTTTTTCTGGCATTTTTTAGTTACTTCAGGTCAGTAAAATGATTTGTAATCCACACCAAAGGGGTTTTCAAAAGTTGTCTTAAAGTTTTTTTTCTTGGGTGGGGCTTTTAAAGGCAGCATTTTTTCTTTTTTTTTTTTTACTTTAAAAAACTAAACCAATTTCTTTACAAATTATCAAAACCCCCTTCCCCAATTTTTCCCCCCTAAATCCCCCTCCTTTAAACCCCCCCAAAGCTTTTGCCAAAAATTTCCCCAAAAAGTTTCCCCTTTCCCTTTAAAAAAAATTTTACCCCTCCCCCCAAACCCGAATACCCCCTTTTTCCCCCCCCCAAAACCACCCACACCCCCACACACCACCACCACCCACCCCCCACACCCCCAAAAAAACCCCCCACCACTTCCCCTCCAAACAACACAAAACCCCCCAAAACCATCTAAACAACAATTTTCCTTTCGGCAACCCCCCCCGAAAATCAATCTTCCCCAAATTTTATTTACACCCATTTCTTTTAAAACCATTATACCCCCATCACCAAACCATAAACACAACCCCTCAAAACTTTTCAGTACATACAAAAAACCCCATCAGTAACAAAACCCAAAACACACCCACAAACACAAAACAACACAAAAACCCCCAACAACACCAACCACCACAAAACCACAACCAACACCCAAAAATTCCGAGGTTTTCTTTTTTAAGGTTTTAATATCAATGTTTTTTTTGTTGTTTGAAAACCATCTAATAGGCTAAAGAATTTCTGATTCCATCAACTTCCCTCCCCCCGCGTTTAGAATCTTCCCTTTTTCCAAAAGGGGGGTTTTGCAAAAAGGGGTTTCCTTTTAAAACATGGAAACAAAAAGGCCGTTTTTCCCAAAAAAAAACCACCCCAAAAAATTAAACACAAAAACCCCGCAAAAATCAACAAATTTTTTCCCCCAAAAAACCCCACCAAACAAACAAAACCCACACACCCAAAAAAAAAACCTTTTTTTTAACCACCCCAAAACAACCCAAATTTTAAAATGGGAAAAATTTTTAGATTATGTTCGGAAATCCCGAACCAGCCCAATTTTAATTGTCCTTTTTTTTCAAGGGGTTTTTTTGCATTAAGTTTGAATGTTTTTTTTTCTTTTTTTGTTTTAAAAAAAATAAAGGTTTCTTTAAAATTTATTTTTTCCAATCAATTTCCCCTAAAAAAAAAAACCCCCAAACCCCCAAAATTTTCCCCCCCAAAAAAAAACCCCACAAAACAAAAAACCCCCACCCCCCAACCCACAAACACAAAACCCCACACCACAAAAATAACACAAAACCCTACCCACACACATAAAAAACCCCCAAAACACCAAACAACACCCCCACCACCACAACCCCCCCCCAAAACCCCAAAAACACCACACCAAAAACCAAAAAAACAACCAAAAAAAACACCAAACCAAAAAACAACACCCCACACACACCAAAAAATAAAACCCCAAAAAAAAACCCAACCCCAAAACCCAAAACCCCCCACCCCATTTAAAAAAAATCAACCCCCAAAACCCCTTTTTTTTTTTAAAAAAACCCAACACAAAAAAAAAAAAACCCCCAAAAACCCCCCCCACCCCCCCCAAAAAAAAAAAAAAACCCACCAAAAACCCCCCCCCAACTCCCAAACAAAAACCCCAAAGAAAACCCAAAAACAACAAAAAAAAACAAAGCCCATCATCCCACTTTACCATGCTTATATTGCTTAGAACCCCCCCCCCCCCCCCAACCCCCCCTGATTTTTTTAACGTATTTTGTTTTTTGTTTTTTTCCATGTGCAATTTACACCATTAAACCCTCCTTTGGCCATGAAATGCTTTCTCTGAAGTTTTCCTTGACCCATTCTGTGGATTATCAGGTTTAAAAAAAAAAATTTTTTTTTGTATTTAGGAACCCGTCTATCCTTTCAAACTTTTTTCCTGAAAAAATCAACATTTAAGGTTACACAAGGCACTTCGCCACCGTCTTCTTTACTCTATATACACACTTTGAAGTGGACCGTACTACACTTTTGATAAAAATCTGATGACAGTTTCTTGACATCTGTAAAATAACACTTTGTCTTTTGGAAGCTTGTAATAAATTTTCTCTATGGTAAACCAAAATTATCTTGTTTTAAAATTTTACAAAAAGGAACGAACTGATTTTTTTTGTTTTTGGATAATAGGGAAGTTGACCACTGTCTTTCGTTTAATTCCATTTTTTTTTTTCACAGATGCTAAGCCCTATTCATTTGCGTAAGTAACAACTTTTTGTTTATTTTCTTTTTTGGGGTGTTTTTGTTGTTTTTTGTTGCTTCTTTTTCTTCGTCGTCGTCCTTCGTCTCGTCTTGTCGTCTTTTCTTGTTCTTCTTGTTCTTTTGTTTTTTTCTTTTCTTGTTTTTGTTTTGTTCTTGTTCTTGTTTTTTCTTCTTCTTCTTCTTCTCTTCTTCTTCTTTTTCTTTTTCTTTTTTTCTTCTTCTTCTTAAAATTCTTCTTCTTCTTCTTCTTTTTCTTTTTCTTCTTCTTTTCTTCTTTTCTTTTTCTTTTCTTCTTCTTCTTCTTCTTTTTCTTCTTCTTTCTTCTTCGAACGCTCGATAGCACTATTGTATTGTATAAGGAACTATTTGCGCTGTGATAAGCGCCGAAAAATTTCGGGCCAGCACACGGACCCGGCGTGGAAGGGGCCCCTTTCCGGGAAAAAAGGCAGAGAATGGCCCCAAGAAGGCAAAAAATTTAACAAGAGAAGGGTAAGAAAGAACGGAACAAGGCAAGAGGGGGGATCCCCCTACGGGGTTTTTCCTAGCACAGAATTTCCAGCAGGTGGGGATGCTATTCTTACTGACAGGCACCCCCCTTCCCCCGGGGGGGGGTCAGGGGTTGCGGGGTTGGTTTGAGGGCGGGTGAGTCCCGCACGTCTCCCACAAGAACTTTGTCAAGAAAAAAGGGGTTTAAATAATTTTTTCGTTTCTTCTCTCATTCTTGAATGGCTTGAAGGTTTGTTTTGGTTTTTGGTGTGAAAAATTTTTGTGTGTAGTTTGTGGTTTTGATTTTGGGGAGTGTTTTGTGTGTGGTGTGTTTGCGTGTGTATGTTTGGGGTGTAAAGGGGTGTGAATGCGCTGGCATATTCGTCACAACTTATAATTCTTGGTGACTTCAAATTCCCTTCGACAACCCGTCTTCTCCAATGTCAAAAATCTTTTTTCTTTCCTGCCAACCATTTTCTCTTCAAATGGTAAACGAAGCAAAGCACAATTGGTCATATTTTTGATGGTGATTACAATGCTTTATTCAATCTGCAACTTGTTTCTGTCACCCCACGAACTGCATCGATCTTCGCCTTTTTTTCCCTTCAACATCACAAAACCTGTCAGAAAGAAGAAATATGTTACTCGTCGCATCTTTTCCTTTGACCATACCTTCTCTTTTCCCCAAATTCGAACGTTTTTACAAACCCCTGACCAAGACCTCTCTGACACTATAAACACTTTTCCGCCAACTGCGAGGCATGCACCCCACTGTTTTCCCGACGAAGGGAAAAGGGAAAAAGAAGGGAAAGGGGAATAGAAGGCCAAAAAGAAACAAAAAACCTTTTGAAAACAATAAAAAAAAAAACATACAAAGAAGAAATTTTTAAAAATTTAAAAAAACCCAAAAAAACCAATCCCCAACCCAAACCCCCAAAAAACCCCCCAACCCCAAAACCCCAACCCCCCAATTTTTTCCCCAAAAAAAATTTAACTAATAAAAATTTAACCATTACCCCCTTTCCCTACCCTTCCATCCCCTCCTTTTTCCTTTTCCCCCCCCTAAACTTTTAAAACTTAAAAAAACAAACCCTTTCCCAACCCCCCCTTTTTTTTAAAAATCCACCAAAATTTCCTTTTTCACAAAAAAAAAACCACCCCCCCAACCCAAAAAAAACCAATTCCAACCCCCCCACCCCTTCAAACCCCCCCCTTTTTTTTAAAAACAAAAAAAAACATAATAAATTTTCAAGAATTTTTCTTAAAACAAAGCGAAAAACCCCCCCATCCCAAACCTTCTTTTTCCAAATTTTCCCCCCCAAAATTTTATTAAAAAATTTTTTAATCAACCTCTTTTTCCCACAAAAATTTTTTAATCACCCTTAAAAAAATCAAAACCCCCAACCCCAAAAAACAAAAAAAACCCAAACCCAAAAAAAATTTAAACAACCCCTGTTCTTTTTTAACTAACACCATTCCCAAAAAAAAAAAAATTGTCAAAAACCAAAAATAATTATTCCCCAAAAATTTTTTTTTTCCCGCCCCCCCCCACAAAGTTCCCCAAAAACCCCAAAGGGTTTATCAAACAAAATTCCTTCCCCCAAAAACCCCCAAAAAAACCTGCCCAAAACTTCCTTTTTCCAAAATTTTAAAATTCCAATTTTTCAACCTTTCCAACCTTATTTTTTCTTCCCCCCCTTTTAAAAACCCCCCCCCCAAAAAGCCCAGGTTATTATAAACCCCAACCGTCCAAGTATCTAAACCCCCCAAAAATTTCCCAAACCTTTTAAATTTTTAATTTTCCTTTTGCCTCCCGTTTTCCATTACCTCTCCCCACAAAATAAACAACCCACCCTTTTTCTTTTTCCCCCTCTTTCAGCGATCTTTATTTTTCTAAAAAATTTTAATTTTAAACTAAAAGCCCAAAATTTTTTTCCAATTTAAAACCCACCCCTTTTTGGGCCCAATACCTTTTTTCACAAAATTCCTTTTAAATTGTTTTGGGTTTTTTTGTTTTTATCCCCCTGGGGGAAAATTTGGGGGCCCCTTTTTCCCTCTTTAAAATTTTTTGTTTAAAACCTTTTATTTTTTTCCCAAAAAGCCCTCAAAACCCACCCCCTTTTTTTTCCCCCATTTAGAAAAATTTTTTCCCCCACAAAATCTTACCCCAATTTTAAAAAAATTTTCCAACTCCTTTCTTAACGTTTTGTTCCGTTTGGGTGGGGTTTTTTTAAAATGTTTTTTTTTTTTTTTGTTTTTTTGGGTTTTTTGGTTTTTGTTTGTTGGGGTGTTTTTGTTTTGGTTTGGGGTTGGTTTTTTTGTAATTTCTGGTTTCTCATTGCCCCAATTTAAAACTGTTCCATAAGTTTTAAAAAGATTCATGCCTGTTTTGAGTGGGTTGTTTTGTTTGTTTTTTTGTTCCGTTTTTTTTTTTTTTTTTTTTTGCCGGCCCGGTCTTTTCTGTCCATATAAAAATTTAAAAAGTTAAGATGAGCAGGAATGTATTGTGTCAAAACAAATAAAACAAAAATATTTTTTTGCCCGCAGTTATTCCTGAATAAAATTTATTAAAATAAAAGATGAAAAGATTTTCTTCAAATTAAAAGGATTATTTTTTGCACGACCAATTTGGAAATGTTTTTTATAAACCAGGTCCCTCCCTGTAAAGGATTGGATAAGACACATTGCAATTTAAAATTTATAAAAACACAAGTTTTTAAAAAAATTTTTGCTTACTTTTTTCATTTTTTGAATTTTTTTTTTTTTAATGCAGCTCCATACAAAATTTTTTTGCTCCTAAATACAAACTTTTTTCGGTTTGAATGCTAAAATATGCCCTATGTAACATTGACACACACACACAACACACACACACCCCACACACACACACACACCACACAAAAACACACACACACCACACACACACACAAAAACCCCACCCCCCCCACACACACACAAAAAACACACACACACCCCCCACACAAACAAACACACACAACACCCCAACACACAAACCCCACACACTGTGTATTTTTAAAAAAGGGTTTTGTGATGTATGTCGGCATGTTCATGTATGTTTTTTTTGTGTGCATGGTGTTTGCGCGGCATGGTGTATGGCGGTTTTTTTAGTGTGACTGGAAAACAGTCAAACAACACACAAACACACAAACAGACTACAAAAGAAACACACAACTTAAGTTTAAAAAAAAAGAAAACAGGGAACAAGAAACAGACAGACCCACCCACCCCCATCTCCCACCCCCCCCCAATTTCCCCACCCCGACCCCCCAATTTCCCCAGCCACCCCACCCCCCACCTTCCCCTCCAAAGAAAGCAGAGAACAGCCCAGCGAGGACATGACAGGGGTGGTTTTCGGCGCAGTCAAGTCGATGGCACGAGCAATTAAGCGCATGACAGAACATTCAGCAGCTTGTTCCCCCACCTTTTGGGGTACAGGATTACTGCGGTCCTTTCAGAGTGTGTGTGTGTTGGTTGTGTTGTGTGTTGGTGGGTGTGTGTTTTTGTTTTTGTGGGTTTTTTGTGTGTGTGTGTTTGGTGTGATTTTTTTTTATTTTTGTTTTTTTTTTTTTTTTTGGGTTTTGTGTTTTGGTTTTGTTTTTTTGGGGGTGGTGTGTGTGTTGTGTGTGTTTTGGGTTTTGTGGTGTGTGTTGGTTGTGTGTGTGTGTGTGTTGGTGTGTGTGTTGGTTGTTGTGTTGTGTGGTTGTTTTTGGTTGTTGGTTTGTTGTGTTTTTTGGTTGTGTTGTGTTGTGTTGTGGTGTTTGTTTGTGTTGGTTGTGTGTGTGTGTTTTTGGTGTTTTGTGTGGTGTTGCGTGGTGAGTTTGTTTTGGGTGTGGTTTGTGGGGTTGTGTTGTGTAGGTGGTGGTGGTGGCGGTGTTGTTGTGTTGGGGGGGGGTTGAGGTTTGGTGGGGATGGGTGTGGGGGGGTTTGGGGGGTAAGGGGGGGGGGGGTGGGGCGGGGTGGTGGTGGTGGTCGGGGTTTAAGGGGGGTTGGTGGTGTTGTGTGTTGGTTTTTTTTGTTGTGTGTGCGTGTCGTGCGTGCGTGTGTGTGTTGTGTGTGTGTGTGTGGTTTTGTGTGGTGTGGTTGGTTGGGGGTGGTGGTGGGGGGTTGTGGTGGTATGTGAGTGGTTGTGTGGTGTGTGTATGAGTGTGTGGGGTGTGTGTGAGTGTGTGCGTGTTGGTGTGTGAGTGTGTGGTGTGTTGTGTGTGGGGGGGGGGGGCGGGTGTTTTATGTTTGTGTTGTGTTGTGCTGTGCTGTGTTTTGTGTGTGTTGTGTGTGTGTGTGACTTAGAAATATACACATGAATATTGTCATCAAGAATTGGATGTAGATTGTCTCCCGGTGCATTTTTGTTTAAGGTTTTTAGTCAGAAAAAAAGAACCTTCTGGCAATACACCAAACAGTGCTGCAGAAAAGAAATGTCCACCACAAATGCACACATGACATTTTTTTGCAAATCTTTGTTTTAAGAGCATAAAGTTTTGTTCTGTAGGAAATAGTGGTAATCTGTTTTGCGGACAGTATCGAAGAATACATTCTATCTTTAAAAACAGGATCTAGAGAAGCCATCCTTCTATCTTAGGAAGCATACAGGCAGTAGAGATGAGATACTTCCGGAAACTTTCTTGGTATATCGTACAGAGATCATGTAACCAACGAGGAAGAGGAAACTAGATCTGAAAACGCCATGGGACTGTATGAAGATGTGATTTCAGTGCACAGACACTGTTCTGAACTTTGTGTTTTGAACTGATGTGTACGGGCACGTCACACGAACATCTGGACTGGTCAAGGTTGTTATACAGGGATCGGTACAAGGAGGGAGACGAAGACGCAGACAGAGAAAACGATGGGAAGACAACATCAGAGAGTGGACAGGCCTTGAGTGGAACGACATACCGCAGAAAGCTGAAAACCAATTAAAGGGGAGGAAGCCGGTTGAAAAATCTTCAGTGGTGCCCCAACGGTCAGCCAGACTACGGGACAGGTAACAAGTAAAGAAGCTATACCTTTTTGTATTACGAGCTTCATTATTTTTTTACGATCCTGAAGTTGCTTTAAAGAAGATTTCTCTCACAAAAGGAAGGATTGTTTGACTGAAGGATGTACAGAAGCTTCAGAGAACTGTTCTGAACTTTGTGCGCTTCTTTTTGCAGCTTGAACAACAATTTCATTACGTTAGAGACCAAAATGACCAACAACAACTAACATCTGTACCTTTTATTCTCAGACAGTGTATCGGATGATTTACGTTAATAATCAAATCTGGTCTTGGTTTATTATTCTAAAGAATTCTTAGGCTTGTAGAACAGATTTTGAATCAAGGAAAAAGGCCACTTTAAAAAATGTTGTTGAAGATGTATCACGTATTCCAACCCTGACAAAGACAGAGACAAACTCGGCTGTAAAGGTTGAAAAGTTGTGTCCAGCAAAAACAGGACTTTTTTTAACTTCGAGTCCTGGAAAAGTGAAGGTTGCATCAGCGTCCTTATTAATTAGAATCGACCCATCGGTGGAAATATGGAGGTGGCTCCTGTAGTTTTTGAGCACTAATAACTAGTTTTTAATTCTAGTTTTAAAGCAGGTAATTCTTGGTAGAATTACAGCTTGTCCTTGCGGTCGCTATATGGTGATGTTGACATTCTATTCCTTTTTATGTCAATATAACTGATGTCGAATGTAGCTTTTAACATTTCCCAAGTCGGCATAGGTGAAATAAGATGGTTTTTGTATTTTAAAAAAGATGAACTCCAGCTTGCTTCATGAACTAGGTAGAGTTGAACGTTACTTGTTAAGGAATATTCTGCACTCTTTTTGGAACATCAGTATCAGATCGTTTAAAAAAAAATTCCATGTCAAGGAAGTTAAAAAATGTTAATGTTGCTTTTATATTAATAAAGTTAGAGCGTGCTCGCGCGTGCGTGTGCATGTGCGTGCATGCGTGCGTGTGTGTGTATTTGTATATGTGTGTGTGTAAGATCAAAATAGATGAACAGACACTACTACTACTACTTCTGCTGCTGCTGCTGCTGCTGCTGCTGCTGCTGCTACTGCTTCTGCTGCTGCCGCCGCCGCCAAAACCACCACCACCACCACCACCACCACCACCACCACTACTACTACTACTACTACTACTACTACTACTACTACTACTTCTACTACTACTACTACTACTTCTAGTACTGCTGCTGCTGCTGCTTCTGCTGCTGCTGCTGCTTCTATTACTAAGACTACTACCACCACTAATCCGTTCACTATGCCTCTATTTGATCATAATAGCTATGAACAGACATAGCTTGACAAAAAAGCTAGGAAAACCAAAAAGAAATTTCGAAAGAATACTTTAAAAAACTTACGGTTTACATAAAAAAACCCCACAAATCAGCAATAAATCAGTCATATTTTCATGGAAAAAATATCTTGTCCTCATGTACTTTAGCACAAAATGAAAAAACACAAAAAACCCTACTGACAAGTAATACAGTTCGTTCAGTACAAGTTCATCATTGCAAGCACCCACCTAGTTGTCAATTGGTCCTTCTAACAGGTATAACAGACTGGTCATACAATAGGGGAAAGTGGTTATAAGTATAGAATATATGATAGGGAAACAAATACAGTTGCAGCCAGGAAAAGAGTTTTTTAAAAAAGCAAAAAAAAACAACCCCCCCAAAAAATTTTCCCCTTGGGGGAACCCCCCCCCCCACCCCCCCGCCCAAAAATCCTTTCTTAAAATTTTTTTCCAATCAAAAACAAAAACCAAAATGGGAAAAAAAAAAAAAAAAAAAAAAGGGGAAAAAAAAAAAACAACAAACAAACAGACAAACAAAAAGAAAACAAAAAAAACAACAAAAAAAAAAAACCCAACAAACAAAACAGACAAACCCAAAAACACACAAAACCAAACAAACAAACCCAACAAAAAAAAACAAAAAAACAACAACCACAGAAAAAAAGGGGAAAAAACAAAACAAAAAAACTTTAAAAAAAACCACAAGGGGGGAAAACCTTCCCCAAACCCCCACCCCCACCCCACCCCCCCCCCCCCACCCCCCCTTTTTTCACCTTTTTTTTTCCCCCCACCCCCCCCCCCCCCCCCCCCCCCCCCCACCACCCCACCACAACACCAAAAAAACACCCCTACACAAAACACACCACCCCCCACCCAAAACCCCAAAAAAAACCACCACAAACCCCCCCCCCCCCACACAAAACCCCACCACCCCCCCCCCCACCACACCACCCCCCCACCCACCCCCAACAAAAAAAACCACCCCCCACCACACAACACCCCCCACAAACCCAAAAAACCCCCCCCCAACCAACCCCCCACCCCCCAAACCCCCCCCCACAACCCCACACACCCCAACCACACACACACACCACCACACCAAAACACCCCCCAACAAAAACCACACACACAACACACCCCCCCCCACCCACCCCAAACCACCCCCCACCCACCCCCAAAACCACCACCACACACCACACCCCACACCCCACCCCCCCCCACCCACCCCCCCACCCCCCCCCCCCCCCCCCACCCCCCCACCCCCCCACACACACCACCGTTAAAAATTTTGGAGGGTTACAGGACGCAAAAAAACCCCCCAATATGTCCGCAGGCCCGGTTTTAAAAGGAAGTATTGGTGACGCTAGCATGCGGCCCTTTTTGATCACCACCCCCCCTCACCAACTGTTTCCCACCACGCCATCACCGTCACCCGCCCGTACCATCGTGTACACCAAAACCATGTGCCCTGGCTTCTTCAGCAGCGGGGAAACATCCCTCCCCCCTTCTCCACAAGTGTATCCGCTCCGTTTTTTTGTGTTGTTTTGGGGAGAATCCGTCCCCCTGGCGTTCCCTCAGGTTTTTAAACCCTTTACCTTGACCCCAAATTGTAAAAAAAGGGGGCAAGGCGTGGCCAAGGGGGGGAAAATGCGTGGGGAACGTTGGGGATGATTCCGAGGGTTTGGGGGGTCGGGTTTTTGGGGGGTGTGAAAATTTAGGTTTTTCATTGTTTTTGGGTTGTTTTTTTTTTTTACTTGGGGGGTTTTGAGTTAAGTCACAGATGTAAAAAATGTGTTGTTTTTATTTTTTTTATTTAATATAGTTTTTTCACTTACTTTGGGGTTTTATTGTAAGTTACAGCTCAAACACATTTTTTCTTCCCACCCGTACAAAAGGGCCCGGTACCAAAAATTTGGGGGTCAAAAGTTAAAAATAGAAAACTGATTGAAAGAAGACCGATTTCCACAAAAAAGGAAGGAAAACCCCCAAAAAAACTTTTCGAGCAACAAATAAATTTTAACAAGAAAAGGGAAAACCCCACAGGGAGTTTCTAAAAAAAGGAACAAACAAACAAAAAATCCTCACACAGATCTTCAAGATCAAGGGGGATAAAAGAGGTGTGTAAAGACGGAGAAAAATGACAAATCAGTCCCTTTCCACCC
>CM054135.1:4843880-4901380 GCA_028751875.1 Rapana venosa
GGGGGGGGGGGAGGGGGGAAAAAGGGGGGTGCTTTCACAATTTGTCATTGCCCAGCTTGGTCTTTTGGCAAGGGAGGTAACACAAATACTGATGTGAAACCGCACTCAAAAAGGAGAAATACGTGATGAATAAAGTACGTTTCATGAAAAGAAAAGATCCACCTATTCATAATAAACTAATCAATACACTGGCGTCAATCCAGTTGCAAATCAAATACAATGAAAGAAAAAAAACACGAGCTGGTTCAGAATCGACCATTCATTCAAAATTTCATGTCACATAATATATTATCAACAATTTCAAAGCTTCTGACAGAATTAATACATTGTTCTTAATATGATTCAAATATGTCTTGACATAGCAATACAACTGGTTGTTGACTTTGGTTTTGTTGGGTTTCTGCGCCATTGCAATGATTCATTAAGCTACGATTTGATAGCATTTTTACTTTAAGGTGGACAGGGTAGAATGAACATCTTGGCTTTCTGCTGTCTGTAAAATTAAAAAAAATTTATGTCTGTTACGAAGAGTTATATTGCTTTACTTTTAAAATAATAAAAAAGATCATTTCATCATCAACATTGTGACCACATGATGGAAATAGTAATGACCTTCAAGTCTCAGGCTGGAACTATCTCCGTTTGCTTTAAACCCAGTTTTCTTTGTCTGAATCTAGCAACTTTGCAATTCCTCGATTTTTCAATAACCAGCTAAATTTTACTTTTACTCCCCATGTATGAGTGCCAGTTTTGTTTGAAAAAAAACAAATGAATTTGTTTGGGATTGTGAAAAATGGCCCTCACTCATTACCTACTTCTGAGACCAGCCACAATTTCCCAAATTCATGTTCTGACAAAACTTTTAAGATTTGTTATGCCCAGTTCTCTGTACCCATCTCCAGTTGCACAACAACATCTTAATAAATATGACTGTTCCCACAAACGCGCCTGTGGAAGTTCAAACGTTATCATTGGGTACACTTTACAAAAGTTCTTATGTATAGAGGATACTTTCCGCCTCCCCAAAATAGTACGTATTTGAGGAATGAATTGGCACATTAAAGAAATCGTTTCATAGCAAATGCATGAACTTTTTTTCCATTAGAGGATTTACACACCATACCGACATTTCTGAAAGCATAAGTTGACAAAGGTTCTATTTGAGTGCAAAATAGTTTCCAAAGTAGAGAACCGTCTTTCAAAACGAGCTTCGGTAATGCTTTTAGTATTTCTGTCGCACCTTTACCCTTCAAGATTCCTGCCATGCGAAATTGAGACTTAGCCTTGCTGAAAATATCATTCCTAAATATTTATAAGTATGAACTATTTCGACCTCAGGGTTTCCATAAAACCAATTTTCAAAAGAGAGAGCGAGAGCGAGAGCGAGAGCGAGAGCGAGAGAGAGAGAGAGAGAGAGAGAGAGAATGATTTATTGTCCAAATCAAGAGTGTTTACCAACAAGGAGAAAATGAAAAGATACAAACGGCTGCAGCAAATCAATCAAGCTAACAACACGAATTTCTAATACCTTGAGAGAGAGAGGAGAGAGAGAGAGAGAGAGAGAGAGAGAGGAGGAGAGAGAGAGAGAGAGAGAGAGAGAAGAGAGAGAGAGACAGAGAGAGAGAGGAGAAAGGAGAGAGAGAGAGAGAGAAGAGAAAGAGGAGAGAGAGAGAGAGAGAGAGAGAGAGAGATACAGACAGACAGACAGACAGACAGACGGGACAGACAGAAAGCAGAAAGAGACAGAGAGACAAAACCAGGCAGGACAGACAGACAGACCGACAGAGAGAAGATAGACAGACCAGACAGCAGAAACAGACGGGACAGGCAGACAGACAGACAGAAGCAGAAACAGAGAGACAGACAGGCAGACAGACAGACAGACAGACAGCAGAAACAGACAGACAGACAGGCATACAGACAGACAGACAGACAGCAGAAACAGACAGACAGACAGACAGACAGGCAGAATGACGAGAAAAAGAGTTTACTTTGAAGATGCAGTGGGTGTATAAACAAGGGGAAACGAACACGTACAAACAACTGCAGCAAATTAATTAAGCTAACAAAAACTGGTTGAAATTTTTTATAAGAAAGAGACAGAGACAGAGAGAGAGAGAGACAGAGAGACAGGGACAGAGAGACAGGGACAGAGAGACAGAGACAGAGAACAGGGGACAGAGAGAGACAGAGAGAGACAAGACAGAGAGACAGGAGAGACGGGCAGATGAGACAGAGAAGAGACAGAGGCAAGGAGAAGACAGAGAGAGACAGAGACAGAGAGACAGAGACAGACAGACAGACAGACAGACAGAGAGTGAGCGAGAGAGATCGTTCAGACTTTTACCGTACATCAGACTTAAGCCACACTACAGCACAATGGAGGGCATACAGGATGGGCATACTTATTTCAGCTGCATTAAATCAGGATGGGTTGAGTTTGTGTGCACCAGGAAGTAACTGAATGCCATGCTTTGCTGTTTTGCACAGACCAGTGGCCAGTTCACTGATACAGGGGGAAAACAGTGCTGGAGGGACGAGGAAAACCTATGCAATGCCCCGTGTTCTCTGCCAAGGTCATGACCTCTGACCTTGCTTTCGTTTCTACCTGTAGCACCGTCAGCCTGCTGCGCCTGCCTTTAAGTTTCAGGGAATGTTTTTTCCTGGCATCAGGGACATCTGCTGCTTTTGCTGCTGCTGCTGCTGCTACCTCCGCATAGGTCCTGGGGTCTGGTCTTCTGGGCCCCACATTCAGCTTGCCTCTCCTGAAAAAAAACCCCTTCCTTCCCCTCTCTCCTGGCTTCTGCCACCATCCTGGCTTGTTTTCCAGTCAGGTCATTGGCCACCCTGACTCCTTTCTCTTCCAATTGGGATCAATACTTCTTGTCAGTAAGTATAGTCATTTTATCTCTCCAATAAGTGAATTTCACAAACATTGGTTTAGGCTGACCATCGCGACTCTGTCCCACTCTGTGTGCTCTGGAGAAGTCATCTGCACACCACTTCTTTGGTGCATCCACACTGTTTAAGGTGTCAGCAACTAGCTTGGCACACGTGTCATAACTCACAAACTTTTCAGTCTGAGGCACACAGTAAAGGCGAAGGTTGTCCTTCCCTGAACAACTTTCCATAGTCTCACAAGCTGTCCATTTCTGTTTTTATTTGATCCATTTCTCAATACATTACCATCAAATTGTCTTTAGTTGTTTAGTCTACAGTCATGAAAGAATTTGCAAATATCTTCTGTCTATCCTTTTTTGGATGAAGGAAAAACATTCGTTTTCTTCCTCTAAAATATCACAATGTTTGCCAATATCTTGACACATTGTTTTACCTGGTCAATTGTCTGATCCGACAGTGCTGACATCTGCCTGCACGCATGACATGCTTTTTAAAAAAGATTCAATGTGTTCATTTTGCTTTTGCACTGTTTCCCAAAGTTGGGTTGCCAGACCAGAGGAAGCACCGAAGCTTACCACAGGAGGGAGGGGGAGGAGCATGAAATGTGATCACTGTCTTTGCTGTTTTCTGCTTCTTCAGTCAGCTGCTGAGATGAAGGGGAGTGACTGTCCGCAAGGTCGAGGGTTCACTTCCGGGTCACCACAGCACAAGAAGTACCCCGCCACAAACACAACAGTATACCTGGTCTATCCGTGCATGGCACGGGATAGCTTAGTGGTCAGAACACTCGTTTCCCCCAGCTAAGGTTAAGCAGCATCGAGCGTGGTTACCACTTGGATGGGTGACCGTTTGCACGCCTTGGCTTCAGTACAGTTTCCCCCAGTTCACCCAGCTGTAAATGGGTGCCTGCCTCTTTAGAGTCAGGGAAGGTAAAGCAGCGAGGGAGAGGAGATGGGCGCCGCCCTCAATATGCTGGCTCCTTGAGAAGTTGAAGTCTCTAATGCCTCACTCCCCTACGACCACATAGGTTTTGGGACACCTTTACCTTTTTTATATTTACCTATTCAGTGCAGTCAGGACTCCCACCCACACTTTCATCACAAACTGCACTTCCTTGGCCATGAAGCTGCGGTAAGCAGGCAGGAATAATCCACAGGTAGCACGAAAACACAAGGCCTTGACAGGCTTAACCACTTTTCGTCACGAGTTTTACACCACTGTGAACTTGAAAACTGCCTTAATCAAAGCACCAACTACCAATAATTAACTCCATTCAGGACCACACCTACCCGAAAGCCTCTTATCTCTTAAGGTAAGATCAATCCATCATAGGTGGGTGGGTGGGGTGGGAGGGAGGGAGGGGAGAGACAGAAAGAGAAAACTCTGCACTCTGAACTGGTTTAATGTACATCGGCCTTAGGCCACAATACACTTTGAGGCACAAAAATGGAAGATGCAAAAATGAAATATAACCTCTCGTAAACTTTGGTAGGACTTTGGCACAATACTTAAACGTGCGCTCAAAATTCTATACTCTTGAATATGTATATTCCTAAATCATGACTAAATAAAGGCTGACTTAGACCACGAAGCAAAACGAAACACAGTTTAAAAAAAAATCTTAGTTCACCTAAACTCCCCCCCCCCCCCATGATATCCCCAAAAGTAATATACCTGTGAACAAAGTTATTGATGGAGACAGACAGACAGATAGAAAGAGAGAGAGGAAGGGAGAGAGAGAGAGAGAGAGAGAGAGAGAGAGAGAGAGAGAGAGAGAGAGAGAGAGAGAGAGAGATAGAGAGAGAGAGAGAAAGGGAGGAAGGGAGAGGAGAGAGAGAGAGAGAGAGGAGAGAGAGAGAGAGAGGAGAGAGAGGAGGGAGGAGGGAGAGAGAGAGAGAGAGAGAGAGAGAGAAGAGAGAGAGAGAGAGAGAGAGAGAGAGAGAGAGAGAGAGACAGAGAGAGAGAGAGACAGAGAAAGAGAGAGAGAAACAAAGAGACAGAGAGACAGAGAGAGAGAGCATGCCAGGGGAAGCTGGAATGTGAAGTGTCTGTCAGTCATAACATTAGCACAGGGCCGGGACATCGCTTTCACATCAGGCCCCTAAAAGCTTGGGGCCTTTAGCTCAACAACGGCCTGAAGTGGAGGATGACATTTTCAATCACAGGAGGACCCGAGCTCTAGTTCAGAGATGCTTTCGTTTCAAATGTCTGCACACAATCGGCAGGCCGATCCTTGGAGAGACAGACAGAGAGAGAGGAGAGAGAGAGAGAGAGAGAGAGAGAGAGAGAGAGAGAAGAGAGAGAGAGAGAGAGAGAGAGGAGAGAGAGAGAGAGAGAGAGAGAAGTAGAAGAGAGAGAGAGAGAGAGAGAGAGAGAGAGGAGAGAGAGAGAGAGGAGAGAGAAACACGAAAATTTATAAACGAAATTTATGAATGTGTGTGTGTGTGTGTGTGTGTGTGTGTGTGTGTGTTGTGTGTGTGTGTGTGTGTGCTCGCGCGCGCGTACACATGGGAAAGTCCAACATTCTTAATTCTTAGGAAAAAAGTAGTTCATTTATGACACTGCTATGTGATCAACAGTCAAGTATTCTTTTCTACATCCCACTTAAAATTACCTCGTTCAATTGTTTTTTCTTTCTTTACCTATGCTTATAATCTTCAATCTATAATTCCACTATAAATATTGCTACTCACAGGGGGGGGTGTCTGCGTTGCTGTTTTTTTTGGTTGCCAGATCCCCTCTAATGATACTAGAAAAGAAAACGCGTGGCAGCATGGCATACTAACTCCACCTGCAGCTCAGCTATATATTCCTTTTTTCCCAACGTGATGAATATGTGCTAGTACAAAATGTATGGTGAAAACTTGCAAATACAATAAAGCCAGGTTTTAACTTTTAAAAAAATACTGAAAACTTTCGAAATAAACAAATGCAGAAAAACGATTTTTCTTGCAAAATGAATATATGCAGAGCCAAGTTGGCCAAAACCACTTCGTAATCCGCATTTGTGGTCAGATTACAGAGAGTGATATTTCATTTCAGCATGCATCCCTTTAACAGAACTGCTGTCTTCTTATAAGGAGCTCCACGGAAACAACTTTCGCAGATTGTAATGCTGGACACAGATTTATCTTATTTTTTATTTATACCACTTTAAGTCACGAGATTTCTCTGCATGAAATTTGGGTTGCTCTCCCCGGGGAGGGCGCGTCGCCACAAGAGCAGCGCCACCCTTTTTTGTGACCGCAACTCTATTTGTTTCCCTATCAGAGTGACTTTTTTCTAGGAATTTTGCCAGGGACATCTCTCTTGTTGCAGTGGGTTCTTTTATGAGCGCTGAATGATTTTGTGTAACACACGAGACCTCGGTTTATCGTCTCATCTGCATTAACTGCAGGTCAGGTAAATGCCATTTGTAATCCAGCACCAAAGTTTTCGAAGTTGTCTTCAAGTTTTTTTCTTGGGTGTGTTTGTTTGCAGTTAAGTTGCTAGAATTGTTTTTCTTTTGTGTCTGTTTTTTCTAGCTTTAAACAATCTATAATCAAGGTTTCTTGTATCATGAATGTATCCTGTATTCCACATTCAACGTTACACCTGGAAGCTACATCAGCATAAGCACCTGCAGCATTTAGACACTACATAAGGCTTTGCTTGCCAAGAGTTTTCGCTCACAGAAAGTTGTCCCTTTAGAGTGAAACAGAAAAGAGCCCCCATCCCCACCAACCCCAGCAATGCACACACTCACACACACAAATATACACACATACACATACCACACACACATACACACACACACACACACACACCACATACAAACACACTCACTCACTCTCTCTCTCACATACACACAAACACATATTACACACCCACTCACATACTCACACGTGCACACACACTCACACAAACATACAAACACACACAAAACACACACACACACACACTACACACACACACACACACAACACACACACACACACACACACACACACACACACACACACACACACACCACACTTGTCTAATATCACGTAATGTGAAAAGACGTTAAATTAAAGAAGAACACACACACACACACACACCACACACACACACACACACACACACACTCACACACACACACACACACACACACACACACACACACACACACACACACACACACACACCTCGGATGAGACTATAAACCGAGGTCCCGTGTTCGAACGCATGCAGAACATCTTGCGCACACGTTAAATCCTGTTCCGTTTTTCGGAAGAGTAGGTCATTGTGTGCCGGTGGAAACAGATGACAAAATTTACAAAACCACATACACACGGGGACTAGATGTAAATAAGCACATAAGTGCTTATTCCATTATCCTCGATATCAAAGAATAAATAAATAAAAAATACACACACACACACACACACACACTCAGTTACTGAGAGCATTTTCTTGGCTTTTAAAGGGTTCTAATATCACATGATGTTTTTTGTTGTTGCTGCAAAATCCACTCTAATGAGGCTAAACAGAATTTCTGATTGCATGGCATACTTCCCCCTCCCGCAGTTCAGATCTTCCATTTTCCAAAATGTGGGGGGTATGTGTAACTACAAGGTGTATGTTTAAAACATTGGAATAAAATAAAAGCTAGGTTTTACCTTAAAAAATACCACATTTCTCGAAATATGAAACTACAGAAAGACTCTCTTGCAAAATCAAGTTGTTCAGAGCTGTTTTTGCCAAAAAAAGAACCCGCTAACTGCATTTCTGGTCAGATTACAAGCAGTGGTATTCCATTTCAGTGTGGATCCCTTTAACAGAACTGCTTTCTTGTTATAAGGAGCTCCACGGAAACAACTTTCGCAGATGTTAATGCTGGACACAGGTTTAGCATTCACTGCAGGTCAGGTAAATGCCATTTGCAATCCAGCACCAAAGTTTTCGAAGTTGTCTTCAAGTTTTTTTCTTGGGTGTGTTTGTTTGCAGTTAAGTTGCTAGAATTGCTTTTCTTTTGTGTCTGTTTTTTCTAGCTTTAAACAATCTATAATCAAGGTTTCTTGTATCTTGAACGTATCCTGTATTCCACATTCAACTTTACACCTGGAAGCTACATCAGCATAAGCACCTGCAGCATTTAGACACTACATGAGGCTTTGCTTGCCAAGAGTTTTCGCCCAGAGAAAGTTATCCCTTTACAGTGAAACAGAAAAGAGCCCCCATCCCCACCAACCCCAGCAATACACACACTCTCTCTCTCTCTCCACACCACTCACACACATACACACACACATACACACACACACACACACACTCAGTCTCCGAGAGCATTTTCTTGGCTTTTAAAGGGTTCTAATATCACATGATGTTTTTTGTTGTTGCTGCAAAATCCACTCTAATGAGGCTGAACAGAATTTCTGATTGCATGGCATACTTCCTCCTCCCGCAGTTCAGATCTTCCCTTTTCCAAAATGTGGGGGGTATGTGTAACTACAAGGTGTATGTTTAAAACATTGGAATAAAATAAAAGCCAGGTTCTACCTTAAAAAATACCATATTTCTCGAAATATGAAACTACAGAAAGCCTCTCATGCAAAATTAATTTGTTCAGAGCTGTTTTTGCCAAAAAAAGAACCCGTCATCTGCATTTGTGGTCAGATTACAAGTAGTGATATTCCATTTCAGTGTGGATCCCTTTAACAGAACTGCTGTCTTGTTATAAGGAGGTCCACGGAAACAACTTTCGCAGATGTTAATGCTGGACACAGTTTTAGCATTCACTGCCGGTCAGGTAAATGCCATTTGCAATCCAGCACCAAAGTTTTCGAAGTTGTCTTCACGTTTTTTTTTCTTGGGTGTGTTTGTTTGCAGTTAAGTTGCTAGAATTGTTTTTCTTTTGTGTCTGTTTTTTAGATTTAACAAATCTATAATCAAGGTTTCTTGTAACATGAATGTATCATGTATTCCACATTCAACTTTACACCTGGAAGCTACATCGGCATAAGCACCTGCAGCATTTAGACACTACATGAGGCTTTGCTTGCCAAGAGTTTTCGCCCAGAGAAAGTTATCCCTTTCCAGTGAAACAGAAAAGAGTCCCCATCCCCACCAACCCCAGCAATACACACACTCTCTCTCTCTCACACACACTCACACACACACACACACACACTCACACACACACACACCCCCACACACACAACACACACACACACACACACACACAACACACACACACACACACACCACAACAACACACACACACACACACACACACACCCCACACAGTCACGAGGAGCATTTTCTTGCCTTTTAAAGGGTTCTATATCACATGATGTTTTTTGTTGTTGCTGCAAAATCCACTCAAATTTGAGGCTAAACAGAATTTCTGATTGCATGGCATACTTCCCCCTCCCGCAGTTCAGATCTTCCCTTTTCCAAAATGTGGGGGGTATGTGTAACTACAAGGTGTCTGTTTAAAACATTGGAATAAAGTAAAAGCCAGGTTCTACCTTAAAAAATACCCACATTTCTCGAAATATGAAACTACAGAAAGCCTCTCTGGCAAAATCAATTTGTTCAAGCTTTTTTCCCAAAAAAAAAGAACCCGTCATCTGCATTTGTGGTCAGATTACAAGCAGTGATATTCCTTTTTTGTGTGGATCCCTTAACAGAACTGCTTTCTTGTTAAAAGGGAGCTCCACGGAAACAAGTTTAGCAGATTTTTAATGCTGGACACAGTTTTAGCATTAACTGCAGGTCAGGTAAATCCCCATTTGCAAAACCAGCACCAAAGTTTTTGAAGTTGTCTTCAAGTTTTTTTTTCTTGGGTGTGTTTTTTTTGCAGTTAATTTTGCTAGAATTGTTTTTCTTTTGTGTCTGTTTTTTTAGATTTAACAAATCTATAATAAAGGTTTCTTGAAACATGAATGTATATGTATTCCACATTCAACGTTACACCTGGAAGCTACATCAGCTAAGCCCCTGCAGCATTTAGACACTACATGAGGCTTGTTGCTAAGAGTTTTCCCCCAGAGAAAGTTACCCCTTTCCAGTGAAACAGAAAAGAGCCCCATCCCCACCAACCCCAGCAATACACACACTTCCTCTCTCTCACACACTCACACCACACACCCCAAAAACACCACACACACACACCACAAAACAACACACACCACACACACACCACACACACAAAACACCCCCCACACCCCACAACACACTCAGTAAACCGAGAGCATTTTCTTGGATTTTAAAAGGGGTTCTAATAACATGATGTTTTTTGTTGTTGCTGCAAAATCACTCTAATGAGGCTGAACAGAATTTCTGATTGCATGGCATACTTCCTCTCCGCAGTTCAGATCTCCCTTTTCCCAAAATGTGGGGGGTATGTGTAACTCAAGGTGTATGTTTTAAAACATTGGAAATAAAATAAAAGCCAGGTTTTACCTTAAAATACCCACTTTTCTCGAAATATGAAATACAGAAAGCCTCTTTTGCAAAATCATTTTGTTCAGAGCTGTTTTGAAAAGGGAAAAGAACCCTTTTCCTTATCTGCATTTGTGGTCAGATTACAAGTATTTGATCTTCCATTTCAGCGTGGATCCTTTAACAGAACTGCTTTTCTTGTTATAAGGAAAGGTCCACGGAAACAACTTTTGCAGATTTTTAATGCTGGACACATTTTAGCATTCACTGCAGATCAGGTAAATGTCATTTGCAATCCAGCACCAAAGTTTTTTCGAAGTTGTCTTCAAGTTTTTTTCTTGGTTGTGTTTGTTTGAGTTAAATTTTGCTAGAATTTGTTTTTCTTTTGTGTCTGTTTTTAGATTTAAAAAATCTATAATAAAGGGTTTCTTGTAACATGAATGTATCATGTATTCCACATTCACTTTACCCTGGAAGCTACATCAGCATAAGCACCTGCAGAATTTGGACACTACAATGAGGCTTTGCTTGCTAAGAGTTTTCGCCCACAGAAATTTATCCTTTTACAGTTGGACAAAAAGAGCCCCCCCAACCCCCCCCCCACCAAAACGCACGCACGCACGCCGCACGCAATCACAAAAATACACACAAGCCATACACACACACACACCACACATCCATGGGGAAAATGAGTCATATGTTCGGTCCCGAAAAAACCCAGCCCTATACCTTTTAATGATCCCAGTCCTGTGGACGTGACTCCTATAGTTATGAATTGTTTTACAACGCATTATTCTGGATCAAATCACCCTGTGTGATTCTTCTCAGTTATATCCATACCTATTTGCACATTTAACAAAAAAAAATTCCCCAAAAAACCCCCCAAAAAAAACCCCACCCAACCCCCCCCCACCCCCAAAAAAACCCCAAAGGGCAAACCAATAACAACAACAAAAACAGAAGCACCAATCATGCCACAATTACCATGCTTATACTTGCTTAGAACGCCCCTCCTCACCCCCCTGATTTTTTGAACGTATTTTGTTTGTTGATTTTTCATCTGCAATTTACACCATTCAACCTCATCTTCTGGCCATGAAATTGCTTTTTTGAATGTTTGTCCTCGACCCATGCTGTGGATTATCAGGTTTTTTAAAATAAAAATTTGATTCTTTTTTGTATTTATGGAACCCAGTCTATCCTTTTTCAAACTCTTATTTCCTTAGAAAAAATCAACATTTACAGGTTGATCACAAGGCACAGTTCTGTCACCTGTCTTCTTCACTCTATATAGAAACGATTGAAGTGGACCTGATAGTACACTGTTGATAAACTAATCTGATGACAGTCTGATAGTACACTGTTGATAAACTAATCTGATGACAGTCTTCTTGACGATCTGTAAAATCAACACTTTGTGCAGTGGAAGCTTGTAGATGAATTTTCTCTATGGTATAACCATAATTATCTTGATTTCAATGTTTACATAATGTTAACTGCAGTGATTCATTTTGATTTTGGATAATAGGAAAGTTGACCACTGCCTTTTGTTTTTAATTCCATTCTATTTTTCACAGGAGTGCTCTATACCTTATTGTATCTGCGTAATTAACAACGGTTGCTTGTTTCTCTGTGTTGGGTTTTATTTGTTGTTGTTGTTGTTGTTCTTCTTCTTCATCTTCTTCTTCGAACGCTCAGATAGCAATACTATTGTTGTCTGTCATAAAAGCTAAAAATGTGTTGCGCTGCCGTTAAGCGCCTGACAATTCAGGCCCAGCACATCGGACTTCGGCGTGGAAGAGTCCGGAAAAAAGGCAGAGGAATGGATCAAGAAGGCAGAAAATAGACAAGAAGAAGGTGACAGAAAGGAAAGGAACAAGGCAAGAGAGGGATAGCCTACAGGGAATTCCTAGCACAGAATTTCCAGCAGGTGGGGATGCTATTCTTACTGTCAGGCACCCGGCTTCCCCACGGGGGTAGGATCAGGTAATAGCGGAGGATTGTGTTTGAGCGGCGTTGGAATGAGATCCCAGTTTCATCGTCTGCTCCACAAGAACTTTGTCAAGAGAAGGGATCAACTCATTTCTTCGTTTCTTCTCTCATTGCTTGAATGGCTTGAAGTGTTTGTGTTTGGTTGGGGTGTATAGTGTGTGTATATGTGTGTGTGTGTGTGGAGTGTTTTGAGTGTGGTTGTGTTTGACGTGTGTATGTGTGTGTGAATGCGCGTTTGCATACTCGCATGTGCGCGCGAGTCTATTTAAATGCATGATCATACAATTATATATGCATAAATAAGCTTTAAGTATGAGCAGGAATGTATTGTGTCTATCAAATATGCAAGAGAATATTTTTTTCTGCTCACGCTAGTTCATCACGACCTGTATGAGATAAATTTATTTAAATAAAACGATGAATCTATGGATTCTTACTGTCATGTAAAGGCCTTGGATTGAATTGCACGGACCACTTTGGCACCTGTATTTCATAAACAGGTGCCACATGCCATGTAAAGTGTATTTGTGCATAAGACACATTGAAATACTATTGTATACAAATACTACAAGAATTTTAAAATATTTTTGCTTACTTTTTCATTTTTTGATGGTGTTCATGCAACTCTCATACAAAATTTCTTTGCTCCTAAACTACATACATTTCTCTGGTTTGCAATGCTAAAGTATGCGTATGTACACACACACACACACACACACACACACACACACACACACACACACACACACACACACACACACACACACACACACACACACACACACACACTGTGATATTTATATAGGTAGTATGTGTGTGTATGTGCGTGCATGTGCATGTGTGTAAATGTGTGTTTGTGTGCATGCGTGTGAGTATGTGCGCGTGCGCGTGTTCGTGTGTGTATGTGCGTGTGTGTTTATGTGTGACTGTGAGACAGTCAAACAGACACACAAACACACAGACACAGACCTACCAAAGAAACACACAACTAGAGTAAAAAAAAAAAGAAAAGAAGACAGGCAACAAGAAACAGAAAAGACCCACCCACCCACTCTCCCCACACACCCACCACATTCCCCCACCCTGATCCCCCCAGATCCCCCAGACCACCCCCCCCCCACCCCTCCACTCAAAGAACAGCAGAGAAGCAGGGCACAGCGAGGACATGACAGGGGATTGGTTGTCGTGCTGCTAGTCAAGTCGATGGCACGAGCAGTTAAGCGCATGACAGAACTATTGCAGCAGTCTTGATCTCCCTACCTTTCTGGATGACAGGCTTACTGCAGTCCTTTCATGTGTGTTTTTGCGCGTTGTGAGTGATGAGTGATGTGTGTTGTGTGTGGTGTGTGTGTGGTTGTTTTGGTGTGTGTGTTGTGTGTTTTGGTGGTTTTGTTTGTGGGTTGTGGTGTGTTTTTTGTGTGGGGTGGGTGGGTTGTGTGTTTTGTGTGTGTTTGTGTGTTGTTGTGTGTGTTTTGTGTTGTGTTGTATTGTTTATGTGTGTGTGTGTGTTTGTTGTTGTGTAGGCGTGTGAGTGTGTTTTGTGTTGAGAAATGTGTGATGTTGTGTGTTTGTGTGTGTGTTGTGTGTGTTTTATGTGTTGTGCGTTATGTGTGTGTGTGTATTTTGTTTTTGTGTTTGTGAAATGTTTTTGTGTGTGTTGTTTGTTTTGTGTTGTGTTGTGTTGTGTTTTTGTTGTGTATTGTTTTTGTGTGTGTTGCTTTGTGTTTTGTTGTGTGTGTAATGTGTGTGCGTGTATGTGTTTGTTGCGTGTGTGTGTGTGTTGCGTGTGTTTTGTGTGTAGGTGGTGGTGTGGCGGTGTGTGTTTTTGTTGGGTGGGTTGAGGTTTGGTGTATGGGTTGTGGTTTGGGGTGGTGACTGTAAGGGGGGTGGCCCGGGGTGGTGGTGGTCGCGGTAAGAGGGGAGGGGGTGTTGTGTGTTGTGTTGTTGTGTGTGTGTGCGTGTGCGTGCGTGCGGTTGTGTGTGTGTGTGTGTGTTTGTGTGTGTGTGTTGGTTGGTTGGGGGTGGTGGTGGTGGGTTGTGGGAAATGTGAGTGGTTGTTGTGTGTGTGTATGATTTTTGTGCGTGTTTGTGTGTGAGTGTGTGCGTTTTGTGTGTGTGGGGGGGGGGGGGGGGGTTGTGTTATGTTGTTTGTGCTGTGCTGTGTTTTGTGTGTGTTGTGTGTGTGTGTGACTTAGAAATATACACATGAATATTGTCATCAAGAATTGGATGTAGATTGTTTCCCGGTGCATTTTTGTTAAGGTTTTTGGTCAGAAAATTAAAAAAATCCCACCTTCTGGCAATACAACAAACAGTGCTGCAGAAAAGAAATGTCCACCATAAATGCACACATGACCTTTTTTTGCAAATCTTTGTTTTAAGAGCATAAAGTTTTGTTCTGTAGGAAATAGTGGTAATCCGTTTTGCAGATAGTATCGAAGAATACATTCTATCTTTAAAAACAGGATCTAGAGAAGCCATCTTTCTATCTAAGAAAGGATACAGGCAGTGGGGATGAGATACTTCAGGAAACTTTCTTGGTATATCGTACAGAGATGATCATGTAACCAACGAGGAAGAGGAAACTAGATCTGAAAACGCCATCGGACTGTATAAAGATGTGGTTTCAGTGAACAGACACTTTTCTGAACTTTGTGTTTTGAACTGATGTGTACGGGCACGTCACACGAACATCTGGACTGGCAAAGGTTGTTATACAGGGATCGGTACAAGGACGGAGACGAAGAGGCAGACAGAGAAAACGATGGGAAGACAAAGTCAGAGAGTGGACAGGCCTTGAATTGAATAACATACCGCAGAAAACTGAAAACCAATTAAAGGGGAGGAAGCTGGTTGAAAAGTCTTCAGTGGTACCCCAACGGTCAGCCAGACTAGTTGGCATCCGTCTGTCTCGGGAGACAATGGAGAATGCGCCGCGGGTCAGTCAGTCAGTGGTGGAACTGCAGCGCCGACTGTGGCTGTAGAGCCCAATCCTGGAGCGGCAGATCCTGTTGCAGGTGTTGCATGTGAAGACGGAGTTGTCTGATGGTGCTGACTCCACTCTCGATGTCTGCGTGCTGTCTGGGCTCCCCATGCTCCTCCTCCTCTGCTCTGCTGTCTTGATGGCCGGGCCTGGTAGTGGGTTGCCAACTGCTGCGGTCTGCTGCCAGTGCTTCAAGGCCTGCTGGTGGGAATGCCACCCTTCTTCAGGTCCCCCTTGCACCATCTTTGTAATCGAAGCATTGGCCTTACTGTTGGTCTGGAGCCGGTGGCAAGCTCACCGTACAGAATGCCTTTAGCAGTCTGCCGTCATGCATGCGGGTGACATAGCCAAGGGCCAGCGCAAACGTCTCTTGGTGAGCAGGGCAACCATGCTGAGTGTTCCTGCCCTTTCCCCGGATCTCTTTGTTGGGAACATGGTCCTGCCATTTTGACGCAAGGATCCTTCTGAGGCAGCGTTGGTGGAAGGTGTTGGCCTGCGTTCTTGTCGGGCGTTATAGAGCCAGCTCTCGCTACCGTACAGTAATGTGCTCAGCACGCAGGCTTGATACACTTGGGTCTTTGTCTTGATGGTGAGCATGGAGTTCTCCCATACTCTCTTTGACAGACGAGCCATTGCTGCTGATGTCTTGCCAATTCTGGAGTTCAGCTCGGTGTCCAGGCTGAGGCTACTGGAGATGGCAGGGACAGGTAACAAGTAAAGAAGCTATACCTTTTTGTATTACGAGCTTCATTTACTTTACGATCCTCAAGTTGCTTTAAAGAAGATTTCTCCCACAAAAGGAAGGACTGCTTGACTGAAGGATATACAGAAGCTTCAGAAGACTGTTCTGAACTTTGTGCGCTTCTTTTTGCGGCTTGAACAACTATTTCATTACGTTAGAGACCAAAATGACCAACAACAACTAACATCTGTACCTTTTATTCTCAGACAGTGTATCGGATGATTTACGTTAATAATCAAATCTGGTCTTGGTTTATTATTCTAAAGAATTCTTAGGCTTGTAGAACAGATTTTGAATCAAGGAAAAAGGCCACTTTAAAAAATGTTGTTGAAGATGTATCACGTATTCCAACCTGACAAAGACAGAGACAAAAATCGGCTGTAAAGGTTGAAAAGTTTTTTGTCCAGCAAAAACAGGACTTTTTTTAACTTCGAGTCCTGGAAAAGTGAAGGTTGCATCAGCGTCCTTATTAATTAGAATCGACCCATCGGTGGAAATATGGAGGTGGCTCCTGTAGTTTTTGAGCACTAATAACTAGTTTTTAATTCTAGTTTTAAAGCAGGTAATTCTTGGTAGAATTACAGCTTGTCCTTGCGGTCGCTATATGGTGATGTTGACATTCTATTCCTTTTTATGTCAATATAACTGATGTCGAATGTAGCTTTTAACATTTTCCAAGTCGGCATAGGTGAAATAAGATGGTTTTTGTATTTAAAAAAAGATGAACTCCAGCTTGCTTCATGAACTAGGTAGAGTTGAACGTTACTTGTTAAGGAATATTTTGCACTCTTTTTGGAACATCAGTATCAGATCGTTTAAAAAAAAAATTCCATGTCAAAGGGAAATTAAAAAATGTTAATGTTGCTTTTATATTAATAAAGTTAGAGGGGTGCTTTCGCGCGTGCGTGTGCATGTGCGTGCATTGCGTGCGTGTGTGTGTATTTGTATATGTGTGTGTGTTTAAAATCAAAATAGATGAACAGACATACTACTACTACTTTTTGCTGCTGCTGCTGCTGCTGCTGCTGTGCTGCTGCTACTGCTTCTGCTGCTGCCGCCCCCGCCAAAACCCCCCACCACCACCACCACCACCACCACCACAACCAAATACTACTACTTTCTACTACTACTACTTCTACTACTATACTACTACTACTTCTAGTACTGGCTGCTGCTGCTGCTACTACTACTTACTGCTACTGCTACTAACTACTACTACTACTACTACTTTCTACTACTACTATACTTACTACTTTTCTACTCTACTACTACTACTCCTCCCCCTGCTGCTGCTGCTGCTGCTTCTGCTGCTTCTATTACTAAGACTACTAAACCCCCACTAATCCGTTCACTATGCCTCTTTTGATCATAATAAACTATGAACAGACATAGCTTGACAAAAAGCTGGGAAAACCAAAAAGAAATTTCGAAAGAATTCTTTAAAAAACTTACGGGGTTTTCATTTAAAAAACCCACAAATCAGCAATAAAACAGTCTATTTTTTATGGAAAAAATTTTCTTGTCCTCATGTACTTTAGCACAAATGAAAAAAACACAAAAAACCCTACTGACAAGTAATACTGTTCGTTCAGTACAAGTTCATCATTACAAGCACCCACCTAGTTGTCAATTGGTCCTTCTAACAGGTATGACAGACTGGTCATACAATAGGGGAAAGTGGTTATAAGTATAGAATATATGATAGGGAAACAAATACAGTTGCAGCCAGGAAAAGAGTTTTTTAAAAAAGCAAAAAAAACCCCCCACTAATGGTGGCGCTGCTCTTATGGCAGCGAGCTCTCCCCTGGGGAGAGCAGCCGGAATTTCACGCAGAGAAATCTGCTGTGACTTACAGAGGTATACAATACAATACAGCACAAACAATACAAAATGAAGTAGGGCTAAGAGAGAGAAAGGGGGAAAGAAGAGAGAGAAGAGGAAGAGAGAGAGAGAGGAGAGAGAGAGAGAAGAGATGAGATGAGGAGGAGAGAGAGGGAGAGAGAAGAGAGAGAGAGGAGAGAGACGAAGACAGAAGACAGGGCAAACAGACAGACAAACAGGGCAGAGACAGGGAGACAGAGAGAGACAGAAGAGATACAGACATAGACAGACAAACAGATAGAAACAGAGAGACATAGACAGACACACAGCAGACAGACAGAGGGCAGAGACAGACAGGGCAGAAAGAGACAGACAGACAGAAAAAGACAGACAGACAGACCGACAGAGATAAGTGAGTTGGAAAGTTGGAAAGACAGCAACAAACACATAAACAAAATTACTTCAGGCATGACTGGAGTGATTTGATCTCGTCCCCACTCCCCACCCCCTACCCCACCACCGCCCCATCATCCCCTCTCTCTTATTGCAGTCCTTTTTGTTTTGTCTCAGTCTAAACACACACACACACACGCGCGCGCACACACAAACCACACCCACACAACCACCACCATCACACCACCGCCACCTCACCATCAACAGAAACACACACAAAACACACATATACAAACCCCCCCCACACCACCACACCACACACAAACACACACTCAAACACACCCCTCCTACACACACACTCACACACACACCACCACACACGCACCACCACCTTCACCACCACCACACCACTACACACCCACTACCACCACCACCACCACACCACACACAAACACAACATATACACCTAACCCCCCCACACAAACACCCCCACCACCACGCCACACACAAACACACACTCAAACACACACTCCTACACACACACTCACACACACACACGCACCACCACCTTCACCAAACCACCACTACACACACACACTACCACAACCACCACCAAAACCACACCCAAAACACAACACATCACACCCCCCCCCCCCCCCCCCCACCACCACACCACCACAAACACGCACTCAAACACACTCCTACGCACACACTCAACACACACACACACACAGCACCACCACCTTCACCACCACCACCACTACACACACTCACTACCACCACCACCACCACCACACCACCACACACAACACACACACATATACACCTACCCACCCACACCACACCCCCCACCACCACACCTACACACACACCACACACCCCCCAAACACACACACACACACACACACACACACACACACACACACACACACACACACACACACACACACACCACCACCACCACCACCACCACACCAAACAAACACCAACACACACACACACACACACACACACACCACCTCCACCACACCACACACCACCTCCACCACCCACACCACACCCCACCACCACACACAACACCACCACCACCACCACCACTATCCCCAAACCCCCCACCCCCCACCCCTACCCACCCCCCCCCCACCCCACCCCACACACCCCACCCCCCTCCCTAACACACACTCACCGTTAAACAGGTTAGCGATGAGGTTGACAGGAACGCAGAACAGCGCCACCAATATGTCCGCCAGGGCCAGGTTGAAGAGGAAGTAGTTGGTGACGCTATGCATGCTGGCCTTCTTGATCACCACCCCCATCACCAGACTGTTGCCCACCAGCGCCATCACCGTCACCAGCCCGTAGGCCATCGTGTACACCAGCACCATGTGCCCTGGCTGCTTCAGCAGCGGGTAGAACATCTCCTCCCCTTCTCCAGCATAGTGTACTCCGCTCCCGTTGTTGTCGTTGTTGGTGTAGAAGTCCGTCCCCGTGGCGTTGCCCGTCAGGTTGTAACCTTCACCTTGACCCAGACTTGTAAAAAGGGGGTCAAGGTCGTGGCCAAGGGGAGGAAGTGACGTGGTAGCGTTGGTGATGATTCCGAGGTTGGTGGGGTCGGGTTTATGGGTGTGTGAACTTGAGGTTTTCATTGTTTTTGGTTGTTGTTGTTTTTTTTTACTTGGGAGGTTTTGAGTTAAAGTCACAGATGTAAAAATGTGTTGATTTTTATTTTTTTGATTATATATAGTTAGTTTTCACTTACTTGGCTGTTTATTGTAAGTTACAGCTCAAACACATTTTTTCATTCCTCACTTGTACTAAGAGGTCAGTGTACCAAGTACAGTTGTGGAGCTCAAATGTTAAAAAACCCTAGAAAGTCTGATCTGAAAGAAGACACGATTAAAACCACAAAAAAGAAGGAAACCCACCAAAAATCTTTTCGTAGCAGACAAATAAAATTATAACAACGAAAGGAAACCTCACAGGACTGAGTTTCTAAAAAAGGAAACAAACAAACAAAAAATCCTCACACAGACTCTTCAAGCATCAAGGGAGATAAAAGAGGCTGTGTAAAGACGGAGAACTGATCACAATCACCGTCTCAGTTGCCACCCATCATTGTCTCCTTTCCCTGGAGAAAGCTGGGTGAATCCACAGAGAGCCCTCATTGCCCCACCCAAAACGTCCGTGACCCCCGGTTTTTGCAGAAATGGGACCCCTTTTCCAAAAAGGGAAAGCAAGTAGTGTCCGCCTTGGTTTGATCCGCTCCCAGGTCTGGGGTTCCCCTCATTTTTCGGGTTTTTTTTTCAAACCCTTTGGTCGTCTGGGGGAAGGGTCGGGAAAGAGGGGATCTGGTGAAGAGTTCGCCCCTCAGGCTCAGAAATTACTCCCTGAAAGGTTTTTGGGGTTTGGGGGAAAGGTGGGAATTGGGGTGATTTTGCCTCTGGCTCAAAAATTTGGGTTTTCCTGAAAGTTTTTTCGGGTTTTTGGGGGTTGGGGGGGTTTGTTTTTTGCGTGGGGGGTCAGCTCGGGGGTGGGAAAAGGGGAAGGGGGTCAGCAGATCTCTGTGGAACCTTTCAGAATGGACGGTTGGGCTTGCCGTCTGTAATTGGAGGACCCCAAGTAGGGGTGATAAATTTTGAAAAAAAATGGATTAGATTTGGTTTTATTGGTTGTTTGTAACCCTCGCCCCTCTTTGTTTTCTGTCTTTTTTGGCCCAGTTGTTTCTGTCTTTTTTTTTCTCTTCTTTTCTCTCTCTTTCTTTTGATATCTCTTCTCTTACAAAACACACGCTTTAAACCCACACCCCCCGCCCCCCAACCACAACAAACCAAAGTACATATGCAAAATGGATGCCCCCCCCAACCCCCCCATTCAAAAACCAAACAGTTTTAGCACAGGCCGGGGGCCCAAAAAACCCACAGTTTGGCCCCCCAAAAGAGCTCGGGATTCATCTTGGGAAAAAGAATTTTATTTTTTTTTGGTTTTTATTTCTCCTACATTGCCTTTCCTTTTATGCGTGTTTAAAAAACCCTGTATGAATTCATTTATTTTATCACACTTTTTTCTTCACAAAAAGAATGAAAGGAAAAAGGGTTTTTTTTTTTGGGCGAATCCCGGGAGGGGGGAAATTTCCCTCCTGATTTTATCCCCTGCCCCAAACCCAAAGTTTTCCCATTCTGCAACCCGGCCCAAAGGGCCCAGTTCGAACGGGTTTAAAGCCATTTTCAGCTTTACCACTTGTACCCGGAATCCCCACGTGAATTGTGTTTAAAGATGCCCCATCAAATTTAAAGGTTTTTTCCCCTTTGCCTGGCTTCATTCTTAGTACCCCCCCCTTTTCCCCCCTAGGGGAAACACCCGGTTTTTTCAGTCAGCCAAAAGTGCTTTATGGGTTTTTGGGTTTTTTTTTCCCAGTACAGGGGGGGTACGTCGGGGTGGGGGAAAATTTTATATATGAGTAAAATTTATTTAAATTGCTATTTTTGAAAAAAAACCCATTTCCCAAAAAACTAAAACCCCAAGGAAAAGGCAAAAGAAAAAAAGGTTGGGCGGGAAAAGGTGCCCCCTTTAAAGCTTTTTGGGACAAAATTAAATTTAAAACTCAACACCAAAAATTTTAATTTAGATAGCTGTTTTTAAAATTTTTTGGAAAACCCATAAAAATGAAAAACAAATTTAAAATTATGTTGAGCTTTGGCCATGCACAGGGAGCTATGTGTGTGTGTTTTGCCGTTTGTTTTGTGTTTGTGTGTGTTGGGGTGTGTGTTTTTGGTGTGGGTGTTGTGTGTGTTGTGTGTGTGTGTGTTTTCCCTGTGAAGATTTTGTTTTCCCAAAAATTCCCCTGTGGTTGAAAGGTTATCAAAAAACTACCACTTCCCCCCTTTTTCCACCACCCTGTCCCCACCCCCCCCCCCCCACACACACTTGCACCCCATGCTTTTTGTATACACACAAAAACCAAAATCCCAGAAAACTAAATTAAAAGAACAACCAAAAAGGACAGCCGGACGGGAAAAACCCCCCCCCCCCTTCCCCCCCCGGACGCCACACACAAAACCCACAAACAAACACCACACACACCACACACCACCCCCACACACATCATTCAATTAAAAACATCACATTTGGGGTGTACTGGGGAGGGGATGGGGACAAAAAGGCAAAATGGTTGACAGGCCCCAAAGAGGAGTTTTTGCACCCTCCCGGGGGGAAAAGACAAAGTTTGGGAGGGAAAAAAGAAAAGAAAGAAAAAATTGTCCTTTTTTAAAAATTTACCTCAAATTGCTTTTTTTCCTCTTCAATTTTGATATCCAGTGTGTTTGGTGTGTGTGTTGTTGTGTGTGGGGTGTGTGTGGGGGTGTGGGGGTGTTGTGTGTGATGTGTGTGTTTTGGTGTGGGTTGTGTGTGTTTTGTGGGGGTGTTTGGGTGTATTGTGTGTGATTTTTTGGTAGTTTTTAAAGTTTTTAATTTTTGCTTTCCCCTTTAAAGGGCTTGAACTCACAAAAATTTTCTTTGTTTTTTCCCCCAAATTTAAAGCTTGGTCGTGGTATCCATTCCCCGAATTGCTTTTATTAACATTTTATTTTTTTTTTCACTGAAAGGGGAATCCCCAAATTTTGGGTTTTTTTTTTCCCAATTGGCGAATCCCAAGATGGAATCGCCAAAGTATGCTGAAAACACCTTGCCCCATTTTTAAGTGGAAAAAGGGAAACTGGTTAGCTTCTAGTTTCCCCCTTTGAAACTCCCAACCCCCCCCGTGAATTGTTTTTAAAAACGGATTTTCCATCTATTGAAGGGTTTTTCCCCCCTGTTCTGCAAAAATTTTTATTTATTATTTTTCCCCCTAGAGGAAAAGTCGGTTTTTGTGAATTTAAGGCAAAACCCCGTGGTTATAATTTTTTGGGAAACACTTCCAGTACATAGGAATGTCTGGGGGGGGGAAATGAAATTATATGAGTCAAATATTTTTCCAAAATTTAGCTATGATTTTTTAATGAAATAGTGGAAAAAAACTAAAACCAGCAAAAGGTAGAAAAAAAGGTGGGGGGAAAAAAGGTTTGATTTTATGGCTTTTAAGTTACAAAATTTAAAATTTAAACCCCAACCCAAAAATTTGATAGTTTGTTACTGGAATTTTTGTATCCACCCAAGTGTAAAAAGAGAAAAACTTATGCCCCTGAGCTTGACTGACAATGAGCATTTGTGGGGTGTGTGTTTCCCCTGTGAAGTTGGGTTAGCACCCCAAAAATTTGCTGGTTGAAAAGGTTTCATAACCCACTCACCCCAAAACCCCCAAACCACCCCCCCAAAACCGCCCCCCTTTAAACACATGCTTGCACACAGGGCCCAACTTGTACACACACTTTA
Source organism: Rapana venosa (assembly GCA_028751875.1). Taxonomy (NCBI): domain Eukaryota; kingdom Metazoa; phylum Mollusca; class Gastropoda; order Neogastropoda; family Muricidae; genus Rapana; species Rapana venosa. The sequence goes on from CM054135.1 coordinate 4,867,487, forward strand.
CAAAAAGGGGGAAGCTGGAAACAAAAATGAAAAAACCAACAAACACAGAACAATACAAACACCCCCCCGGGGAGTGACGGGGAGGAGGGGAGAAAAAAAAGGGCAGACAGGTGGGGACAGGCACAAAGAAAAGATTGCACCCCCCAGATAAAAACCCAAAGCTTTGGGATTAAAAAAGGGAAAAGGAAGAAAAAATGTCCTTTAAATCATTTTCCCCCAAAATTGCTTTCTTTCTTCAACTTGATATCCAGTTTGTGTGTGTGTGTGGGGTGGGTGTGTGTGTGTGTGTTGTGTGGTGTGGGGTTTTGTGTGTGTGTAGGGTGTGGGGGTGTGATGATTGTGTGGGTTGTCGTGTAGTGTGTGTTGTGTGTTTGTGTGTGGGTGTGTGTGTTTTTAAGTGTTGTGTGTATTTGTGTAGTTGAAAAACCCTTTTAATTTTTAAGCTTTCAGCTTTTAAATGGCTTGCAACTCACATGAAATTTTTGGGTTTATTGACCCTTAAAAAAAGCATTTTTAGTGGTACCATTTTGGGGAAAATTGTTTGGTTTTTAACATACTATCTTCACTGAAAGAAGCCAGAATAGGGTAATTTTTTTGGCCCAGAATCCCAAGTTAGAATCTCCTGAGTTTACTGACCATCCAGGACCCTTTTCCCAAAAGCAAAGGGGAAACGGTTAGAATCTAGCTTTACCCTTGTACCCCCAAATCCTAGTGAATTTATTTCAAGATGTCCATTATTAAAGTCTTTTTCCCTTTTTGGGCTTCACTTTATTATCCCCTTTCCCCCTAGAGGAACATTTCGGGTCTCTGCAGTCAGCACAACGTGGTTATAAGGTTTTTGGGAAAACACTTCCAGTATGTGGGTTTACTTTTCGGGTGGGGAATTTACTTTTATGAGTAAAATTTGATTTTTAGTCAGTTTATTTTTAAAGCAAAAAAATAGTAGTACAAGTTTCCCCCAAACCCCTTAAGTAAAAAACAAAAATTTTGGGGGGAAAGGGGGGCTTTTGGGTTCTGGTCCCGGAATGAATTTTAAACCCCTCCCCCCCTTTTCCCACTAAATGGGTTACTGTTATAGAATTTTTGTTTTAAAAAAAAGGTTCAAAGAAAAACGGGGGTCTTTGGAAAGCTGGTGGTGTGAGTTTGGTGTGTGTGTTGGTGTGTGTGTTTGTGGTGTGTGTGTGTGTGTGTTTTCTTTTTTTGTGTGTGTGTTGTGTGTGTGTGTGTTTCTATGAAAAAAAGTTCATCTCAAAAATTTGGGTATTTTTTTGGGGTTAAAAAGTTTAGCAAGAACTTTTAACACACCCAACCCCCCCACAGCCCCCCCCCCACCCCCACAGGCCCCTTCTCCCCCCTCCCAAAACACCTGAATGACGGGACCCACAAAAATTTAAACACATACACACACCCACACAAATTTAAATTAATTTACATTACTGCACGCGGGGGAAAAAAAAAAGAGAAGTAAAGGGGGAAACAAAAAAGGAAAGGGCCCGCCCGATAGACGGGCACAGAGGGGAAGGGAGAGAGAGGAGAATGGAGGGGGAAAAGATTTAGTAGGGGAGAAGTGGGGAAAGGGAGGGGGATGAGAGAGAGAGGGGAGAGGGGGTGGAGGAGAGAGAAGGAGAAGGTTTTTTTTGGAGGAGAAGAGTGAAAAAGAAAAAGAGGGAGGAGAGAGAGAGATGAGAGAGGGGAAGAGTGGATGCCCCCCCCTTTTGGAATAAAAAGCCCAAAGTTTTGGGTTAAATGAAGAAAAAAATTGAACTAATGTAATGAAACCCAAATTCCCTAAATTGTTTTCCCCTTCAACTTGAAAAAACCGTGTGTGTGGGTGTGTGGGTGTGTTTTGTTTTGTGTTTTTGTGTGGGTGTGTGTGTGGGGTGTCGTTGTTTGGGGGTGTGTGAGTGTGTGTGGTGTTTTGTAAAGCACGGTGTGATATTTTTCAAAAAACGTTTATTCACTTTAGTGATTTTGGGAGGGAAAAAAGTAAGCTAAAAAAAGTAAACGAAAACCCAAAAATTAAAAAAATTTTGTAAAGATAACGGTACTTTTTAAAAAAAACCCCTTTAAACCCATACTCAAAAACTGAATTTGGGGGCTTTTTTATAAAACCCAAAACAATGCCCAACGAAAACAATGGTTCAGACAAAATTGATCCAGGGGAAAAAACTTGGTACAGGGAAAAAAATGTTTTTTTTAAAGGGCCCAACAATCAAAAATAAAGACTATTGGAAATTCTTCCCCCCCAAAAAATTGGTTTTTAAAATCTTTGCGGGGTTTTTATGTGTGTTGTGGGTGTGATGTGGGGGGGTTTTGGGGGGTGGTTGTGTGTGGGTGTTGTTTTGTTTTGGGGTGTGTTGTGTTGTGTGTGTGTGTGTGTTTTTTTGGGTTTTTTGTTTGTTGTGTGTGTGGGTGTTGTTGTTTTGTTTGGGGTGTGTGTGTGTATTTTTTAAAAATTTAAAATTTTTAAATTTGGTTTTCCAGTGATAAAATCATTTGCTATGTGTGTGTGGGGTGGGGTGTTGTTTTTTGGTGTGTTTTTGTTTTGTGTTTGTTCGATTGTAAAGGGGTGTGTTTTTGTGTCTGGGGGGGGGTTTTTGTTGTTTTTTATAAATGTGTGTGAAATTTTTTAAAAAATTGTTTGTTTTTACTTTTCAGTGATTAAATGTGTGTGGGTGTGTGTGTTGTTAGTGTGTTAGTGTTTTTTGGGGTGTGTTTTGTGTGTGTGTGTGTGTGTGGTGTGTGTGGGGTGTGTGTCTGTACTGGGGGTTTGGGTTCTTTTATAGCTTTTTAACCCACATGAATATCTCTGTTTATTGAGACCAATAAAGTGTTGGTGGGGTATAAAATTGTCTGAATTGCTGTTTTTAAAACACAGCATCTTCACTGGAAAAATGCCAGAAAAAGGACTTTTTCTTTGGAAGAAGGGAAAAGTTGTTTAGAATCGTTGGGGTTTTACTGACACATCCCGTGTCCCTTTCTGAAAGGGGCCCCAAAGGGGGAACGGGTTGAAATTAGCTTTACCAATTGTACCCCAACCCCCAAATAAATTGTGTTTCAAAAATGCCATTATTGAACGTCTTCCCCCTGTTTGGTTTTCCCCCACTTTCTCCCCCGTTTTTTTCCCCTTTTTTTTCCCCCTTTAGAGGAACGTTTGGTTTGTGCAGTCGCACAACGTGGTTTAAAAGGGTTTTGGGAAACTTTTCCCTTTATTTTGGATATTTCTGGTGTGGAAATACAATATAAAGAGAATTTTATCCTAAGTCATTTAATTTAAAGTGCAATTAGTAAAACAAGCTTAAACCAACCCTAAAGAAAAACCCAAAAAGGGTGGCGGAAGGGGGCTTAATTTAAATTTGGGACAAGAATCACTGGACTTGAAATTAATATGGACTGCTTTTAAAAATAGAAGGGTTCAAAAAAGCCAGTTTTGGTGTCAATAATTTAAATTGTTTTCCGGGGATTTGATTCATTTGGGATCACTGTGTTTTGGTGTGTGTGGGGTGTATGTGTGTGTGTGGGGGTTTTTTTGGGGTGTGGGTGTGTGTTGTGTGTGTGAGGGGATAGAAATTTTAGCACTTTTGAACAAAGTCTGGGTTTTTAGATTTAAAAGCTAAAATTACCCCTTCGGGAAAACCCATTTTAAAGTGGGGGAAAATGGTTTTTTCAAGGATTTTGGGAAATTTTGAATTCCTTTTTATTTTGCTGTTATGGGGCATTTTGTGTTGACTATTCTTTTCTCTTTTTTTGGCTTTTGAGGCCCCTTGAATCTGAGTATTTAATAAAATCCCCTGAACGGGCAAGTTTGGGGAGCAAAGAGTAAAGGTTTTTTTCTCTTCTTTTTTTTTTTAATTTTTCTTTTTTATTTTTGCCCCCGTGTCAATTTGTCAAATGCCCCATTTTTAAAAGCTTGAAAAGGAAGAACCCATGGTTTGTCTCCATGGGTTTTAAAACCCAAAAGGGGTTTAGGGCCCATTGTAAAGGGGAAAAAAGGGCAGGCGTGAAAGTTTGCCTCCAAACGGGAAAAAGATGGGGGGGGGTGTCAAGAACAAAAAGAACACGAGGGAGACGGACGACACGAAGAAAAGAATCCCGAAAAAGAAGAGAATGGGGAAAAAGAAAAATGCGAAGAAGAAGAAGAAAAAGAAGAAAAAGAAGAAGAAAAAGGGAAGAAGAAGAAAAAGAGAAGAAGGGAAGAGAAGAAGAAGAAAAGAAGAAAAAGGAAGGAATGCAAAAAGGGAAAAAAAAGAATGCAAAGAAAAAGAATGCGAAAAAGGGAATGCGAAAAAAGGAAAAAGGAATTTGCGAAAAAGAAGAATGGAAGAAGAAGAAGCAAAGAAAAAGGGAATGCGAAGAATGCAAAAGATGCAAAGAAAAAAGAAGAAGAAAAGAAAGGAAAAAGAAGAAGAAGAAAGAAAAAGGGAAGAGAAGAAAAAGAGAAGAAGAAAGAAAAAGCGACAAAACCCTTCTTCATCATCAGACCCGGGGAATTGGGGGTTTCGTGGGGGAACATAAAAGGACGTTTGCCGTGGAAGCCTTCCCCCACATCTCGGTCCTGGGGTCTGCGAAATTTGTGCCAAAGTATTCATCCTGGTCCTTTCTTTTATGTTGTCCATCCATGACTTGTTCGTTTCCCCCCTTCTGAAAACCTTGGGATTTTTCCCCTGCAGTACTGTTTTTGGGCAGGGGTGTTGTGGCGGGTGCGGGGCCCGGAAAACCAGGTCAGTTTTTTCTTCTTGCGAGGGGGGAAAAGGGGGTTTTCCTGTGGACCTCCCCACCCCCCCTTTGTTATTTGACTCTTGAAAAATTTCTTTGGTTTTTACGATCTCTCCAGGATATCCCCAGTTTTTCTATGGCATTTTTTTTCCCGAATGCCTGGATTCGCTTTGCTTTTTCAGCAGTCAATTCCAGGTTTAAAACTTCCGTACAGCAGGATCGCTGAATTAGGGCTTTGTAGAGTTTTAGTTTGTTTGGGAAAAATGATCCCCTTTAAACTTTTCCTTTGGGGTGGGGGGTTTTTTGGTCATGGAGTTGTTGCCATGGTTTGTCAAATTTGATTTGTCTTTCGATCGCCGCCCTTTTGGATTTGTAGCCCCGGGATGGTTTTTAAAAAAAGCATAAAAACTCCCCCTTTGGGGCCCTTTTCTGAAAATTTTTTACCCGGTGGCATTGTCATGCTGTTAAAAAGTATTTTATTTTTTCTCCGAGCCCCACCTCATCCCATTTGTTTCCAGCTCTGTTCTCAAGTTTGGTGTAGTTTCTTGCAGTCTTTTTACTTCCCCCCAATGTTTTTAAATTGTCATCGGCAAACCGTAAGTTTTGAGGGGTTTTGGCCAAGGGAGAGGGTTTGGGTTTGGGAAAGTAATGGGGGGTTTCTCTCTTGATTTTTTCCCCAAGAACAGTTGAACGGACTGGGGGAAAAACGGGAAACCTTGGTGGGCCCCCCAAAAAACTTTTGGGATTGAAGTAGTCCCCCGACCTGATTGTTCAAAAGGACGGGCACTCCTTGCAGTGTTGTATAGTGTTAAATGGTTTGCATTTAGTCCTTCTTCAATGCCAAACTGAGGACCTGCCACAGGCCTTGTGCCATATTGGGCAAAAGCCTTCTTGAAGTCGATGAAATTGTGGAACGGGCTCTCCCGAGTTGGAAAATGTTTTTCCTCTGATGTGGCAGTTTAAAAAAACTGTTCGATTTTGTCCCGCCTTTCCCTGAAACCCCGCTTGTTCCTCTGCAAGGTGTTTTCTGCCTCCTTCTTTTAGTTTGAAATTTAAAATAACTTTTAGATGTCTTTTGGCGTGCTGATTTAGGTGATTGTTCTATAGTTTTGGAAATTTGGGGAAATTTCCCCCTTTTTGGGCAGGGGATGTTGGGGTGATTGGTGTCTTTTTTGTTGGCACTGTTTTGGGCTCCCCAAACTTCTGACAGATTGCTGTAACCCCCTTTTTTGAGGGGCTGTTTCGCCCCATTTCTTGAAGCAGCTTGCTGGTTTTGTCGGGTCCCGGGGACTTTCCCAATGGTAAGCTGCGGATGGCTTCTTCCCCTTTTCCCCCCAGTATAGGTAATGGCGAGGGGGTTTGAAAGTTGCTGCCCTTTTCTTCTATTTGGGTCTTGTCAGGTTGTTTTTTGGGTTTGGGTTTTACAGTTCTTGACAATTTAAGGGCCCCCTGCTCAATTTCCCCTGAGCTTTCTGTGGGGGAGGGTTTTGGAGCGTCTTCAATGATTTTGATTTGGTTTGGGAAATGGTTTTTTTTGGGGTTTCTTCAGGGTGTCGTATGCCCCTTTTTCTGTTGCCCCCTTTCCCTGTTTTTTTCGATTCATCACATTGATCATGTCCCCTTTCTTTGGCCTTTAAAAAATTTACTTCTTCACGAGTTTTTTGGCCTCCCGGTATTCTTTTGGGGTTGGAAAAACCTGGTTTGGGGTTTTAGTGGTTTCCCTTTTGTCGAAGGGTCCCCAAAATGTCTTGGGGAGTCCCTGGCTGGGTTGGGTTTTTTCCCCTGCCGGGCCGAGTACCTCCTTGCGGGTTTTTGGACTGCCTAAATTTAAGTTGTTGGTGAGGTCATTGATGTTTATTGTCCGGAGGGGTTAAAGGGGCCAAAAAAACCGCCAAGCTTTGTTGAAGAAACTCTCGAAATCTGGTCTTCAGTTTGGGCCACGTCAAATTTGATACCGGGGGGTTTTCAGGCTGTTTGTTTTTTTTTTCAGCTTCATTTTGTTTCCCGCAAACACAAAGGGGTGGTCCGGTGCTATGTCAGGGTCCAGGGTAAAGGGTTTTTTTGTTTGGTCTGGGTTTATGCTGGATTTGAAAGCGCCGTGGTTTTTAAGTTAAAAATTTTTTTTTGGTTAAGGGGGTCTTTCGTTTTTGGGCACCAAAAGGGTTTTCCTCCCTTTTACTGCTTTTGGGGATTTGGGGTATTGGCAAGGGAAGTCTTGTGGGTGCAGGGGAAATTTCCGCAGACGTGTTCCCTTTTCGTTGGTCCCCCCCGGGTTTAAAATGGGCCCCTGTTCCGGCCCTTGGTTGTAAGGGGTAAAGGGCCCCACTTTGGCGTTGTTAAAATCCCCCTTGGAAAGGGTGAGGGCCTGCCCTTGGGATTTTTTAATTGGGCACTTTTAAAATTTTTAAAAAAATTCTTTCTACTTTATCTGTAGGGGCAGAAAGATGGTTCCCCTTTTTGTTTTTATGATGGTGATGGTTTTTGGGTTTTGGCCCACAACCCCTATGGTGATAATCCTGCTGGAAGCCGGGTACGGGTGTTTAAAGCCCCCCCCAAAAATTTTTCCCTTTGGGTTTCCCGTTTTGGGCCCCTCCATGTTTGGGGAAGTTTTCTTGGCCTCTGGTTTCCAGATCTTGTTGCCTTTTTAAGGGGAGTACTCTCAAATCCTGTCCCTTTTACTTCTCCGAGTTAAATAATGTCCCCCTTTATATCGGTAAGCTCAAAACTCCCAGTTTTTTTGATTTTTTTCCCCACTGGTGAGTGTACGGACCCTTTTCCCGGGGACCCAAAGGTTTATTTGTTTTTCTTAAAGGGGGTTAAGTAGTGTTTTTTAAATCCAGTAGTGACTTGTCCTTCCACCTTGGTGTTACAAGGAAAAGCGCCGGGCGTTGGTTTTTCCCCGGGCCCCCCCCGGACCGATTCCCGGGATCCCTTTGGCTTTGCATTTGTCCCCTTTTATGTTTTTTCTGGGGGGTTTTTTATATTCCTTTGGTGGGGCCCCAAATTTTCCCCTCCAAAATTTTTCATAAAGTTTTGGGTTTTATCTATTGGGTTTTTTCCCCACATGCGACAGGTTTTTACTGGTTTTCATGGGGTACCAGTTTGCAAAAGCGAGAATTCTCTGAATTTACCCCCGACCCTTTTTAAAAAATTCCCAAAATTTTTTTTGATTTCCCCCCCCAAATGTTTAAAAATTTGGGTTGAAAAGTTTTTTAAAAAAGCAGGGTAAAATTTTCCCCCTTTTTTGTTAAAAGAATATTAACAGGGGGACAAATTCCCCCAGAGCATATGTATATTATAAAGGGATATAATAAAAGCAGTCATTGATAGTAAATTTTTGGTTTATAATGATCAATAGAGGTTTTTAAAGATTATCCCGACTAAAAAATAAAAAAAATCAATTTTTTTTTTCTCTCTTTTTTATTTTTCCCTTTTTTTTTCTTTTGACAATTTACAACAGAAGAAAAGGGTTTGAAAATGCGTCGCAAGTGATAATTTAAAGAGAAAAATAAGTAAAATTTAAAAAATGAAAAAATGATTTAAAAATTTTTTTGGGGGAAGTTAGGGTAAGGCGTTTTGGGGGCTCTCCCCAATTTTTGCTGTGGGTTTTTTTAAAATTTTTTAAACCCCTTTTTTGTTGTGTTTCGCGTACAATAGAGGGCCCCCAAAATAGAGAATGTCGATTTGCGTTAATGTTGCTTTGGGTCCAATATGGAAGTCCATCCAGAAATATGGGGAGTGGGTTGGGGGTGGGGAAAATTTGATAAAAATTTAAATTTTCCAAAAAAGGGAATTTTAACAAAACTCTATGGGGGAAATTGTTGGGGTTTTTTTAAGAAGTTTTGGGGCTATAAGTTTGTAAAAAAACTTTTTCAGTAGCCCTTTTTTTAGACTCTCTGACAGCCCGGGGTTTGGGTTTTTATCTAAAAAATTTGGATTTACAAAGTTTCCCAAAAAGCAAAAACTTGCTCCCTTTCCCGTTAACAACGGTTAGAAAAGGGCCCAAAGTTTGGGAAAAGGTGTCATCCAAAGGGTTTTTTGATTTAGAGTCCAAACCTATGCCTTAAAATTTAAATTTGTTTTCTTTCTTTAAAACTGTTACCAAATTTATTGTTAAAGGGAAAAATCCCAAATTGGAATTTCTTTGGGGTGGAGTACGAGCCGCCGTTTTAAGGCCCCGGACCCGGGCTATCCTCCAAAACAAAAAGTTTAAATTGGGCAAAGGGATACAAAAGAAATATTTTTTCCTTTTAGAAAGGAGGGCTTTCCCGAAAAACAGACAAGAAAATTTGTAGTTTCAAAGTGAAAGGGGGACAAGCATTGGGGGCTACAGTTGGAGAAATTTAATCATTTCCCCTTTTTCCCGGGACCCAAAAAAAAATGATGGGGAAATACCGGGCAAAAAGGGCACAGTTTGGGAGATTTTTCGTACAGTCTTCATCGTGTACCACAAGATGGGGGGGAAAATATGACAAAGTTATTTAAAATTTCTAAACTGACGGGGAATTTGGGCAGGAGCCAACCCAAAGGGGAGGTCAAAGGGGTTTTTGGAAAAGGTTAAACCAAAAGGAAATTTCAATCTCTTGGTTTTTGGTTCAATTAAAAGTTTTTCCCCTTGTGGTAAACCCTACAAAAGCCTTTTCATAATTAGTTGGGTCTTCCCTTTGGTAAAAAATTTATAAAATTTTTTTTTTTTGTGGCCCACCGGAAACTCCCCAGGAAAAAATTTATGACAGAAAAAGGAAGGAAATTTACTTGAAAGCAAAAAAATGCTTTTTAAAATTTTTTAGAAGAAAAATTTCACCCATTGAATCTTTGTGCCTTTTTGTTTGAGGGTTTTTTTTAATAAACACGATAAAGGGAGGTCTTTGGTGTTTTTCCCCCGCCACGTGGGGTAAACTTAGTGGTTTTTGTAATTCTTTTAAAATCACCAGGGAAAGTGTGGTCCTGACGCCGGCAAAGGGGAAAATTTTTTAAAAAGAAACGGCCCTTTGTTGGATCTCCGGGGGAGAGATGCAATTTCCCCCTTGACCCTGGCATAGTGAAAACGTAGGGGCGGAAAACGTTTGCCGGGGAAAGAGTTACAACCCTTCCTTGCATTATGGGGAGGAAATTCACGTTGCCTTGTTTAAAAAAGCAAAAAGAAAAAAAGATTAAAACTGGAAGTTGAAATCAATCCCTGACAACCTTTTAGGCAAAAACCCAAGCAAGGGAAAACACTTTTTGGAACTCTCTTTTTTTGTGGTTTTTTTTTAGAGTATCTTTATTTGTGCTGGCTCATTTTCTGTGACGTTCCCGTCCTGCTGTTCAAACAAACCCCTTCCCTTTCGATTCCAACCCGTAAATTTTTGTTTTTGTCGCATCCCCAGGGAAAAAGATATACGGGAGTCTGTCAATTTCAGGCCCGCGCGGGAGCCCCCAGCCAGAGGGGCCCCGCTTTTTTGCTGTGTTCTTGTGTGGGTGAAAAAGGTTTTCCCTTTGTAAGCCCCATTTGCGAAAAGCCAAATAAATTTAGTGGGGGGCGAGGCTGCCCTTGGGGCTAACGAGGTATTTTTTTTTTTTAATTTTTTATTTTTTAACCCCTTTAAGGGCACGAGGGTTTCTCTGCGTGAAATTTTGGGTTGTCTTTTCCCCGGGGAGAGCGCGTGCCCAAGAGCAGCGCCACCTTTTTTTCTTCTTTTGGTCGCAATGTTTTGGTTTTTCCCATCAGAGGGGGCTTTTTTTTTGAACTTTTTCCAGGGACAAAATCTTTGTTGCCCTGGGGGTTTTTTACGTGCGCCTTTTTAAAATTTTTTGGGGTAAACACGGGACCCGGTTTATCGTTTCCCTTCGAAAGGGGCTAGCGCCCCAAAACCCCTCATGGTCTAATTGCATGGGGGGGAAAATTTTTGGGGCCCCAAAAGGGATTTCGAACCCCGAAAACCCAAACCCACACGGACTTTTCGCCCTTCTAGACAGGCCGTTCCCCCCCAAAACCCAAACCCATCCAATAATGACCCCATTCCCCCCCGCCTTTTTGGGAATTCACAACCCCCAAGGGGTTTTGGGTTCCCGTCAAAACAGGCAAGGAGTGTAAGGAAACCGGAAAACTTTTGGGGGGCCAAAAGAGACCGTTAGCCTTCCAGTGTAGTTTTCTTTTACTGGCTTTTTAAAAAAAAACCCCTTTTGGGGAAAAAAAATTCCTTTAAAAACCCCACTTTTCCTTAAAAAACCTACCTTCCCCAATTGATTTTTTGCCATAAACAAAAAGGGGGGAAAATTATTCACAAATTTCCCCATTGATTGGTTCCTTTTTTTAAATGTGTTTTTTGTTGTTTTGTTTCTACGTTTTCTTTATGTTTTCCCTTTTTTTTGCTGAATTTCCCCTTTTTGTAAAGAAATTGAATTTAAATTGGGGATTTGGGGTTTTTTTGGGCCGGGTTTTTATCTTCGTAAGGCTTTCTAAAGGGTTTTTTTAAAATTTTTTTTAAAAATTTTTTTTTTAGCCCGATTTTTTTTTTTTAGCTTTAAATTTGGCCTACTACAGTAGCTCTTTTCCCGGGGTTGGGAAGTGTATTTTTTTTCTACGACTTTTGGTTGGTTTAAACTTCCCCTGTAGCTACTTTTTCCAGTTTTCCCCCTTTTCCCTTTTTTTGCCCAAAATTAAAAACCCGTAAGATTTACGGTAGTTACTTTTCAAATTTCCCCTTTCTCTTCTTTCTTTCTAAATTCTCGTTTATAGATCAGTGAAGAATCTCTCTTTCTCTCTCCTCTCTCTCTCTCTCCCTTCTTCTTTTCTCCTCCTCTCTTCTTCTCTTCTCTTTTTCTTCTTTCTATTTTCTATTCTTTCTTCTTTTGTGCCCGTGGTTTTTGTTGAAATACCCTCAATCCTTTTTTTATCATTGTTGTTCAGTATCCCAAAAAGCTGTGTCCTTTTTTCTCTAACACTTTCCTGGGCATAAGTGGCCGGGGCCCCCGGCTTTTTTCTACGTCCCCGTTTGGATAGGCAAAGACAGAGGCAGGTTGCTATTGGGATTCTTAAAACAAAACCCCTTTGGGTTCCCGAGAATTTTTGACACATATGCACAGAGCCCCTAGGGGATTTTCTGGGGTTTTTTTTTTTTTTTCCGGGGGCGGGTTTTGGGAAAAATTGGGTTTCGGTTGGCCAAAAGGAAGGGTTTTTAAATGTTGAACTTGTTTGGGGGTCTTTACGGATTTTGAAGGGGGGTTGTATTGTTGTATTTTAATTTTTTTCCCCGGGCGCTTGTTTGGTCGGAATGTGTGGCCTTTTGAAAACTTGGGGAAAATAAGACCCCAACCTTGTTTAATTTTTTTAAAAGGGAAACCATTTCCATTCCACCCGGTCAAAAATTTTTAAGGTTTTTTAAAGAGGGGGAGGGGGGAAGGATTTTGGGGAAATAGGCGGGTGGAGGAAGGAAGACCAAGGGGGGAAAAGTAAGGGATTGTTGGAGAAAGGGGAATTTGGGAAGGGATTGGGAGGGGGGGGAGGATGGGAGGCGGAGGGCTCCTTGGAAATCCGGTCGGAAAAACCCGCTTTTTTGGAACGGGCCTTGGCCCAAAAAATTTAAAAATTTTAAATGTTTTTCCAAAAATTTAATTTAAAAAAATTTTAATTTTTAAAATTAAAACCATGGAAATTTTTAAACGCGGATCTTGCGCCGGGGGTCCTTTGTTGGGAGTTAAGGGGGGGGGCGGCGGCGGGGGTTTAACCCACTTATTCCGGGGGTTGGCCGGGTAAAAAAATTTTGGGGGGCCCATTCCCTCCTTTTCCCCCCCGGTTTGGGCGCCTGGGGGGGGGTTTTTTTGGTTTTCCGGGGCATTTGTCATTCCATTCCCCCCCCAGGGGCCCGGGGCTTAGGGAAACCCATGAGTGTTTGGGTCAAACCTCCTTTTTTGGCGGGTTTGGGGTCCGGGTTTTTTTTGGGGGGGATTTCCATCCTGTCGTTGGGACGGGGAAGGATCAAAATTTTTTATTTTGAAAAATTGGGAAAAATTGGGGGGCCGGTTTTTTTTTTCATCCAATTTTGGTTGTGGGCCCTTGGGGGAAAAGGGGGGGGGGTGGGGGGGGGAAGGGGGGATGTTTTTTAGGATTGAAAATTTTAATTTTTTGGGAAAAAAAGAAGGAAAAAGAGACTTGTTTGATTTGGATTTTAAAGCGGTGTTATTTTTAGTTTTGTCTTGGGTTTTTTCCCTTTTAACTTGTTTTCCCAAAGGGGGGGAATTAGCCTTTCCCTTTTAAATTTGGAAAGGGAAAACGGCCCCTTTGGATTTTGGCTAATAAAAATTTCCAAAAGGGAGAATGAAAGAGGTTTTGGATTGGGGGGAAGGGAAAAGGGGGAAAAAAGGGGTTTGGGGGGAAAGGGTAGGAAAGGGCCAAAGGAGAATGATAACAAGGGCCTTAAAAGGAGAAGATTTCAGGGGAAAAAGGGGGTTTTGGGGAAGTTTTACGGAAAGGGCAAAAGGGAAGGGAAAAATTTTTTTTCTGGCTTCTTTTAAATTTAATTGAAAATTGGCCTTTTGGCCACCTTAAAAAAAAGGTTTTTTCAAAAATTTAAATTTAAATTTAAAAATTTAAAATAAAATTAAAAAATAACTGAACTTTTAACCTTACTTCCGAAAAAACCCTTTCTTTGGGGATTGGGAATTTTAAAAGAAAAAGCGCGGTTTCCCCTTTAAACAGGGGGAAATTAAAAACCCCCTTAAAAAAAAAATTTGGAGGGTTAATTGTAATCCCTTTTGTGTAATTTTTACCCCAAAAGGGTTTTTGGGTTTTTTAGGGGTTTAGAAAATTTTTTATGCCCCCAAAAATTTTGGGGGTTGGGACGGGGCCTGAAAATAAACCCAAGTGGACATTAAGGGGGTTTTTTTTCTTTTTCCCCCTCCAAAGGCCCAAAGCTGAATGGGGTTTGTAAGATGAAAATGTTATCTTTTCCCCCGGTACGTTGGGTTACCAAAAAAAGTTAATTTTGGTTTGGTAAGAAAAAGCCTTTTTTTTTCCCATCCCCCCGGGGAAAGGGGATTGACCAGGGGGAGCGGGGTAAGGGTTGTTTGGTAAACCGAAGGGAAGGAATAATTTGGGGGAAAAAAGGCCTATATTTGGGTTCTTAAATTTTTTTATTGGTATTTAAAGGGCCCAGGTGGCCTATAACTAGTCTGGTGGGGGCCCGTAAATCAAAATTTTCCCCTTTTTTTACATTGCTTGCCTTAAGGGATTTAAAAAACCCTAATTATGGACCTGGGGTTAAATTTCACAAGGCCCTTTTTAACCCCTGGTTTTGAGTTTCCAAAGGGGGGTTTTTTTAAAAAGTAGAAGTTTTAAAAAGAAATTGTTGTTGTTGGGGGGTTTTTGAAAGAGACAAATTTCCAAAAACAGAAACCCTTTACTTAAATTGGGGATAAGGAATGTTTTACAAAAAAAACCCACTGAAAATTTTTAAAAAGGAAAATTAAAGCCTTGATTTAGCTTTTTCCTTGTTACTCGGTAAGCCTCCTGGGGTTTTACCATGGGGAGTTCGATAGGGACAAAATTTTAAACCAAACAGCATAAATTTTAAAAATTCCTTAATGTCCCCGACATCGGCTTTCGGTTTCCTTTAATTTTTTTTTGGGTTTTTTCCCCGGCACAAAGGGTTTCCCCTTAAAGGGGGAGAATGGGGGGGTTTTTAACTTTTTTTAAAAAACTTCTGCGTGCGTTTCCCCCTAGAACCCCGTTGTGCCCCGATTTTGGGGGGGGGGGGGTCCTTTAAAACCCCAAAGGGGGGGAAAGGGGTTTTTAAGGGTTTTTCCCGGTGGGGGGACGAATGGGGTATCAGATGGAAAACTTTTTATTTCCCCTGGCTCCTTCCCCCGGTTTACCCAAAATTTTCCGGTTTTTTGGTTTTTTTGGTTTGTCTTCCATTGGGGGGCTGGCCCTTCGACTTTGGGGTTTTTCTTAATTTTTTTGTTTTTGGTAAAAAAATTAAAAAAAAAATATTAAAGTTATGTTTTTTTAAATTTCCCTTTTCCCCCTTGTTTAAAAGGGAAACTTTAAAACAAAAAACCCCCCCGACCCAACAAATTGGGGGTTTAACCAAAGAAAAAGGGAAAGATAAAAGTTTGGGGTGGCTTTGCCGCCCAAAAGTGGGTAAAAAACATAAAATTTAAACCGACCAAAATTTGTTTTGGTTTGGGTTTTATTTTTTGAAAAAAAAACCATTTAAAATTTCTTAAAAATTGGTTGAATCGGTTTTAAAAAAAAGCCCCCATTAAAACGAAAAAAAAAAAGGATTACCTTTTTTTGGGTTTTTAAAAAATTTAGGTTTTGGGTAAAAATGTCCTCGATCCATCGTAATGTGACTGGTACTACTCAGTCAAGATGCCCGTGAAGGACTGCCATCAACGCTACAAGGCATGCTGACTGCTGTGTGGAAAAAATGTCTCTCTTTTTTTTAAATATCGGAGGCAGAGGCATTCAGACCATCGTTTTTCTAGACTGTCACATTAGACTTTGGAATCACTACCCTTGAACACAAGACAACATTGTGTACAGAAGGAAGTCTGTGTCCCAGAACCAAAGAGATAAATCGAAAGCCTAAAACACAGGGCAAGCTGAACAAGACCAGACATTGACCTGTCACTATCGTGCTTGTTTCTCCCCACCCAACCCCACCCCCAACGCGTATTCACTAAAAGAGATTTTTTTTTTCAAACCACCTTGTGCTGTCTGGGCGATCTGTGTGTACTCTGTGTATCTCTTCTGTGCGTTAACACCCAGCAATCAACTAGAAGGAGAAGGAACCGACATGTCCCTTCATGTGAAGTCGACACTACTAAGGCAGTGAACGTGATGTGGCCAAAACTTCTAATGACTCAAAAGCCAGCCTAGAAGAGTGTGGGGAAGAAAGGGAACAGAAAAACCTGTATGTAATACCTGACATTGCGGAAGTAGTGAGCTGTACTGATTCTGGAATGAAAGAGTGTGTCAGGATGCAGGGGTGAGGTGGGATGAAACCTGCCAGTGAGTGCTGTGAACCACAGAAAACCAGTGTAGCTAGCATCTGAACTTATTTCGTCTGATGTTAAGACGTGATCACAGAAATTCAGCGAAAGATTTCCAGAGAACGGAAATGAGCTCCACAACATAAATAAAAGATATGCAAGGCATGACAAAACCTAGAGCAGCCGTAAATACAGGGAATTCTAACGTAGGTATATCATGACTGATCCATTGATGACTTTAACGAGTGTTAAAAAGAACGGTGGCGTAACAATCAGTTAGTGATACATGTGCTGGAACTGAATGTTTGTATGTGGCATCGTTCCATGATGTGATAAAACCATGTCATGATGATCATTGTGTTGCATACGTGTGTGGAAATTTCTGGAGTGTCTGTTTCGTCCCCGACCCTCTGATCCCATGAGAAAGGGCATAAAACGTACCACAACTTGTGCTGACATAGTGGTTTCCATGTCCGGTTTTTGCCTTACATTTGGTTTTGTACCAGACGTAAGGTTTGAAAACGAAAATGCCTGTATCAGTGACTTGTGTGACACGATGCTGAATGGCTTATAAAGCTTTAACAGCAATAAATTTTTGTTCGTTGTTCAGCCGTTCTCTGTCCCCCTGCTAGAAACAACAACAAGAACAACACTTTATCATTAGCTGGTAATATCTGTGTTTATTGCACGTTTAACTATGATATGGAATCCATTGTCCACATAATGTTAATGGTTGTTTGGCCTTGTAAATTGTCTTTTTCTCTTCATAGTCAATATGTGTTTTGGGCCCAGTTCTCCCTCCCACTCTCCCCTTGTTAATGGGCTAAAAGTTACCAAATAACTACTTTCTCTCTCTCTCTCCCTCTCTCTCTGCGCCTGTTTCTGAAAGATGCTTTACAATAATCACCCCCCCCCTATCTCTCCTCCGCCTCCCTGTCTTTCTGTAAAAAGATATGTCACCAAGGGAAAAAAACGATGAACAAAAAACAGGAGACTTAACACAGAGAAAAAAATCCTGTAAAAAAATACAAAAATGCCCATAGAATACACCACAGCATGGTCCCGCTCAAATTACAAGCAGCACGTTCCCCCCCTCCCCCTCTACCCACATCACCCACCCCCTCCACCATCTTCTTTTATCTCACCCTGCCTCCCCAAAGACCCTTCACACCTAGTTTAACGTAACGCGAAAGATTGTAGAGAAACACTCATGGAAATTTGCAAAAACAAAGAAACAAACAGAACCCTCAAAAAGCAACCCGTAAACAAATATACAAAACCCTCACAGTTATTGAAAATGCAATCACCAAGCGAGTCTTTATGTCGTCTCTATGGAAAAAAAACACATTTTTTAAGGACCTTACGCACGCGCGCGCACATCTGTGTATGTATGCATGCGCGCGCGCGCGTGTGTGGTGTGTGTGTGTGTGTGTGTGTGGTGTGTGTTGTTGGTTCATCTTAAAGTTTTATTTACTTTCTGTTAGTTTATAGGATTACGAAAAAGCATGTGTTGTTTTGTTTTGTTTTGTTTTGAATCCAGTCTTTGTGTACTGCGGGTTTTGTAACTTTTGTCATCCGTTCCCACCGGCACAGATGGCCTTCTCTTCTGGAAGACAGAACAGTTTTAGCGTGTGTACAAGATGTTCTGCATGTGTTCGCACACGAGACTCCGTTTTTATTTTCATCCGAAGGATGTGTGTGTGTGCATGCATGCGCGCGTGCGGTGGCTGTGTGTGTGTGTGTGTGTGTGTGTGTATGTGTGTGCGCGCACCTGTAAGCGTGTTTTAGTCTTCACTTTTCAGTGTGCACAACAGCAATCTACTATCTCCCCCCCCCTCACCATCCACACCCACAAATCCCCTGCATTAAAAAGTGCCATTCCATTTCTATGCTGTTCTTCATGCAATACACGGACCAATTTCAGTTCCACTTCTGTTGATTGGCATCTTCAATCTTGTTGAAAGGACACACTCCGTTCTGTCAACTGCCGCGATCAAAGCTTAACGGGCATCCCCTTCCCTTTGTTTTCCTTTGTCAGCCATGTCGATGTTCGTTCATTGTGTATTGAGTTTGAATGTCTCCTTTAGCGGGTGGGCATTCCTGTACGTAAGCGTGCTTGAAAAGATATATTTGTAATACATAAATAAATACACAATGGCATACATGATCAAACCAGGAGGAAAGCAAGTGCAGAGTATGAATTACAACTCCTTTATGATTCTGAAGATCATTCCTAAAGAAAGATAGAAATTCTTGAAAATAGAAAAAAACCCTCTTTTTGTAAGGATGATACATAGGCGACAACTCGATATAACGAATTTCAGTCACTGGAAAGGCTTTTCTGATATAGACACATGCCGGAAGTCAAAATGCGGCTACCTTAATGGTGGGGGGGAAAAAGGTCGCAATTAAACAATCTCACCATTCATTGGTGAACATTGGAGCTTTAACCAAAGAATGAAAAAATACAGATAAAAGTATGTACAACGAACAATATGACGCAATATTTCTTAACGAGTTGTTGTGGTAGATTGTCTTATAGTCCCAGCGAAGTTATCCGATTTAGGGAGACTATGAAATTCAAAAGGCAAAGAGTTCCATCTCACTCACTCAGCCAGTCCGCCAAACCAAGCGACGAGAGCAAACAAAGCCATAGGTCCACTGATCTTAACAAGGCGAAGTTGGCACGAAAGAAACGGTGATCATCCTGGTTTGACCCTTATGGTTGGCCAGGGTGTTGAAACGAGAACGACAAACAAGCTGGTGTTAATCCGATTTAAAATCTGTATACAGTTTCAGTTTTAATTCATCTAGTATTAACTTTTATCGAGATGACTCAGCCCTGATAATACGAACTGGTTTTAATCCGGTTTAAATCTGTATAAAATTGCACAGTTTTAATCCAAGCCTTAAACTTCAACGAGATGACACAACCTGATACCTAGGGCCTCTGTGGCGGTGTGACTATAAACGGTATGTTTGTATTGGATTGGTTTATCTGGAAATTCCATGTTTTCAGGTGTGTTTCGGAGGGCTAGGCCTTGGTTGGTGACCGTAATAAGCGAGGAAATGTCAAGTCCATTCATGTGTCTGTGCTAGAAATTCACTGGCAGGGACAAAAAGGACGGCAGTAGAGTTTGAGCATAGCAAACACGATAATTTCGATTTTTTCCTTTTATTATATTATATTTTTATTCTTATTGTATTTGCCTCAACCTCTTTTTGTCTGTCTGTCAATCTGTCAGTCCGTCTGTCTGTGTGAATCTTTCCCCTTCTGTCTGTTAGTGAAAGATGTTTTCTGTCTAGCTTTACAAGAGAACAGTCTTCTGTCTACCTGTCTGTCTGTTGTCTGTGCTGACTCCTTCAACCATCGTCTTCATGTGAAAATGCCTTGACCCCCCCCCTCCCTCCCCCTCTACCTCTCTCTCTTTTCTCTCTTCCCCTCTCCTCTCTCTCTCTCTCTCTCTCTTCTCTCTCCTCAGATCGTCTCTCTCTTATTCACAACTTGTGCTGACATAGTGGTTTCCATGTCCGGTTTTTGCCTTACATTTGGTTTTGTACCAGACGTAAGGTTTGAAAACGAAAATGCCTGTATCAGTGACTTGTGTGACACGATGCTGAATGGCTTATAAAGCTTTAACAGCAATAAATTTTTGTTCGTTGTTCAGCGTTCTCTGTCCCCCTGCTAGAAACAACAACAAGAACAACACTTATCATTAGCTGGTAATATCTGTGTTTATTGCAGCTGTTTAACTATGATATGGAATCCATGTCACAATAATGTTAATGGTTGTTTGGGCCTTTGTAAATTGTTTTTCTCTTCATAGTTCAATATGTGTTTTGGGCCCAGTTCTCCTCCCACTCTCCCCTTGTGAATGGGCTTAAAAGCTTACCACAATAAACTACTTTCTCTCTCTCTCCCTCTCTCTCTGCGCCTGTTTCTGAAAGATGCTTTACAATAACACCCCTCCCCTATCTCTCTCCGCCTCCCTGTCTTTCTGTAAAAGATATGTCACCAAGGGAAAAAAACGATGAACAAAAAACAGAGACTTAACACAGAGAAAAAAATCCTGTAAAAAAATACAAAAATGCCCATAGAATACCACCACAGCATGTCCCGCTCAATACAAGCAGCACGTTCCCCCCCTCCCCCTCTACCCACATCACCCACCCCCTCCACCATCTTCTTTTATCTCACCCTGCCTCCCCAAAGACCCTTCACCCTAGTTTAACGTAACGCGAAAGATTTGTAGAGAAACACTCATGGAAATTTGCAAAAACCAAAGAAACAAACAGAACCCCTCAAAAAGCAACCCCGTAAACAAATATACAAAACCCCTCACAGTTATTGAAAATGCAATCACCAAGCGAGTCTTTATGTCGTCTCTATGGAAAAAAACACATTTTTAAGGACCTTACGCACGCGCGCGCACATCTGTGTATGTATGCATGCGCGCGCGCGCGTGTGTGTGTGTGTGTGTGTGTGTGTGTGTGTGTGTGTTTGGTTCATCTTAAAGTTTTATTTACTTTCTGTTAGTTTAAGGATTACGAAAAAGCACTTGTGTTGTTTTGTTTTGTTTTGTTTTGAATCCAGTCTTTGTGTACTGCGGGTTTTGTAACTTTTGTCATCCGTTCCCACCGGCACAGATGGCCTTCTCTTCTGGAAGACAGAACAGATTTTAGCGTGTGTACAAGATGTTCTGCATGTGTTCGCACACGAGACCTCCGTTTTTATTTTCATCCGAAGGACTGTGTGTGTGTGCATGCATGCGCGCGTGCGTGCTGTGTGTGTGTGTGTGTGTGTGTGTGTGTGTATGTGTGTGCGCGCACCTGTAAGCGTGTTTTAGTCTTCACTTTTCAGTGTGCACAACAGCAATCTACTAATCTCCCCCCCCCCTCACCCATCCACACCACAAATCCCCTGCATTAAAAAGTGCCATTCCATTTTCTATGCTGTTCTTCATGCAATACACGACCAATTTCAGTTCCACATTCTGTTGATTGGCATCTTCAATCTTGTTGAAAGGCACACTCCGTTCTGTCA
The DNA here is from genome assembly GCA_028751875.1 of Rapana venosa. Lineage (NCBI taxonomy): Eukaryota > Metazoa > Mollusca > Gastropoda > Neogastropoda > Muricidae > Rapana > Rapana venosa. Next base: position 4,888,224 of record CM054135.1, read on the forward strand.
ACTGCCGCGATCAAAGCTTAACGGGCATCCCCTTCCCTTTGTTTTCCTTTGTCAGCCCATGTCGATGTTCGTTCATTGTGTTATTGAGTTTGAATGTCTCCTTTAGCGGATGTGCATTCCTGTACGTACGCGTGCTTGAAAAGATATATATTTGTAATACATAAATAAATACACAATGGTGTACATGATCAAACCAGGAGGAAAGCAAGTGCAGAGTATGAATTACAACTCCTTTGTGATTCTGAAGATCATTTCTAAAGAAAGATAGAAATTCTTGAACATAGAACCCCTCCTCCCCACCTCTTTATGTAAGGATGATACATGGGCGACAACTCGATATAACGAATTTCAGTCACTGGAAAGGCTTTTCTGATATATACACATGCCCGAAGTCAAAATGCGGCTACCTTAATGGTGGGGGGAAAAAGGTCGCAATTTCAAAAATCTCACCATTCATTGGTGAACATTGGAGCTTTAACCAAGGAATGAAAAAAATACAGATAAAAGTATGTACAACGAACAATATGACGCAATATTTCTTAACGAGTTGTTGTGGTAGATTGTCTTATAGTCCCAGCGAAGTTATCCGATTTAGGGAGACTATGAAATTCAAAAGGCAAAGAGTTCCATCTCACTCACTCAGCCAGTCCGCCAAACCAAGCGACGAGAGCAACAAAGCCATAGGTCCACTGATCTTAACAAGGCAGAAGTTGGCACGAAAGAAACGGTGATCATCCTGGTTTGACCCTTATGGTTGGCCAGGGTGTTGAAACGAGGAACGACAAACAAGCTGGTGTTAATCCGATTTAAATCTGTATACAGTTTCAGTTTTAATTCATCCGAGTATTAAACTTTTTATCGAGATGACTCAGCCCTGATAAACGAACTGGTTTTAATCCGGTTTAAATCTGTATAAAATTGCACAGTTTTAATCCAAGCCTTAAACTTCAACGAGATGACACAACCTGATACCTAGGGCCTCTGTGGGCGGTGTGACTATAAACGGTATGTTTGTATTGGATTGGTTTATCTGGAAATTCCATGTTTTCAGGTGTGTTTCGGAGGGCTAGGCCTTGGTTGGTGACCGTAATAAGCGAGGAAATGTCAAGTCCATTCATGTGTCTGTGCTAGAAATTCACTGGCAGGGACAAAAGGACGGCAGTAGAGTTGAGCATAGCAAACACGATAATTTCGATTTTTTCCTTTTATTATATTATATTTTATTCTTATTGTATTTTGCCCTCAACCTCTTTTTGTCTGTCTGTCAATCTGTCAGTCCGTCTGTCTGTGTGAATCTTTCCCCTTCTGTCTGTTAGTGAAAGATGTCTTTCTGTCTAGCTTTACAAGAGAACAGTCTTTCTGTCTACCTGTCTGTCTGTTCGTCTGTGCTGACTCCTTCACCATCTGTCTTCATGTGAAAGATGCCTTGACCCCCGCCCTCCCTCCCCCGTCTCTCTCTCTCTCTCTCTCTCTCTCTCCTCCTCTCTCTCTCTCTCTCTCTCTCTCTCTCTCTCTCTCTCTCTCTCTCTCCTGCTTGTCTGTCTGAAAGATGCCTTATAATAATCTCTATCTCTTTCTCTTTGCCTCTGTCTCTCTGCCCGTCCTTCTGCCTGTCTCTGTCTGTCTGTATGTCTGTCTGTCTGTCTCTCTTTCTCTCACTCACTCTCTCTGTCTGAAAGACGTGCTACTCCTCCCCCCCAAAAAAGACTATACCGAGGCAAAAAAAAAAACCCCAACCCCTATCTAGATAAAAAAATAATCAGTACAATTTATAGCCACCACATTTCCAATGCCATGGGCACGTTCTCATTCTTTATTCCTGTCTTCTCACCACCACCACCACCCACCACCACCATCATCACCACCACCCCACTCCACACCCTGACTCCTTCACCATCTTCTTTTATCTCACTTGTGCCTCCCAAAAGAAGCGACAAGCTAGTTGAGCGTCACGCAAAGGATTTGCAAGGCAAACACCCTTGGCAATAACAACAACCCCCAAAATGACACAAACAAAAAGGCCCCCATCACACATAAACTGAAAAAATAAAGCAAAAAACTGCGCAGTGCGTTTTTATGTCCTCTCTGTGGAATTGACGGTCTCTTGGGGGTGAGAGTGAGGGGGTGGGGAGGGGATGTGCAATGTCCAGTGTGTGTGTGTGGTGTGTGTGAGAGAGAGAGAGAGAGAGAGAGAGAGAGAGAGAGAGAGAGAGAGAGAGAGAGAGAGAGAGAGAGAGAGAGAAGAGAGAGAGAGAGCATTTCTTAGTAGAGTTTGCCGGAAACTGGCAAGAATTAACATTTCAGAAATTTGAAAGACAAGGCTTGAGAAGTTTGTCTATGCCCTGAAGGTGACTTTTCCCCCCAAGCCATTTCATTTTTCTTAAAAAATCGATTTAATTGAATTCAGATGTAATTTGTATCAAAACAATCTCGTTTTTTGAGTGGCAATATGGCTTTTCAACTGATAAAAATTGAGATGGCTGAAATTTCAACAGATGTAGCTGTCGTCCATCGGTGGGTCTTATGTAAATTAGGGCTATTCTTTTATTTTGAAGACGATGGTAATCAAAGTTTTAATCAATCATTTTCAAGATGATGAATCTGGGGGCGGGATAGCCTAGTTGTTAGAGTGTTGGGCTCGTGATGTGATGGCTCAGGATCGAGCCACCACGGAGGTGCCCGTTTTAGGGAATGGTACCCTGGAAAAACAGAACAAATCTGCGCTATAGCTATATTCATGATACAGCACTACCAGCTGGTAGCATCACCAGCATGAAGAGAATATTATATGCACAGAGTAGATACAACAAGAGGAAGAGCCGCTCTCAGACTCAACGCCCAAAAGACAAAAGGGCTGCATGTTGCCAGAGCCAGCTGCCAAACAGAGCATGAAATACACATTGAGAAAATTCCTTTGGAAAATGTCAAAGACTTTAAATATCTCGGCTCAGTCAAAATAAATGGCGCATTATATAAAACAAACCGCCATCAGATCGATTATCATTTCTATACTGATGATACTCAGCTTTAATTCAGTGATACTTTTGAAAACCTGTCTTCTCTATTGACAAATATGTCTTGTTACCTCCAAGATATTAAAAACTCGATGTTTCAGAACAAGCTACAGCTAAATGCGATAAAAGCAAAGCCATGCTCATAGGGACGGAACATATACTTTCCTCCATTTCAACACCTTCAATAGAATTGGCAACATGTCAGTCCCTATGACCACCTCTGTAAAATACCTAGGTGTTGTCATCGACAACACACACTCTAAGCAAAGTTTCATCATCCAGACCTGCCAGTCCTGCTACTATCATTCACGGCATTTAAGTGCAATTCGCAAGTATCTGTCCACTGATGCAGCATCCACACTTGTCACATCTCTTATTCTCTCACGTCTGGACTAGTGTTATTCTCTTTTTGCTGGTCTACCAGCATCATCCATCCACTCTCTTCAACGTTTACAAAACTCTGCAGCTCGACTAGTCCTAAGGAACAAAAATCTGAACACATCGCTCTTCTATTGCGATCTCTTCACTGGCTGCCTGTCTCACAAAGACTGAAGTATAAGATCAATACCCTCTGTTTCAAATATCTCCACAAATATGAACCCTCTTATCTCTGTAACTGTCTTCCCCTGTACACTCCATCCCGTTCCTTTTGTTCAGCTTCGGATACTCTGCGCTTTCGAACATCCAGATTCAAACAAACCACTCTCTGTTGTAGCTCTTTCTCTATTTGTGGTCGATCCACCTTGAATGACCTCCCTCTATCCCTTCGCCAAAAGTCTACGTTAATTTGGTACTTTCAAATCCAGCCCCAAAACGCACTCACTTCCTACCTAAGATCTTCCTTCCCTCATAATTTGTCTATACTCTTCAAAAGCCATTGTGTGCAGGCTAATGTGTGCCGGTGGGAACGGATGACAAAATTGGCAAAACTGCATACACACGGGGACTGGATGAAAAAAAGCACATGAGTGCTTATTCCATTGTCCTCGAAATAAAAGAATAATAAATAAATAATAGCCACCCCCATCTCCATCACCCTGTCTAAGTGTACTGCTCTTGTGTGTGTGCGTGCGTGCGTGCGTGCGTGTTAGTGTGTGTGTGTGTGTGTGTGTGTGTGTGTGTGTGTGTGTGTGTTGTGTGTGTGTGTGTGTGTGTGTGTGTGTGTGTTGAATTTGATATCCGTTAATCCTATTTGTGGACGGTTGCATGAGTGTAAATTGTTTGAGTGTAAACACTTTGATTTGTTGCTTTACAAGATTCAGCACTATATAAACTTCTTCTTCTTCTTCTTCTTCTTCTTCTTCTCATGTACCCAGGAGAAAAAAAACAAGAATAGGCATGGGTTTAAGTAGAATTATCCAACTAAATAACAGTTGAAATACTTGCAGCATTCCTTACCAGCTGAAAATGAAAATAATGAACTACTTAGTATAACCCGTCATGCTGGCAATATGGCTGTGAATCCTGGACGCAAAGAAGACGATAAATGAAGAAACGAAGCTGCAGAAACGTGTTTTTTTCAGATGGCTACTCAGGGTCAGTAGGACAGATTAAAGAACAAATGAAAGCATACTACACGAACTGGGAACAACAGGAACACTTCTTGCATTAATAAATGGACGGAAACTAAGATATGTAAGCCATGCGCTTCAAAACCAAGATACGAACCTCATGAAGACTGTCTTTCCAGGCAAGACTAAGGGAAAAAGAGGAAAAAGGCAGACCACCAGCTTCTCTCATTGGCAACATCACCGAATCCTGTGGCATGAGAATCCATGAAGTCAGCAGCAGGGCAGTACAGCGAAGACAGGAGGAGCATATGGAGAAGGAAGGAGGATCATGTCGGTGTGATTGGATGGTGGCAGCAGCTAACGCCGAGCTGGGTGATGCTGACAGAGGTGAGACTGTGGAGTTGAGATCAGCACCGCCCCCACTCCCCCAATAGTCCTTCCAATGAGACCATGAACCGTGTGGCACAGAGAGTACATTGTGAGATCAATACCCTCTGTTACAAACGTCTCCACAAAACTGCACCCTCCTACCTTTGTGAATGTCGTCCCCCATACACTCCTTCTCGACCCTATCCGCTCTGTTGCAGATACCGTGTGTTTACGAATACTTCGATTCAACCAATCCCCCGTTGGTTGGCCACTGCTCTTTCTCTATTTCGGGTCCATTGACCTGGAATGACCTCCCTCTCTCTCTTGGCCCAAACCGACTTATGACGCTTATAAACCCAGCCTCGAGACATATTTATTTCAAACCTAAGATTTCCCCTCCCGTTTCAATACAATGATTATTATTGGTTGCATAAGTGTGTAAGAATAGGTTCAATGCAAGCGCTTTGATTTGTCTTTGCAAGATAAAGCGCTATATCAATTCCATTCAATTTCTTGTTGTTGTTGTTATTATTTATTTGTTGTTATTATTTTATATATTATTATTATTTATTTTTTTTATATAATTAATATATATATATAATATAATAAAAAAAACAACAACAACAATAACAACAATAAAAAAATAAAAAATAATAATAATAATAATAATAATAATAATAATAATAATAATAATAATAATAATAATAATAATAATAATAATAATAATAACCGAAGCCCCATTTGCTAACGCCTTTCGGAAGAGTAGGCCATTTCGTGCCCGCAGGAACGAATATCATCATCAACAACAACAACAACAAAAATAACAAACTGTTTGCACACAGATGTCGTGTATAGATACTATCCCCGAAGTCGGAATTCGGCTACCTTAATGGTAGGTCGCATACGCAAAATCTCACTATTGGTGAATATCGAGCTCTACCCTAGGAACGAAAACTAATAGGATTAAAGAGCTGTATTAATAGGATAAAAACAATCACTCACGGCAGTCGTAACAATGGTTCAAAATGAGCTGTGAAAATAACGCTATGAAATGATCTCTTCTACACAGCTCTAGCACTGAAAAACAGTGGCTTCCATAAAAATAAAATATGTTTGCACACAGTATTTTCATTTTTCTACCCACAGATTTCGTTTTCGGTTCCGTTTTTTTCTCCTGGCGGGAAAATATGCTAAGCTGTTATTCAATTATTCATGTTTGCGCAATCGGCTCGATTACATCCCTTTGTGAACCAGCTTTGTTACCTCAAGAGTTATTTTGTGATTACCGACCTTTTGCTTTACTTTCCCTGCAGCTATACGGCTTTTTTCGACCTTTCTAACCTCACTATGATGGTTTTATTGAACAGATATGGTATGTCTAGTTTTGAAAAAAACACCTGGTGTGGAAAACAGGGGCTTAAAAACTCTCGAAATCACCAATGCTTCGTTTTTTGCTACAGAACTTCGGAATGAGGAAAACAGAGTCCCCCGTGCGGAGGTCAGGGGCTTGCCAGTATAAACAGCATCCCCACTTTCTAGAAATTCTGTGCTAGGAACTCCCTCTTTTCTATCTCTCTCTTTTTGTTTCTTCCTTTTTTTTCTTCCCAACACATCCTCCTTGTCTATTTTTTGCCTTTTTGGTCCACTCTCCTGCCTTTTTCCAGAAAGCTCTAAAAAACCATTTCTCTTCCACACCGAGGTCGGATGCGCTGGGCCTGTCAGGCGCTTAACGGCAACGCGTTTTCGCTCATATGACAAATAACATAAGTTGCTGTCTAGGCTTTCGACTAAGAAGAGAAGAAGAAGAAGAAGAAGAAGAAGAAGAAGAAGAAGAAGAAGAAGAAGAAGAAGAAGAAGATAACATTCCCCCCCTATTTAAAAAAACCCCAAAACAAAACAAAACAAATCACCAAAAAAAATCAAAATCAATCTTTTACCTGAATCAAACGGTGTTCTAGAACATTTCCTTCAAAGTGGCACAGCTGTAAAAAAAAAAATTCAAACGTACTGATCTGTACAATAACTCACCCCACATTTCCTGATGAAACCTTCCTCGTACTCTTGTCTCTGATCAAAAGTAAACGAGAAAAAAAAACACCGAGGAAAAATCTTGTGCCTGTTAGTTAGTCTCTTCCACTAAACGCCGTGAGCCTGACGGACAGAATGGAGGCGGCAGACGACTGCTGGCCGCATGCTGGCATTAGGCCTGGCTGAAGCGAGCTGCACGTGCCTGCAGTCTGGCCCTGTGCCTCCCTTCTTCACAGACAGGCTGTGCTGTCCAGCATTCCGCTCCTTTCAATCCACCGCAGCAGCAGCAGCAGCAGCAAAATGTGGCAGTGACTGTCAACAAAGAGAAAGCGCACCAGTGTCGTAGCTGTTTTAACTAGCCATGTAAAAAGACCAAAAAAAAAGATAGTATTGAATGAATATTCGACGGACACTGCTATAACCGAGGGGTTACGACTTCCTTCTGACTTCAACCCCATGGGTGCATCAAGTCGTGGGTTGAAAATCTCGGCAGAATCTGGTGAATTTAAGGGTGAAAAGTCGTGGGTTGAAAATCTCGGCAGAATCTGGTGAATTAAGGGAGGGGGGGGGGGGGGTTGGGTTATAATCTCCCAGGTCAATTTCAAGTGTAGACCTGCCAGTACCTTCCTTTCGTGTATAAACACATGCAGAAGATTAGATATACACGTTAAATATCCCGTAATTCATGTCAGCGTTCGGTGGGTTACGGAAACAAGAACATATCCAACATGCATCCCTGAAGTCGGAATGCATGTACCCTCATGGTGGGAAAAACTGTGGTATACGTAAACTCTCTCCATTGGTGAACCTCGGAGCTCTAGTCTAGGAAAGAATAAAAAAGGAAGAAAGACTGCTCTTGAATATGGAAGGATAGGGATGTTAGGCCAATCCAGTCTGACAATCTCTTGCTGTAAACATTCACACATAACTGCTGAATCAAATGCCTTAAAATGACCAGTAGAGCAAAGTTTATACTTGCTAAGATATTAACGGTTTTTAAACGAGATTGTTCGGTGTTTTTTCCCCTCCTTTCTTTCTTTTTCTTCATTCTCTTAATATGATATTACATTATAGTGTACTGTTTAACCATACCGATATTTCTATTTCTTATTTCGAAACACGTCTTCCTGTTTAAAGTCTGTTCCGCATCTTGAAAGAAAAGGCTATTTATGCCGGTGGGAACAGATGACAGAAGCTACATAACCGCATTCACACGGGGACTGGATGTAAAAAGCACCTGAGTGTTTATTTATTATCCTCAAAATAAATAAATGAATAAATAGGTAAATGAATAGATAAGCTGTCAATTATTTTAGAAGATAGTTTCGTGGCGCTTTTTCCTTCACTCTCACAGAGTCCAATTTTAACAACACTATTTTAAAAATTTCATAATTCAAGTAAGAAGGTGGCAGGACGGTTAAGACGTTCACCTGCCTGGTAAGTAAACCATGAAGTTCTAGGTTCGATTTCCAGTTTTGCCCTTTCTTCCCACTTTAACAGGAAAATTGAACTGAATGTCAAAGTCCTTCGGAGAAGTCTATAAACCGAGGCCCTGTGTGTGAATGCACGCAGAACATCTTGCGCACACGCTAAAAAAAACCCGTTCCACCTTTCGGAAGAGTAGGGAATTTCGTGTTGGTAGGAACGTATGACCAAATTTTAAAATAAATATGGGCATAGGTTTCGAGTTTAGACACCATTCCCGAAATTGGAATTCGGCTGCCTAAATTGTGTGTGTGTGTGTGTGTGTGTGTGTGTGTGTGTGTGTGTGTGTGTGTGTGTGTGTGTGTGTGTGTGTGTGTGTGTGTGTGTGTGTGCGTGTGCGTGCGTGTGTGAGTGTGTGTGTGTGTGTGTGTGTGTGTGTGTGGTGGTGGGTGGGGGGTGGGGGGCGAGGGGGGTGGTGGGGGAGGGGGGAGGTGGACGGTCGCATACGCAAACATGTCACCAATGGTGAACCTCGGAGCTCTAGCTGAGGAACGAAAAAATTCATCAATGGAAAGTTTGGAGCTTTGCTCTTTCAGCTGCGGCTGAGCAGCCAGCACATCTTCTTGTGCAGTGAAGGGAAAGACTTGTGGAGCGTGATAGGGCTACTAACGTCATGGTGTGTCCTCTAACACTCTTCCTTTACCAGACCTGCCACAGAGATACTAATCCAATCCCATCCTGTTGTTTACAGCCCCGCCGACCACAGAGGTCATGTCAGGGCTGTCACCTTGTCAAATTTGTTTTGAAAAAAAATCTCAGATTAAACCTGTACAGATTAAAACAAGGTTTAAAACCAAATCCACTGACGATCCTTGTATCAACACCCAGGCCAGCCATAGGTCAACCCAGGACTGTCACCACATTGTGAGAGAAACCACATCAACAACACTTGAAATGAGATAAAACCAGAACCAGATTCCTTAAAGCAGCCTTGTTCTTAGTGACTTGACTATTAAACTACCATAAACCATTTTCTTTTGTTTCGTTTGTCGTTTCAAATGTCAATAAACACCAACATAAAGACATGTAGTATAGATTTCCCCACATCACGCTACACGTATGCTTTTTTGTTTTTGTTTTTATACACTTCTACATATTTACTTCATACCACACAATCAATACACTTCTACATCTTTACTTCATACCACACCATCAATACATTTCTACATCTTTACTTCATACCACACCATCAATACACTTCCACATCTTTACTTCATACCACACTATCAATACACTTCAACATCTTTACTTCATACCACACCATCAATACACTTCTAGATCTTTACTTCATACCACACTGTCAATACACTTCTACATCTTTACTTCATACCACACTGTCAATACGCTTTTACATCTTTACTTCATACCACAATGTCAATACACTTCTACATCTTTACTTCATACCACACCATCAATACATTTCTACATCTTTACTTCGTACCACACCGTCAATACACTTCTACATCTTTACTTCATATTACACCACGATACACTTCTACATATTTAACTTCATACTACACCATCAATACACTTTTACATCTTTACTTCATACCCCACCACAATACACTTCTACATATTTAACTTCATACTACACCATCAATACACTTCTACATCTTTACTTCATACCACACCATCAATACACTTCAACATATTTAACTTCATACTACACCATCAATACACTTTTACATCTTTACTCCATACCCCACCACAATACACTTCAACATATTTAACTTCATACTACACCATCAATACACTTTTACATCTTTACTTCATACTTCATACAATCAATATAATACAATCAATACGCTTCTATATCTTAACTTTGTCATCATCATCATCATCATCAACCATTACACCCAGTGGTATGTAGGGAAGCAACAAAGCGCTTCCACTCCTGCCTATCCTGGGCTAACCTAGCCACTGATCCCCAGGAGTGCTGCATGGCCTTCATCTCACTTTCTACAGTCCTCCTCCACGTTGCTTTTGGTCTTCCTTTCTTTCTCCTTCCTTCTGGGGTCCAGTGCAATGCTGTTCTTGTGATTGACTGTGGGTCTCTTCGGAGGATGTGCCTAATCCACTTCCACCGTCGTCTGGTGATGATGGTTCCCATGTCTTCCTGCCTGCATCTCCGTAGTAAGTCTTCATTGGAGATCTTCTCTGGCCAAAAGATCCGGAGAATTCTTCGGAGGCATACGGTGTGAAAGGATCAAAGTTTGGTAAGATCCGTTTCCGTCATCCTCCAGCACTCAGAACCGTATAGAGCGTAGATTCAACACAGCTCTGGTATAGCTTCAGCTTGGTGTTGGTGCTGTACTGAGTTGATCTCCAGATATTGTTCATCTCCCTAAACACACTCCTGGCCTTGCCCAGTCTGTTGTGGATGTCTTCTTTTGTGCCGCCCTCTGGTTTGATGATGCTGCCAAGGTATGTGAACTTGTCTGTCAGGCGCAGGTCAGTTCCATTCACTTTCACAGGGGCTGGTGTGTTCACATTGAGCGACATTGTCTCTATTTTCTTGGTGCTAATACGAAGCCCCATTTGCTGTCCGAATGTTTGGAGTCTGCTGGTCTTTTCCTGGATATGTTGGTGGGTGTGTGACAGCAGCGCCAGGTCATCCGCAGGTCATCTTTACTTTATACCACACTACAAATACACTTCTACATCTTTACTTTATACCACACCGCACTACATTTCTGCATCTTTACTTCATACTTCAACATCAATAAACTAAAACATCTTTACTTCCTACTACATACAATCAATCAATAGAATAAAATCAATACACTTCAACATCTTTACTTCATACCACACCATCAATACACTTCTACATCTTTACTTCATACCACACCATCAATACACTTCTACATCTTTACTTCATACCACACCGCAATACACTTCTACATCTGCACTTCATACCACACCGCAATACACTTCTACATTTGCACTTCCTACCACACCGCAATACACTTCTACATCTTTACTTCATACCACACCATCAATACACTTCTACATCTTTACTTCATACCATCAATACACTTCCACATCTTTACTTCATACCACACCATCAATACACTTCTACATCTTTACTTCATACCATCAATACACTTCTACATCTTTACTTCATACCACACCATCAATACACTTCTACATCTTTACTTCATACCATCAATACACTTCCACATCTTTACTTCATACCACACTATCAATATACTTCTACATCTTTACTTCATACCATACTGTCATTACACTTCTACATCTTTACTTCATACCACACTGTTATACACTTCTACATCTTTACTTCATACCACGCTGTTAATAAACTTCTACATCATTACTTCATACCACACCATCAATACACTATACATCTTTACTTCATACCACACCATCAATACACTTCTACATCTTTACTTCATACCACACCATCAATACACTTCTACATCATTACTTCATACCACACCATCAATACACTTCTACATCTTTACTTCATACCACACCATCAATACACTTCTACATCTTTACTTCATACCACACCATCAATACACTTCTACATCTTTACTTCATACCACACCACCAATACACTTCTACATCTTTACTTCATACCACACCGTCATTACACTTCTACATCTTTACCTCATACCACACCATTAATACACTTCTACATCTTTACTTCATACCACATCACCAACACCCTTCTATTACACTACACGTATGCTGAAACCTTGCTTTAACACAGAAACAGCCTCCCCCAATGAAAAAGTAGATGGTTAAAAATAGCCATATATTAACAGCAATCCACACAGAAACAGATTCGGTTAAAACACTGTACAGGATTTTGCAATTACTTTTTGTAATTGGCGTTTTAATATTCTTTCAAATTCACCGGCAGATTGATGAGAGTTTAGATGCTCTAAGAAAGGGGGAGGATTGGGGGGAGTGTTGAAGGAAAGAGACATGGGAAGGTGAGGATACGGAAATAGAAGGGTCAAAATGACATGATAGGCTGGGGTTAAAAGGTGAAAAACAGGAGCGGAAAATCATCAATATTTCCATGATTTGTGGTCAGCTTGCGTGTGCTCCTACTTCTTTTTATCCTGCATACTTTAGAAATGAATTTCGCACAGATCATGTTTGGTGGTAATACTCTTGGATGATTTTTCTTTGTTTGTGTGTGTGTGTGTGTGTGTGTGTGTGTGTGTGTGTGTGTGTGTGTGTGTGTGTGTGTGTGTGTGTGTGTGTGTGTGTGTACATAAAACAAACACCAATATAAAAAAATATATTGCTGTTTCTCTCTATATATATACATACATACATACATGTATATTTGTCCGTCGTGTCCGACGATGACCTCCAAAACAGCAGAGGAGGCAGCTGCTGTTTTGGAAACCGGGCAGAAATTTGATTATAGTGGAGTTGCCTTGCCCACAGTACATCCCCACTCTCTCGGCCAAGTGGGCATAAGGACAGTCAGCGTTGGCGATGTTCTCCAAAGGCCAACCAGCCCCCAGTGCTGCAGCACATAAGGACTGTGCGAGTCAAGCCTCCTAGTCAGAGAGTCATAGTCGATCACTAAAGACTAAGCTGTAAAGTAGAATTCCACGAGTGGGAAAGCCACTGGTCATACAGCCTCTCACTTTGCTGTTGCCCCCAGCGTCAATGGTTTAATCAAGAACTGTGATAAAGCCCAGGCGCTGACGGCACTCATACATACATACATACATACATACGTACCTACATACATACATACATACAT